>CANSNZ010000067.1:1302500-1766841 GCA_947646795.1 Beta lomatogona
ATTATTCGGATGCCATCCCTTGCTTGGGATGTGAACATAATTCATAAGATTATGTTGGCATGCATAATCATGCACAACATGATAGTTGAAGATGAACGAGAAATCTACCAAAATTACATGGATCCATCAGAGTTTGACGCAGGCAGATCTCGACGTCGTTCTGCTCAGAGAAACAACGAAGAGCAAGAAGGTCGCTTTGAATATCATAACGAGCGAATTGTCGACATCAACATGTATTTGCAGCACAAAGCACAAATCGAAGATCAACAAACTCATTTATCTTTGAAAAACGATTTGATCAAACATATATGGGCATAGTTCGGTAGGAATGGGAACTAAAACAATGGAGTTTTATCAATTTTAGTTTTTTTGTTTTAGTGTTGCATTTAATTTCCATGTCTTCTTTTCATTTGATTTTTATGTAATATGTTCTGAATGGATGCATCTTTTTTAATATTTGTCAATTAATATTAATTAATTTTCAAAAGTTAAAATTAATTAGATTACGATAATTAATTAGTCAATCATAATTATTATATAATTAAAATTAATATTTACAAATTAATAAGTATAAGAGTTAATTACAATTAATTAGCGTAAAATGGTCTTACATTAATTAATACAATTCCATAGAATTATTTGAAGAGAGAGAAAATGTGGTGGGGTAGGAAAAAAGGATGAGAGAGAATGAGTAACCATTATTTTTGGATTCATGGTTAAGAGTAAAATTGGAAATGGTTTGTGAAAATGATGTGGAGGAGAGAGAAAAGAGGAGAGAGAAGGATGAACCTTTTTTTTGGGTTCATTGATAAGAATGCTCTTAGAGCAACTACAATGGCAAGCTACAACCATTTGTAGCTTTGTGTGCCACATCACATTTCCAAACTACAACATTCCCAAGCTACAATCTCTCCCAATGGAAAACTACAACCACTTGTAGTTTTTATAGGTCCTGCAGTATGAAATATGTGCATGTTGGAAGTGAAAAGTGGAAGTGGAGCCCACAAAGAGTAGAACAAAGCAAGTAGCTTTGTGGAGCTACTTGGCTTCCCAAAGCAACAAGCTTCCTTTCACTCCAACAACAAAGCTACTAGCTCCAACTCTTTGATATTTGCAAGCTGGGACTTATTCCATACCGCTGGAGCTGCTTATAACTTCTCCATTCTCTTTTGATTGCAATGTTTTCCATATCTGGAAGTTTCATATTGATTGCAACGTTTCTTTATTTGGTAATAAACTCTCTCTATCTCTATCCTATCACATGGATCCCACTTTTATTTCCTATCTTTATCTCTTTCCCGTTCACATGGCTTTTTTAAACAATGTGTCAAGGGTGATGTTGAAATAATAATGGAATAGAGGTAGTATTGAGTTAGTTCTATTTCGGATGTTATTAGTCGGCTTTTTATGGGATCAATAACAGTTCGGTTAATAAAAGGTTGGGTCAATAAAAAGTTGAGTTGAAAACAGGTCGAGTCAATAAGGTTTCAAGTAGTAATCGGTTTGACTATGTCGGTTATTTATTGCGTTGAAACAGTTCGGCTTATCATGACTCGGGTCAATAATGGGTCTGGTTGCAATCGTCTCGGGTCAGTAGCAGGTTAGATTGTTTTAAGCAGATACAAAACATAACGGGTCAAATTTGGGGTACAGGTTGAGTTCGAGTCAGAACAAATTGGTTTGGAGTCACCACGTTCCGAATTATAACCGGATCAGACGTAGGTCATTTTCAGTCAGTATCATGGGTCGGGTCATAAACCGACTCTTATTCACATCCCTAGGGGTAGGGGTGTCAGAAACAGACCTGACCGCTGGGTCAACCTGATTTTGACTTGACTTGAACCTGGTTCGACCTGTGAGGGTCGGCACCCGAGCCGACCGAAACCCGACCTCGGGATTACCCGCACCCGACCGGCACCGGCAAGATTATATTCGACCGACCCGACTGCATGACCCGCATTCAAACCCGAACCCGACCGTACTCAACCAGATATTACTAAAATTCAATTATTTTTTTATATCTAGAAAATCATTTAAATATGTTAATTTATAAAATTGCTTACATTTAATAATTAATTCAATAAAAAATTTAATTACATTTAATTTAAGGGTTAAACTTTGAATATCATGTACTTGTATATTTTTTTATTTTCATTTATTTTTGAATTATTTGTATACATTACTCTCTTGTTTGATTTGACATCTATTGATGTATATATCATAAAGGCTAGGTCACAAGTCATAACACGTATGCATATTATACGTAGTATATTAACAATTTTCTAGCTTATCTAAATTTTTGATGTAATTTTAGTACATGTCATATTTTAACTGTTGATGAGATTATTTGGTCACTTTTTAGCTGTTAGTTTCTTAGTGCTTACTATTTAATGTCGTCTTATTAATTTCCTGTTGCTTTGCATAATGCAAATGCTTCAATAAAATACTATAGTTTAATTTTTGCACAACATATAATTAAGATCTTAGCTTGTTTGACTGAAGAACAAAATTAGGTAATTGGGTCGAGTTAATATAATATCATAAATAAATTCAAAATACAACATATGTGTCAATGTCAAACGAATTTACAAAAATCAAATTGCTGAATTTATAAGCAAGAAGCCAAAGAATAAAGAACAACCACAACTAGCAAGCCAAAGAACAACAACAATCACAAGCAAAGAAGCCGCAGAATAAAGCAAAGATCCACCAACAAGCTCAGGCAGGCGAGCCATAAGCAACAAAGAAGATCCAAGAAGCTCAAGGCGAGGCCATAAGCAGCAGCAGCATCCAACAAGCTCAGCAGCAGGCCATAAGCAGCAGCAGCATCAAAACCCAGATCTTTTGCACGAAGAACAACAAATTAGTGAGAAATTATATAGATCACAACTTTGGCATCAAAAACAACGATTCACAGAACATATAAAATGACGAAAACCCATATCTTTTGCAGAAAAATTACAAGTATAACAAAAAATATGACGAAAAACCTCTAACAAGAAATATAAAAACAGAAAACAAAAAATTAAATGCACGAAGAACAACAAATTAGTGAGAAATTACATAGATCACAACTTTGGCATCAAAAACAACGATTCACATAACATATAAAATGACGAAAACCCATATCTTTTGCAGAAAAAGTACAAGTATAACAAAAAACATGACGAAAAACCTCTAACAAGAAACATGAAAACAGAAAATTAAATGCACGAAGAACAACAAATTAGTGAGAAATTACATAGATCACAACTTTGGCATCAAAAACAACGATTCGCAAAACAAATTAAATGACGAAAAACCCAGATCTTTTGCAGAAAAACCCAGATCTAACAGAAAATGCACGAAGAACAAATCAAAAATTAAAAAAACGTACAGAACAAAGCAAAGTTGCGTTTATATTTTTTATATTTAAGCAACAGCACCACAACAACCTAAACCCTAATCAAAATCCCTAACCCTAACCAGAAACCCTAAAACCTAACCCTAAAACATATTAAAAAAATCGAAACTCGAAACTCAAACAAAGAAAATCAGGCATCTTACATAAAATCAGGCATCTTACATTCGAAACTCGAAATTAAAAAAAAACCAACCAAAGTTAATCGAAACTCGAAATTAAAAAAAATCAGAAACTCGAAATTAGGCATAAAATCAGGCATCTTACTATTAAACAACTTCACATGAATCGAAACTCGAAATTAAAAAAAACCAACCAAAGTTAATCATCACATTCGAAACTCAAACAAAGAAAATGAGGCATCTTACATAAAATATAAAAGATAAAAAAAAAAAGGAAATTAAACAAACCTCGGAAAAACAGTCGGTCGAGGAGAGATTTTGTGATTTCCGGCAAGGATTTTTGTTTTCCGGTCAAATTTATACGCTTTTCGGCGAGATCTTTACGTTTTCCGGCGAGATCTTTTCGTTTTTCGCCGAGATATAAACGGAACCGGTGAGAACTCGAGAAAAGAAAATGTTTTTCGACAAGATCTATGTATTTTCCGGCGAGATAGTGACGGAATGAAGAAGTGAAGAAGACTGAGAAGACGAGAACTCGAGAAGTGAGAGTGTGAGACTGTGAGAGTCGTGAGAGGGAGACTAGAGGCGCCGAGAGAATTGATGAGAGAGAATTGAGAAATGAGAGAAATTTAGGGTTTCATTTTAGGGTTAGTTTTTATAGGGGGGTTATTTAGGGTTGTTTCAACCGTTAGATTAGATCTAATGGTTAGGAATTTAGGATAGAAATAAAGGATATATGAGAATTTCTGAAAAAGAAGGGAAATTTGGGTTATTTTGGGCCATTGGATCAATGTTTTGGCATTTTGCTCTTTTACAAATCAAAGGCTAAAAATTAGGATCCATGTGTTTGTTTTTTGACCAATGAGATTTGAGAATGATAATGTTTATGGATTATGGATTATGGCAAAAAAATTATTATTCAAAACAACTAAACCCCAAAATCCAAATCTCATACTCTATAATCCCATTTTTAAATAATAATCATAATTATCTAAAGTAATAATTAAAATTTTCATAATTTATATTATTTGTTTAACCGAAATTTACTCGTGTCAATTATCTCATTTGTCGGTGAATTGATTAGGGAATAACAAAGAGCGTAAGCATTAATCGGTTATAGGCTTATAGTTATGCTAGTTATATTGCTCTAAGGTCATTACTTATGAAACTAAACTTCTTGGAAAATTACTTATACAACTATTAGTTGCTCAATTAATGTTTTGATTATAGTCATTTACGTGAACTATAGACATAGTATTGCAATAAGATATTGTAATTTAACAAACCTCCCTATTTAGTGAACTTATAGTCTAACGATATAACTTATATATATGAACTTCATATGAACTTATATATATGAACTTATAGTGTAACGATATAACTTATACAACTATTAGTGATTTACTTCTTAAGCTAGTATTCTTATAGTGTTACGTTACGTATGCAAATATCATTCAATCATGTAATTGTTTGTTTATAATATCTATTTAGTGAACTTATAGTGTAACGATATAACTTATATATATGAACTTCATTGAGTTGATAGTGATTGTTTGTTATATTATCATCATAAAGGTGATGAACTTAAATGGAGTATTGTTATCTTGAACTATCGACTTACATTCATACATTCATTATATTGATCTTATCTAATAATAACAACTTATTTTAATCCAACTATATAGTAACTAGCAAGTACTTGCTATAATCACTTAAACCTCATATGAACCATCATTGTAAACATATGAATGTATGATTGTCATTTGTTATAGTATTATATATAACATATCAAGAGTCATTTTACTAATTTATAATCAATAGAGTATTAGGTTCGTTTTACAATTATTATTCTCATTATCGTCATAGTTATTTACAAACTTATATATCAATCATAATGCTTATAATATTAAATCATTTATATAAAGCTTGGAACATATGAACCCTCGTTATAATCAACTTAGGCCTCATATGAACCGTCGTTGTAAACATATGAATGTATGATTGTCATTTGTTATAATATTATAATATATTAAGAGTCGTTATACTAATTTATAATCAATAGAGTATTAGATTGGTTTTACAATTATTTTGATATCAACCTTATATTAAAATGATTCAACATATTAATATTTATATTGTTATTGTTAGTACTCCTGTTCTTATTTGTATTACTATTGCTATTGTTAGCCTTGTTACTATTACTGTTATTATTTGTATTTTTACCTATTATCATTGTCGCTTTATGTTTATTAGTATTATTATTCTCATTACCATCATAACTATTTGCAAACTTATATATCAATCATAATGCTTATTATAATAAATCATTTATATAAAGTTTGGAATTGATCGTCTACTCGTTATTATTGTCGTTGGTTATAATATATAATATTAAAACATATGAAGAGTCGTTATACTCCTTTACTCATTAGAGTGGTTTTACGCAGTTGATTATTCGAAATAAGAGTTGAGTAAGAGAATACACTAAACATCACGGTAATCAATATAGTGTTTTTATTGGTTTTTCGTTGTCATCCATATATTTATCGTACACACACATATGTATATATATGTCGATCTTAATACTTTTATTAATATGTTTCGTTTACAAAATCCATAACAAAATCAAGATGGCCCGATCAGGAGTTACCCGAAGTTGAGTTGACGTTCAATAACGAATGGACCCGATGTTTTACAATGATCGAACTAATGTCATTACTAATTCAACCCGAGTACATTTGGCTTAAGTCAACCGTACATGAAACCTAAATACGACTTGCGCAAACCCGACAAAAAAAAAAGTCAAGGGGCGATCATATCCGGGAATGAATCGACTTGTAAATGGAACGTTCAAACCTGTCCGGCACCCGGGAATCCAATGATTCAAATGTGTTCGACCCAGTTGAACAAAACCCGACCAATCATGACTGGGGCACCGACAATCGAATCCCGACTCCGTCCGGCTCGACCTGGCCACCGATGGGTATATCCGAAACTCGTTTGAGAACCTGTTTTGACACCCCTACCTAGGGGGGCGGGTGATTAGATGCCACCAACACGTCAGCATTGCGACGTTTGCTTCGACATCACACTCTCAATCTCCGTAAACACAAAGTACATAACAAACCCAATATTCGCCTTCACCACTCACCAGCAAATCCTTTACTGGACCACCAATAAAGAAAACAACAAAAAACAAAAGCTCTTTTCTTCCATTGCAATTCTCAAGTAGTAACAAAAAAGAAAAATTTGCAATTCTCAAACAAAAAAAAGAAAATCTTCACTTCAATACCAGTTCTGAAACAAAAATAAAAGTTTCATCCGCCATTGATACTGATAGAGCTTCTAAAAAGAGAATGAATCAGACGACGTTGGGAGATGTGATCGAGCACAAGGCTTACGCAAGAATCGGATTGCTTGGAAACCCAAGCGATGTTTACTATGGCAATACCATCTCAATTAGCATCACCAATTTCTGGGCTTCCGTTAAATTTGAGCCTTCTGATCGCCTCGTCATTAATCCCCACCCTTTCCACGATCTTGTTCAGTTTCATTCTCTTAACCATTTGGTCTGTCTCTCTCTTCTTTTATGTGTGTCGTTTTTTTTTTTTTTTTATCTTTTATCTTTTTGGGTATTGTCAATATTTTGTGAAGGAATTCGTAGTTTTAATGAGGAACGAATAAAGTTCATACCGTGACAATTCTGTAAATAAGTGCAATAAGTTGAAAACAAAAATGAGCACTAGGGATGGCCTAGTGGTATTGGTATTACTTTCCGGGGATCGAGTTTCACCCTTGCATAAGAGATTTCCATATCCCGTTATTTGCATGGGACTTCGACTTACCTAGTTAAAAAAAATAGGAAAATAGATTTGGTACTGTTGCATACAAAATTATTGTATAATGAATGATTAATTTTGTATCAAACGTGGCTGAACTATGCTCCTGATACGATGGGTATTTGTACCTGATGACTTTAATTATTGTTGTCAGGGTAGTAGCAATTTCATTGTACAATGATTTTTGAGGGTTTGATTTTAGAATGCACCCCATATGATAGAGTGCTTTAGGAGAATGAGGGAGTGGAAGGGTGGTAAGCCCTTTCATCTTCCACCCACATGTTGTGGGTTCGATTCTCATCAGGGGGGTTTGGGGTAGGTTGTAATTAGGTGCCCTGTGAGAGGGCGTTAATGTAATTTATCTTACCAAATTTTTTTTAAAAAATAAAATTGATAGAGTGCTTTAGGAAAATTGCTGAGTTAGTAATGAATTGTTTGTTCATATTGTAGGGACCTAGTCCACCTAGATACTAGAAACCACATAATTCTTTGTGTGTGTGTGTTTAGGTTCTTGTTCTTCCATGAGAGGCTAAATTAACCCGATAATTATCGAGAATGTGATAGACGGATAGGGACAAGTAGAATGTACCTTCAAATGCTGGGATTGGTTAGTAGAACCCACTATTGCACTTACATTTTGGAATTTTGCTAGTTTGGATCAATATAGTCCTTTTTCTTATGTATATAGTTTTGAGGTATTTCAGATTATTTAGGTGGTCTATATGTGAGCTCGACGAAGGCTCATTAACAATTTATGAGAAGATATTAATGGCATAGGAAATTTGTGTTATATATTTTGGGTAGATAAGATCAGCGAGCATTATCTAAAAATTTTATCTTTAGGCTTGCAAAAGCCTAGGGAACAAAGTGGCGCAAAACCTCAGTATGGTGGAAAATTAGGTTTTAACTTCTTATAATGTTTTCGTCTAATTTGGATCATTATATTGATCGGGTCAGGTTACCTCTAGGGGCTTCCCTTCTCATTTTGATACCCAGTATATATGCCAAGGAGAATTTGGGCTTTAGAATGACTGTATTTCAAGTAGGGCCTTAAGGCTGCAAAGTTCTTTGTAATTTAGCTTTCACGATCATTTCCAGGTATCATAGTTTGACATTTGAGGCTGATTATCTCCAGTTTGCACCACCCGCTTCAAGTCTTTCGTTTTGTATATGTGGTGCCTACCCTTAGGTTTCATTTGGCTATACTACTTTTTGCCATTTTGTACATTATATTTGAATCTTTCTGTTACAATGACAAAGAACAGTCATGGTACTTGATCATAGGAGATTACCTCCCGACCTTGATTAATTGATGAACTGGAGTTCCAAATCCTTCCTGCAACTTTTGAGAGGAGGGCCACTGGCTAGAGAAAACTATGAATCATCCTGCCACCTGGAATCTTTAGCGTAGTTTAAGGAAGAGTTCTGCTATCCTCAACCTCATTTTGAATTGCTATAGAATTTATGGGTTATATGGACACAGGGATTTTGCTTGTCTTTTAGCAAACTTAAGGATTGTAATAAAACATTAGATAAAGACCTTTGATATTGTTTGTTCCTTCCTAAGCTTATCAAGGAGCTGGTTAATCTTCTTTCGATTCATTTACAGGACACAAAAAGAACCTTTTTCTCCTGCTTGTATGATTCTATATGGTCCAACCTTTTATCTTTATCCAATAATTTTTTCTTTGTGTTAATCTATATCATCTAGACAAAATTGGCAGCAGAAGGTTAAAAAAGGAAGTTTTCCTTCTATTTTGGTTTTTCTTAGGTTTTAGTTGAAATGAATGGAATGACTTCGTTGCAATTTTGACGCTCAAATTTAGATCTAGATAATGAGTTGGGTCATGTCGAGGTCATGTTTTTGTAAATAACAAACAAGTCTGGGTTTTCTTGACATCAATTTGACCCATTTTATAGACTATTTAGTCATGTTGACTACTTCCTCCGTCACTTATTGCTTGCCCAATCTGCTTTTTGTGGTCTTGGAAACACAAGTTTGACCTTTAATGTCTTTTAACACGTGTTAAAAAGAAAGTTATAAGAAGTTGATGTCTAGAAACCACACGCTATAAGGAACTTTACAAGATCCCACATGATAACATTTTTCTTATATAACAATGTAATTTATGGTTGAAGTTGTTATAGTTTTACCCCAATAAAGTAATTACGGCAAACAATAAATCTATGAATTTGGACAAAGTTTCAGCACTAAATACTTTCTCAGTCCCACATAATTAAACAGGTCATATTGTTGTGTCATGTCATATATTGCCAGTCCTACTCAAATTGGAGCTTTAAGGCTCTGTTTGATTCAACTTATTTTTACTTATCATATCTTATATTAACTTATCTTATCTTATCAGAACTTATATTCTAGTTTATTGTGTTGTCTGACATAGTTAACCCGTTTTATTCAACTTATTTTATCTTATCTGATCTGATCTTATTTTATCTTATTTTTTCTGAAATAAGTTAAAATAAGTTGAACAGGAGCCTTACAAGGTGCACATTGATTAGAGAAGGCTCTTGAATCTTGATATCTTTTTTCATAGTTTCCAAAAGCCCCTCTTCCAAGCAGCTATAATCCCTTTTTAACAACTATATTGGATTTTTCTTCAATGCTCAACATTATTCTAGAAAGGATCGAGGGAAAATGAAGCTTCTATTTTGATGTTTTGGTCGTGATTTTAATCTTCATGTTATGCTTGTCATTCTTCTTAGCTGGAAAAAGGTTTTATTAATTTGTCTGCAGGTGAATCGTTTGGAAAATGAAGGTTTCTATGGAGGTGTGCGTTTGGTTATGGCCATCTGTAAAGTATTTTACAAGTACTGCAAAAAAAATAACATTGATCTTCATGAGGGGAGTTTTACCCTATCGTATGATACAAATATTCCTCGACAGGTAATTACCTCCCTTTACGGCATGCTTGCTTGAGGATAATGTATTAAGGGGGTAATAGAAGCAAAATTAAAGAAAACAAAGGTCGATGAAAGTGGTGGTTAGTGGACGAGGCATTGATTGTGTAAAGAGGGTGGAATTATTACCCTCATTTTGCGGGTACTAGTTATCCAACCTCCCCCTTTCCATCTCTCCTTCCTTACATTATCTAGATCATCTACCACCTAAATTCAACTTCAGTTTCTTCATTTCGTCTCTATTTTTGCCTTAATCCCTACCCTCAATCCTAGCATGCCCTTAACATTGCTACTTATGCTAGTTCATGCATGAAGTTTACTTCTGTCTGCTGCAGTTCGCAGCTGAAATTTAAGTTTGACTTTCAGACAGGACTTTCAGGTTCTAGTGCCATTGTGTGTGCTACCCTGAATTGCATGCTTGACTTCTACAAAGTCAGGCACCAGGTTAAGGTGCAGGATAGGCCAACTCTTATCTTGGAAGCAGAGAAAGAACTCGGAATTGTTGCAGGTCTCCAAGACCGGGTGGCACAAGTTTATGGGGGACTTGTTTTTATGGTATAAAATTGAGCAAGATTCTTCATTCTAACCAATCATATATCTACTTTATTTTCCTGACTTTGACTCCTTTGTCCCAGGACTTCAGCAAAACTCAGATGGATAGATTGGGACATGGTATTTATACACCAATGGATATTAGTCTCCTTCCTCCTCTCTACCTCATCTATGCTGAAAATCCAAGTGACTCTGGAAAGGTCAGCAAGAACTTATTCACTTATGTCTAATGTTCGTTTCCATCTCCAGGTCTCTTATTGCATCAAATCCTTGTACAACCTGTTTTTTTTTTTGCCTTATGAATGTCGTTTATATAAATTAAGGCAAAGACAGCAGAACCTCTGAAGGGTCAGTATGCCACAAGGGTCATACAAATTTCATCTTTGTCCTCATAGTTTAGGATATTTGGGATGGTTGGTGATTTTGTTGTGTGTTGATCAATCATGATCTTTCAAAGTAAAGTAAGTGTGTACAAAACCTATCTTTCAGAGTCTCTCTCTGGTTAACTCTTACGAACATTCATGCACACTGCACACACAAATTTAAGGGTCTATCAGCCTTCTACTACTCATGCCTTTGCACAATGCGACAATGTATGTGCCTATGGAATGAAATAGGTTATATACCTGATATCTGACGGAGAAATCTATCAAGCTAGTTGACTTTTTATTAGTTATACCATGTTTCTTTTTTGGGTGTTTTAAATTCATTGTACCCTTTCATTATAATCTCATTTTACACAACTAACTTTAATATGCATGTCATTTCCTTTGGGTACAACTATTGAAAAATGGAGGTAGTGCTAGATTGCCTAGCAGCTAACTCCCGCCTCCAAAAATAGGGTAATTGAGAGATTTTTTTGGGTTTTATTTATGGATTAAATTACTAAATAGGACTAGTTTATAGCATGGTCATAAGATAACATTGGACTTGGAGAGATTTTTTTGGTTTTATTTACTTGTTGAATTACTAAATAGGACTATTTTATATTATGGTCATAAGATAACATTGCACAGGTGCATAGTACTGTTAGACAAAGATGGCTAGATGGTGATGAATTTATAAGATCAACGATGAATGAAGTCGCTAATTTAGCTGTGGAAGGAAGACAAGCATTACTTGAAAAGGACTATGCTAAACTGGCGTCCCTGATGAATCACAACTTTGACCTCCGCAGGTAAAGAATGCATTTCAATTATTGTATGAATTGTTGGATTAGCCACATGTATTGCGTATTTACTAGCCCAACAGATGCTTACCACCAAGTTTATCGTACTTGATGAGTTGATTGAAAACAAAATTGAGGTGTACCAAATATTGTGGCCATTTACGCCAAAATCTGATGATATATTGTTGCGTTATTATCTGGTATAAGAGTTGAGAACACACACATAAAACATGATGTGCTGTGGATTTTTGTTGGATTTGTTGCTGAAAACACCAAGCTGTGCACGTCAGCACCATGCAATTTAGTCATCAAAGTCCTGTATCCTGATTTGATGGTAAAGCAGGGCATTGACTTGTAATATCCGATCTTCAGATTACCTTGGAAGGGAAGAAACACGTCTGGTGGTGCACCATGTTTGGGCATCTACTTATCAGTTATCATGTCCCTGAGTTTAATTATAAGCTACAATGTTCCATCTTTCCCACCTTTCAGAGGAAAATATATGCAAACAAGTTGGATGACAAATCATAAAGCATCGACAATCATATGATAAGAATTACCGAAATGTAGTTTAGGCAGCCAAGCTTCACTAAGAGAAGAACTTTGAAATGTCCAAGAAGTGCAGATTAAATTACCTTGGAAAAAAGAGTTTGGCTTTGTAACATAAATATATGCTTTGCTAATTTGCAGAAGTATGTTTGGAGATGATGCTCTTGGAGCTTTTAATTTAAGGATGGTGGAGGTAGCACGGGATGCTGGTGCTGCATCAAAATTTACTGGCAGTGGCGGGGCTGTCGTTGCATTTTGCCCTGATGGACCACCACAAGTTGAGCTTCTACAGGAAGCCTGTCTTAAGGCTGGTTTTATCATTCAACCTGTTCAAGTAGCTCCATTCTTAAATGACCTTGATCTCGGAAGCTCATCTTCCACTTGACAGAGTTATTTCTAGCCTCATCGTACAAGTCCGTGTTTTAGGTCTTCTTGTAATGGATCATAGGACCAAAGACACCTCGTCATTGTATTTTTCCTCTGGGAGTTTATATTTAGACATATTTTTAGTATAAGGCTACAATATATGAATAAATTGTTTACTGTCGTCGAGTGTATTGAACTCCCTTTTGATGGTCAACATTATACTTGGGGTAAAAAGAAATATGGGTCTAATAATATACGGCCATAAGGGTGTTTCTAGTTTAGATTTGTTGAACTTATTTCCAAATACTAAAATTCATCATCACCATTTTCCGTATTTAAATCATTGCCAAGTTTCTTTAGATCTAAATGTGAGTAATTGTTTGAAAACTCCACCTTTTTGCTTCGATAAGTTATGAACTACATGAAAAGATTTTGATATCTTAGTTAAAAAACATGGTGTATAAAATCTAAAGGATCTAATATGTATTGTCTTACAAGGAAAAGCAAACTTATGAAGGAAAAGGCTAAAAATTCGTCTATTACTAGATTTGGAAATATCTTTCATCAACTTCGTCATGTAGAGGCAAAACTTAAGATAATTCAAGAAAAATTACTTATCCACAATGATTGCCCAAGACTAATCGCATTAGAATCAGTTTCTCGCGAAACAAGTCAAGCTCCTAGAATTCCAAGACTCCTACTGGAAGGTTAAAGCCAAATCCAACCATATAAAACTTGGTGATGCTAATACAAATTATTACCATGCTTGTGCTACACAGGCCCGGCCCTGGGGGTTGGCAAGAGGGGCAACCGCCCAGGGCCCGGAATTTGAAGGGGCCCAAAATCAAAAATTTATTTGGGCTTGGTTGAGTGGTTCATGGACAGATGGACCCAGTTTTTTGCAGCAGTAAAGTAAAAAAGGTAGGGGAAATGGGGAATAGGAGAGAGAGAGAATACAGATACTAACATGTGTGCTTTTGTTAAGTCTAAGGGTTGATCGTAACCCACCCAATAAGGTAAAGTCCCAAATTCGTAGGGCCCACGAGCTGCTGTTTCATCTTAGTGTTGTCAGATGTCGTTCTAATCTAACGGTTATAAAGTGTTACATTTTTGTCCTTGCAAATTATGCAAAGAAAAAATGAGTTAATTAATTAAATTTTTAAAAGACAAAAAATACATGAATGGTTATATATATTTTTCCCCATAAATAGACACCAACTAAATTTTAGGTCCGGGCAATGCCTCGAGTAATTATAATTTTTATTTATTTATATCTCACATTGAAATTGTAACACCAAACATTACTTGGTTTAGTTGTTAAGTCATCAATATACTAACTTGAAGTCATGGGATCAAATCTTATACAACGCATTTTCTAGTTTTTTTATTGTTTGTGTTGTACATAAAGTAAATATTCTAAGGGATAACACCACGTGGAACAGTTCTTTGTTTAAGAACTCCTTTTAATATGTTAGTATAGCTAGATGGATATTGAGTTACTTCTATGCTTTTTACCTTAGAGTTAATTTTCGCTAGATATTACTATTTTAATTACAAACATAATAATTATTTGCATGCAATAGTCATTAATCAATTCTTAAATAATATATGATTACTAAAAATATGGGATCGAGAGGAAAATGAGGAGAGAGAATATATGGTCCCTAATTGTCAGGAGCGGGCCTGAATGTGGGACCAACAGAAGGGCCCCTAAAACTCATCTCGCCCTGTGCCCATAAATTGTCAGGACCGGGCCTGGTGCTACAATTAGGAAAAATAGGAATTTAATCACTTGTATAAATGACCCGTCTGACAATCCAATTACCCACCCTAAGCTAATAGAAACTTGTATATCCAATGCTTTCATCAAACGGTTTACTTCCAATTCAATTGTGGTTGTAATGAGCAATATGATATATCTTTATTAGAATCTATTATATCAGAAGATGATAATGCTTTCCTATGTAATTGATATTTTGATGGAAGAAGTTAAAGTTACGGTTTTCCACCTAGCACCTGATAAATCGCCAGCCCCAAATGGGTACCCTCCTTTCTTTTATCAGAAGTATTGGACCCTAGTGGAGAATTTAGTTTTCCGGGCTATTAAAGCTCTTTTTCTTCTTTGGTAAAATTCTAAAAGAAATAAATCACACTTTTATCACATTGATTCCGAAAATCGAAGCTCCTTCTAATCCTAACCATTTTAGGCTTATAAAGCTTGTGCTCTACTATATATAAAGGTATCGCTAAGATTATGGCTAATAGATTAAAGGTAGTGTTAGGAAGAATACTCCATCCTCTTTAGGGTGTGTTTGTTCCAGAGAGATTAATTCAAGATAATGTATTATTAGCTCATGAAGTTTACCATTCTTTTAAAAATAAAAAAGGGATGGAAGGTTGACTAGCTATAAAATTAGATATGGAAAAAATACTTATGACCGGTTGGAATGGAGTTGTATTTTTGCTACTTTTAAGAAAGTAGGTTTATGTTATCAATGGATCAATTAGTTGAAGCAATGTATCACTGCGATATCTTTCTCAATTTTGGTTAATGGAATTCCAGGGGACGTTTTTTTTTCCCTTCTCGTGGGATTCGACAAGGAGACACCTTCTCTCCGTATATCTCTATTCTTTGTGCGGAAATTTTTGCTCCGCAACTTCATCAAGCTAGTACTACTGGTACTAAGTCTATTAGCGTCAAATTATTAAAATTCCTTTTCTAATATTTGCAAATGATACTATGATTTTTGCTAAAGCTAGTTTGGAAAGTTGTCAAACTATTAATAATATTCTTGATAAATACTACAACATGTCCGGGCAATTGGTTAACTTTCACAAGTCCGCCTTTCAGTGTACCCAAAATACTCCGGCCTCTCTGGGAGCTCACTTTGCTACTATATTCTCCAAATGGAGGGAGTCTTTGTCTTTGGGAAAATATTTGGAATGTCCGATTATAAACTCTAAAGTTACAAATGCTACTTTTAGGGATATTCAAGAACAAGTTTCAGCTCAGCTTACTAAATGGAAGGCTAACTCCTTGTCCAAGCGGGGCGTACATTTTTAATTCAAGCCAATCTGGCTACTAAAGCTAATTATCAAATGCAAAGTTTCTCTCTTCCTCCGACTATCCATACATCTTTAGATAAGTGTTATAGAATATTTTTTTGGAATAAGGATCCGGGGTTCAAGGCTTCCAATTTGATAGGATGGGATGAGATTTGAAAACTAAAAAGGTTTGGTGGGCTTGGTTTAAGAAAAGCTAAAATAAATAATATGCCACTTCAATTCAAATTGTTGTGGAAAATTAGTAACTCTCCAGAAAATCTGTGGGTGAAGCTGGTTATGAAAAAGTATCTTAAAAATGATGATCTTTTCTCTTATAATACAAAGGCTAATGTTTCGTGGCAATGGAGAAAACTTATGGCTCTTCATAATCCTTTTAGGAAAGGTTTCAGATGGAATATAGGGAATGGGGATGATGTTTCCTTTTGGTTTGATAATAGGATTTTCCAATGCCCTCTCTCTAAGATCTGTACTCCTAAGCCAGGCTCTGAAAGTCTCAGAGTTAGTCATTTTTTCCCCAAGGCCCCCAATGAGATAGGCACCTATTATCTCAGTTTGTTCATGATGATATTATCTCTTCTATTTTGAGCTTTTTTATCCCTCTCAATGGTACCCTAGATAAGTTATGTTGGGGTCTCTCCTCCAATGGTGAGTATTCAATTAAATCAGGGGTGACTTTGCTCCAAGGGTACGACATTGACCCTCCCTCCTCGTAAAGCTTTTGTTGGATTTGGAAACTTAAAGTACCACCTAAGGTTATATTTTTCTTGTGGAAAATTTTCCAGAATGATTTGCCTACAAAAAAAAGACTCGAAATAGGTCACATATATTTTCCTCTTGAGTGTGTTTTTTGTAATCATCATTCCGAGGACGTGAATCACTTATTTATAGACTATCCATTTTCTAGGGATGTGGTTGATGATCTGGTTTCTCATAGTCTTTGTTATAAGCTCCCTACTCTACTCGAGGGTATGAATTTTGTTGAGTTTCTTTCTAATTTAAACAGTCAAATGTCTTTTCACCAAATTGAGGTGTTTGCTATTAGTTGGTGGCTCATTTGGTATGCAAGGAATAGCATTACATTTCGTCATGATGGTTTTTCTCCTCCGAAGGTGGGGGCTATGATTAGAGCTTTTCTTACTAAAATGAGTAATGCTGGTTATTTTTTGTCTTCTTGTCATAAGAACCAAGGATCTTTGGCTGTTAATTGTTTGGAATCCGCCTCCTTCAAACTTTTTCAAGTTTAATTTTGATGGTTCTAAATTGAATAATGGTCAAGTTTCTTATGGTTTTGTCATCTGGAATAATGAGGGTAAAGTTATGTTTTTTGGTGCTAGTTCTAATGGTCCTCTCTGTAACACCCCCAAATCCATACACGTCTAAGCTACCTTGCATCGACTTTGGGAGTGTTACCGCCACGGTGAAACGCAAGGCTTATTGAATTTAAAACAGTAACTTACTCTTTATTATAAAAACTAAATTGCAGCGGAAATAAAATGCTAACTTAACTACAACTCGGGAATCACTATTGACCCCTTTTATTTAAAACCATTAACTATGTAAATCATAAACAATCTCTAGGATGTTCAACCAAAACGCTTTAAAGGTTTATAATCAAAAGTATCCCCATTATGCCCGAACTCATGCAGCATCACCAGAATACCTAATCTGCTCCCCATTGAAATATCAATGGTTCATCACAGGTCAACAAACAACACAAATAACAAACAATCAGCTATGCTGAGTACGTACAAAATTAGTTACATAATACACTGAACATAAACAGAAGAGTGATAATAATTCCAAAACATGATACTACAAAAACATTAAATTTCGTTTTTACAATTTATTTGGCATCGAACGGGTACCGTCATCTTTCTAGAATCATACGGGCTACTTAATCCTTAATAGACAACTTGGTCTATTAGATGAAATGTAAATACGGTTTCGTTCCGCTCCACACCCATCACCTTAGTATGCATACCCCCAAGATCGTACGGAACCTTCCGCCTACTTGAGCTATCAAAATTTATAAGGACACCACTGTCGTCACAGTAGGCCTGTGTAGGAGTGTAGAACAAGTCCCACACTCCCCCCATTGTTCATACTTGTAGGGATTCCAACTACAAGTTTATCTCCAAAATCCTTCTTAGTGATATTAACATTAAACATATAATCATTTAATTATCCTTCTTAGATACATTGCTCAATTCTTTAGTTTAAGCAACTTCTTGTAACATCCTTGCTACAACAATAAATCATAGGATTCCAATCCAATTCTCATTTCACGCTTGTGATACGATAGAATTACGCATACCAATAATAATGCATTTTAACTCACAAGTCATACAATAAGGAATTGCATACAGATTTCCAATTGATTTCATGTTACCAAACAATTCATCAATCATAACCATACCATTGTTCCCTATCATGATTCTAGGTTCCAATGAAAGAATTGATAACCTAAACATGATACTAACATATCTAATTGAACTAGTACGCGTACGTACCTTGTAACGGAGAATCTTCGCTGACTACTTAAAACATTCCGCTTATGAAATTGGGACCTAATCGAATAATAAAATATTTCAGTGCTAAGTCTTGACATTATTAATAGAAAAAACGGCTTAACTTACTATGTAAAATATGATGTTTTGAAGATTAAAATAATCAAACTCGTTGTTTACTTTATTTAAACTAACATATTTAGGACTTAATAGTATGCTTGTAAGTCTGCTTTTTTTGTTAAATTATATTATACTTGGTTTATAATAACAAAACTTATACAAATATACATAAGTGTAATGAAATCAGAATTGAGAATTAAAATCATCCTAAAATCTAATAGTATAAATAAAAATCTGATTTCCTTTAACTTTACTATACTTTATTTACAAAACCAACTTAAACCCTTATATACACAAGTATTATAAAAATCAGATTTGAGAAATAGAATTATCATAAGAACTAAAACATAATACTAAATCTGATTTCTTTTACTATTTCTATACTCCACTTATAATTACAAAACTTAATAAAAGATACATAAGAATAACAAATCAGATTATATAACTTAAATTAAATAAGAAAAGAGAGAGAATGACCACCGGAAGAACACCGACGACCACGGCGGCGCCGACCACCACTCGAATCTCCAACTGGTCGGCTGACCTGCGCGACACAAGCACATTCGAACCACCACTCGAACGAACCTAGCCACGAAGCACCCACGCCTCGATGCACGACCCGCAACACTCGCACACACCCTCGACGCCTCGCGTGACCCACGACTCACACCACACACTCTAGCCACGCACACGCTCGCACAACACCATCGTTCTACGAACGGACTCGACAGCAGCCACACGCACACACCGACGCACAGCACTCGTGCTTCGCAACCCCAACACGCACAGCCTCAAATGTCCCTCATGTTCTTCCTTGCTCCTTGAATAGAACAATATATCGTCTATTAACACGACCACGGATTTATCGAGGTAGGGTCGAAAATCATATTCATGAGGTCCATGCAAACAGCAGGTGCATTGGTTAACCCAAAAGGCATGACGGTAAACTCATAGTGTCCATACCTAGTCCTAAAGGCAGTTTTAGGTATATCTTGATCAACAATTCTCAATTGATGGTAACCAGACCTTAAACTCTATTAAATCGGAAGGAAATAAGCCCTCCCCTATTTTCATTGAGACATTAAGGAATTTCTTAGAGCAATTAACAGTATCCCTAAACGGAATTACTATAGGCATAGAAATTGACTCGGACTCAACCAGTGCTAGAGTTCTAACAGTTGTATGGGCAACAAAAGACAAAGATGCTCCAGAATCGAACAACACTTTAACAGGAATTGAGTTGATAGAGAAAATACCAGTGACAACATCTCTACGAGATTCCTCTTCGCTAGCCGTCATCATATACAGCTTCCCTTTGCCCTTATTATCATTGTTGTTGGTCACATGGTTCCCAGATGGTACCTGATTATTTGTATTTGTTGGTGGTTTGAAGTACTTGGAGTTCCCTGACCCATCGAATGCATTTCCACCATTCCCATTCTCGTCCTAGGCTTGTCTCCATTGTTCCCCCTTTCTTGACCATTGGGGTTAACCTTATTCTTTGAATAGCATTCGTACGCTCTATGCCCCATTTTCCCACATTCATGACACTCCACCTTATTACCCTCGCAATCCTTCTCAGGATGATTGTATGGGAACTTCTTACACCTGTACACACGCTCAGGTCTGCGGTTGTTGGTGTTATTGTTGCGGTTATTGTTATCGTTGTTGGGTCCCTTGTCGAAGTTTCTTTGGGAGGTTTGACTGTTCTGGTTCCCATGGTGTTTCTTTTCAAATCTCTGAACCTCGGGGTTTGGATTCTCCTTTCGCTTCTCACCTTGTTTACCTCCTTCCTCTCTTTTCCTTATTGCATATAAGTGGGCAGCTTTGCCAAAAACATGGTCCAGCGAGGTGAAAGTATCTCCCCCCAGTCTCCCTTGCAGGTCAAGGGTGAGCCCTAATTCAAAGCATGAGGCCTTAGCTTCCTCAGTAGGGGCAATTTTCGGAGCGAATCTCATTAGTTCAATGAACTTGCGGTAATATTCCTCAACAGACAAGTTCCCTTGCTCTAGCATCATAAACTCTTGGGCTTTTTGCTTTTTGAGGTATGGTGGGTAATACTTATCCCTCAGGGCTTTCTTAAAAGTTTCCCACCCAAAGTCAGGCTGTTTTAAGAGGTTGTCCTTAGCTTGAGTCCACCAAAAGTGGGCATCCCCCTGTAGGTAATAGCTTGCTAAGGGTACAGTCTTGTCATCTGGACAGGTGAGGGTAAAGAAAAGCTTATCAAACTCCCCAACCCAGTTCTCCAATTCTTTTGCCCCCCCTTTCCCATTCAGTACTGGTAGGTTCCTACGGGCAACCTTTTCAGACAAATCCCCATCCCCGTTATGTCCTTGGGCTAGGTTAGCTGCAATTTGCACTAGGTCACGAATCGATTGTTCGACATTCAGAGAGGGATCATGCGTATCGCCCTGACGAACCATTCTGCGCTGAAAAATGACACAACGGCTGTTTCAGCGACATGCACATAGTCGTTTATCTACTTAACTACTACACATTGGCACGTTCATATAACGCATTTTTATTGCGAACAATCATTAAGTCTCTATTGACTTGCAATATAAACATCTCAAATAAGACGTTACTTCAAATTAAAGAATAAAAATGTTGTATTATTATTGAAAAGGGTAAAATTTATTGTTTCCAAGGAAAACATAATATGAATAAATAAAGAAATAATAAGAATGCTAATTTGCTACTTGGCATGCAAGCCTTATTAAAACTGAAATAAATGAATAAAATAATATTATAATCCTAATTATATGTTCAAAAGAAACTAGGGACTATAATGGTGAGCTTCGTCATCTGAGTTGGGATTTTCTATTCCTTCTTCCATGTTAGCTTCGTGCTCAGAAGGCTCGTCATCCTCTATAGGTTCATCTTCCTCCAGGGGTTCTTCCCCTCTTCTTCATTTTCTATTTCAAGTATAGGTGCCATATGATCTTCCCCAATCACTGTAATGAATGTCCTATTATTCCCTTCTTCATCGGAAATGTAGGTAACAATTCTAAGGTTTGACGCTATGCGGTAATCCTCGGGTATGAACTCATCCTCAAAAGTTTGGCATATTGCTCTTTTTACAGCTCTAAGTGACGTTTGTGGCTCAGTTTAACTCTAGGGTTCTCAGAATTCACATCTACAACCTTAGTTCCCGAACTTTCCCCCACATGATAGGTTCCTCTAACTGAAGGTGATGAGGTAAAGGGCTCCCAACTTCTTTTCTCACGAATCCTCCATTCATTTTCACAATATTTAAGATCAGTAATGAAATGCCCTACAGTAGGAAGGTATTGGTTCTAGTAAGTGTGTTTGGCTCTGTTAAAACCTTATTTTCTAACCATATATCCCCATATCTACGGTGTGCGAAAAGGTAGGGTTCCTCCTTAGGGACATACTGCAGCATAAAGTATATTTTCTCCATTTCAGTCCTTAGTCTGGTATCTCCCTGTAAGGTCCTATATTTCATAGCAGCTTTCATCTTATAGGCCCAGATGTCCCAATCTTCCGCTATTCGGTGTTTCATCAAGTATTCCTTAGGACCTATGTCGTAAACCATCTGTGAATTAAAAGAAAGAAAATAATCTAAGTTCTGGAGAAATAAAGGTTTTTAAGTATACATTATATATAAACATATATAAGAGGTAAAACGAATAATTTCAATTTTAAAACTCCTTAAAGAGGTTCAAAATATTTACACAAATTAGATGATTCTTTTCTAAAATATTCGAAATAATGTTTTAGTTCAATACCTTTTTGAAACATCTTTGGAATATTATACTACTTCGAAATTTTAGGGAATAAAATATTTAAATATCTAACTTAGTGCTTCTATAAAATATCACTATTTATGCACCTATCCTTGTACATCAATCTAATCTACTTATACTTCGAAGATTTCAAAGAATCTTTCACCATTCAATCAAGCAAACCACACCACATTTCATATAATCAGAACATCTGATTCATTCCACAGTATTTGCATACTTTCTATAAACATATCAGACAAGTAAGGCAAGAAACACATTACAAATAAAATCAGTCCTATGATATAATGCATGCAAAAGTAATCTATATGCACTTAACCCATACTACCCATTTTAAAAGTCTTTTAAAACGTCCTTGAAAATAGGAACTGTTGGCTCTGATACCAGTTTTGTAACACCCCCAAAGTCCATACACGTCTAAGCTACGTTGCATCGACTTTGGGAGTGTTACAGCCGCGGTGAAACGCAAGGCTTATTGAATTTAAAACAGTAACTTACTCTTTATTATGAAAACTAAATTGCAGCGGAAATAAAATGCTAACTTAACTGCAACTCGGGAATCACTATTGACCCCTTTTATTTAAAACCATTAACTATGTAAATCATAAACAATCTCTAGGATGTTCAACCAAAACGCTTTAAAGGTTTATAATCAAAAGTATCCCCCGTATGCCCGAACTCATGCAGCATCACCAGAATACCTAATCTGCTCCCCATTGAAATATCAATGGTTCATCACAGGTCAACAAACAACACAAATAACAAACAATCAGCTATGTTGAGTACGTACAAAATTAGTTACATAATACACTGAACATAAACAGAAGAGTAATAACAATTCCTAAACATGATACTACAAAAACATTAAATTTCGTTTTTATAATTTATTTGGCATCGAACGGGTACTGTCATCTTTCTAGAATCATACGGGCTACTTAATCCTTAATAGACAACTTGGTCTATTAGATGAAATGTAAATACGGTTTCGTTATGCTCCACACCCATCACCTTAGTATGCATACCCCCAAGATCGTACGGAACCTTCCGCCTACTTGAGTTATCAAAATTTATAAGGACACCACTGTCGTCACAGTAGGCCTATGTAGGAGTGTAGAACAAGTCCCACACTCCCCCCATTGTTCATACTTGTAGGGATTCCAACTACAAGTTTAGCGCCAAAATCCTTCTTAGTGATATTCATTTATATAACATTAAACATATAATCATTTAATTATCCTTCTTAGATACATTGCTCAATTCTTTAGTTTAAGCAACTTCTTGTAACATCCTTGCTACAACAATAAATCATAGGATTCCAATCCAATTCTCATTTCACGCTTGTGATACGATAGAATTATGCATACCAATAATAATGCATTTTAACTCACAAGTCATACAACAAGGAATTGCATACAGATTTCCAATCGATTTCATGTTACCAAACAATCTCATCAATCATAACCATACCATTGTTCCCTATCATGATTCTAGGTTCCAATGAAAGAATTGATAACCTAAACATGATACTAACATATCTAATTGAACTAGTACGCGTACGTACCTTGTAACGGAGAATCTTCCGCTGACTTCTTAAAACATTCCGCTTATGAAAATGGGACCTAATCGAATAATAAAATATTTCAGTGCTAAGTCCTTGACATTATTAATAGAAAAAACGGCTTAACTTACTATGTAAAATATGATATTTTGAAGATTAAAATAATCAAACTCGTTGTTTACTTTATTGAAATTAACATATTTAGGACTTAATATTATGGTTGTAAGTCTGATTTTTTTGTTAAATTATATTATACTTGGTTTATAATAACAAAACTTACACAAATATACATAAGTGTAATGAAATCAGAATTGAGAATTAAAATCATCCTAAAAACTAATAGTATAATAAAAAATTTGATTTCCTTTAACTTTACTATACTTTATTTACAAAACCAACTTAAACCCTTATATACACAAGTATTATAAAAATCAGATTTGAGAAATAGAATTATCATAAGAACTAAAACATAATACTAAATATGATTTCTTTTACTATTTCTATACTCCACTTATAATTACAAAACTTAATAAAAGATACATAAGAATAACAAATCAGATTATATAACTTAAATTAAATAAGAAAAGAGAGAGAATGACCACCGGAAGAACATCGGCGACCACGGCGGCGCCGATCACCACTCGAACCTCCAACTGGTCGGCTGACCTGCGCGACATAAGCACACTCGAACCACCACTCGAACGAATCTAGCCACGAAGCACCCACGCCTCGACGCACGACCTGCAGCACTCGCACACACCCTCGACGCCTCGCGCGACCCACGACTCACACCACACACTCGAGCCACGCACACGCTCGCACAACACCCTCGTACTACGAACCGACTCGACAGCAGCCACACGCACACACCGACGCACAACACTCGTGCTTCGCAACCCCAACACGCACAACCTTCGCCTCGACCAGCACTTTGAACGCTCGCAAACCTCGAGCCCAACGCTTGAACGCTCGCACTCACTTCACACACGCTGCAACACTCAATCCTCACATCACGACCTTCGAAGCCTTGACGCACTGCTCACCCCCGACCTTCGCACCACACACACACTGGACGAAGACACAGGGAAAGGAGAGAGAAAAGTAGTGCAGGAGGAAGGAGAAGAAAGAAAGTAACGCAGGAGAGGAGAAAGAAGGAGGAGAGAGAAAACTTTGAGGGAGGAAGAAACGGCTGGTTAGGAAAAGTTAGGGTTTTATTTTTATTTTTATATTTATTTTCTTCTCTTATTTATAGCATGAGAAACCTAGGTTTAATAGGACTTGTTTTCCAAATCAAATTCTTATTTCTTGTTTTATTTATTTAGAAAACAAAACAAAACTGAATTATAATATAATTATAAAAATACCTTCAACTTTATTCTTTATTTTTCTTATTTATAAAAGAATAACTCCCAAAAATACGGAGTATTACACTCTCATTCTATCCTAGTTGCAGAAGCCTGGGGGATTAGAGAAGGCATTAGATGAGCTATTTCTCTTGGGATTAGGAAGTTTATTGTTGAAGGAGACAATTTGACTGTTATTCAATTTATTAAAAAATTATGGAAAATTCCTCGGGTGCTTAACTCTCTTGTTTTAGATGTAAGTGAAGATTTAAAACACTTTGAAGAGGTCCAGATTGCTCATGCTCTTAGGGAAGCGATCGTGCTGCTGACTGGATGGCTCACCGCTGGCATTCCACTTCCAACCTTTCGTATTGGTTTGATTTTTTTAATGTTTCCTTTTCCATCATCATCTGTAAGGATACTTTAAGGTGGCCCTTGCCTTGGGATCCACCCTATTTGTTTCTTTCCTTTTCTTTAATAGAAAAAATAATAATTGTACGAAGTATTTTTTTTAAGCAAGGGCTTTAGCTTGTATACAAGGCTTTCATTTAATGTTATTAATTGAGTTGTGAAATTGATCAAGAGATCACAACAACAATGAAGTCCTAGTGCCAAAAATGATTTGGAGTCACCTAACACTAACCATCATAAAAATCATCTTCATGACAAATGAAATAAGATTTATTAAGTGCTGATTGCTTTGATTTTTATTCTTTTGGAAGAAGAGGATTATTGATTTTAGGTACTTGATCACTATCATTTTGCCACTTTTAAAGGTATATTTGTTGCAAAAGAAATTATCTAGTGAATCACACTAAATTAGATTTGTTTTTGAAGGAAATCTCACGAGGGCAACTAAAAATCATTTAAGGAATTATCCAAAGTCAATACAGAGTTAATACATGAAGGAAATTAACAAACCAATTTTTTTTTACCCATGACGACGCTAGGCAATCAATGGGCTAGCTTGTGAGCAAATCTATTGCCCTTCCAACGAACAAAACTCCTAGATAAAATATCTAAAACTCTTCTAGCATAAAGAAAATTTGGAAGATACTCCCGCCTCACACTTTTGAAGAAATTGCGTTGACCAGGTAAAAACAATCACTTCCACAACCACATCTCGGAAACCAAACTCCACAGTCGCTTGAATACCAAACAACACATCCTTTGCCTCAACAAGTAATGGCTCCCAGCAGTCCTCCATCTTTCACGTTACAGCCACAACGCCTTGCCAACCATCCTCCTAATCTCAGCTCCAGCCAACGCACCCAACTCTTCCACACACCCCCTTCACATTGAGCTTAACGGAGCCCTCAACAGATGGTGTCTTGCTGAGAAGCTAACCCCGCACACGCCCCATGTCGGTCTTCCATACGAAGCTCCGCCATGAGATTATGTAAGTAGACCATCATTTAATGGGGATCACAAACCTCCCCCTCAAACAACCACTTTCTCCAGAAACGCCAGTGCCAAGTCCCTAAAGCTGCTATACACCCCTGCCACTATTTTGCCTATCCCACTTGAATCTCAGATAAGCCAAGCAATGACACAGTCCCGCAAGCAATGCAATTCTGTTTCATCCTCCACCGCACCAAGGTTCCACAATGATTCCATACTTGGCACACGCTTACTCAGTCCCCTTTTTGTCGGCAAAGCCCCAGAAAAGCCCTCTAGAAGAAAAGCTTAACATAAGGAAGAGTATTAGCCTGCCATATTTTACTCCATAGTTTAGAGCGCATTGAAGATGAAGCCACGCTCTCACCATCCAACTCGCCAAAAATGGCTAAATAGGCCTATTCTCCAGATCCCAACATAAAACATCATCAGGGAGACAGGAACTAAGAGGAATGCTTAGTATACGCTTTCGTTGAAAATGGAGAAAAAGCTCATTAATGAAAGGGACATTCCACTCATCGGAGACAAGATGAATAAGATCGCAAACCTTAATATTCTCGTTCGCATTGCCTCGCGGAGAAATAACATTGTGCGATTGATTATCTGGGATCCATGGAATTGACCTGACTGATATATTTAACCCATCACCCACACACCATCTAGCACCCCTTTGCACCACCCATTTCACCCCCCAAATCCCACTCTAGGAATAACTCGCATAACGCCCAAGTTTAGAATTCAAATAGTCCGCATTAGCATAATAACAAGCTTTCAGTATTTGAGCCACCAAGCTATTAGGAGATCAGAAAAGCCTCCAGCTTGTTTACCGAGAAGAGTTGCGGTAAAACACTTGAAATTGAGAAGGCCCAATCCCCCTGCCACCTTAGGAGTTAGGACTATACAAACTCTTTCAATCTAACCAATGAATTTTCCTTTCCCCTTTTTTTCCTGTCCCGACCAAAAGCTTGACACCATAGAACGAAATTTATCACAAAAAGTGGAAGGGAATTTATACAAACTCTTCCAATCTATAGTTAGGTTTGAACTTTAAACTTTGTTGTTGATTATTGGTTTAGCTATTTAGTTTAGTTTCGCTTAGTTTAGTTTTGTTAATTTACTAATTCATACTAACATTAACTTTAAACTTTGTTGTTGATTATTGAAGCTAGTGACGGAGTGTTGAGCTCGATTTCCCTATTTACAACCTTGATATTAGTATGTTATCACTCATATTTAACTTTTTTTCGCAGTAAATTGTTTCATATGTGCAAATATGTATGTATTTATCATTGAATTGAGATTAGATGTAAAATGTTTTGTTGTGTCAAAACCTATGTATGCATCATCATATCATATGCCTAGATACCCGTTCGAGACTTACTTATTAGAAGTAGGTCTTGAATAGTACTCGGTTTGGGACTATTCTTAGATGTTTAATCTCACTTAGGTGGTGAATGTATGTCTTTATTTCGATTCTAGAGGAAAACCATGTCTCGTCGTTTCCCTACTTTTGTTCTCTGGGTACATATGTAGATATAAGTAACTATATATCTACATCGTGTACTTGGAGAACTGTAGGAAAATGCTGCTGGATTTTATCTAGAATCGAAAAGAAGGCATGCATTCACTAGTGAGATTAGACATCTAAGGATGGGTTATGTTGGAGTGATAAGGACCCTTGGAAAGCATGCCTAATTTGATTCAATACTAAATCATGTATAAACTCTCATCATTTAATGAAGTTCGTCATTGACATGGGGTACTTATTGCTTGTGTTTAATTAGAGGTTTGGTTGAAATGAATCGTGCATGGATGTATGGTAGTCATGACACGTGTAAATTCGTGGATGGCCTGAGGTCTTTGAATTCTGCGATGCTGCATTAACTCATCAAGCTGCAACGAGAACCGAGGGGTTTTATTGTCCTTGTGTTGATTGTAGTAATGTGAGCATGGTTAGTAGCATTGGGTCTCTTAGGGAGCATATCTTTCGTCAAGGGTTTAGGCAAGAATACCATGTATGGGTTTGGCACAGTGAGGAGAGTATATATGATGGTGGGAATGCCATTGTTAACGATGTGCATGAAGGAGGTGAGTTTGATGTCATTGAGAATGACAAGAACATCGAGGACAAATATGAGGATACTGAAGTAGATGATGATGATGATGAAGGGGGCCATATCGAGGAGATGATGGAGGAGGTGGATGATCATTCTGGCAAACGACCTCGTATTTTTTAGTGCATGGCCGAGGCATCTCGGAAACCGTTGTATTTCGGTTGTACGAGATACACCAAGCTAACGACCGTGATAACACTCTTCAATATCAAGACGAAATCTAGTGTAAGTGATTCTAGTTTCACTTCCTTATTGCAATCATTTGGTAATATGTTGCCGGATGACCATGAACTACCCAAGTCGAACTACTATGCTAAGAAACTGATGTGTCCCTTCGGTTTAGAGAACCAGAGGATACATGCTTGTCCAAACGATTGTGTGCTATATCGAAATTAATATGAAAATATGGATGAGTGTCCTCGATGTAGGAAGTCGCGTTACATGCGCGCAAGGGTTAGTGATAAGAAAGGGCCTCCAGCAAAGGTGATGTGGTATCTTTCGCTTGTGCCACGATTTAAGCGCATGTTTTCAATTAAAAAAGATGCTAAGAACTTGAGGTGGCATGCAGAACGAAGGAAATAAGACGGTTTTCTCAGATTTCTAATGATTCTCCTGAGTGGAAAGGTATCAATTAGCTGCATATGACCTTTGGTGCTGAGGACAGAAATTTGAGGCTTGGCCTATGCACTAATGGGATGAACCCATTTGGCACTCTTAGTTCTCAATAGAGTACTTGGCCGGTTCTTCTAGTTATTTACAACTTGCCCCCTTAGTTGTGCATGAAACGCAAGTACATCATGTTGTCGATTCTTATTTCAGGGCCGAAACAGCCTGGAAACGACATATATGTCTACCTCCAACCACTTGTTGATGATTTGAGAAAAATATGGGATAAAGGAGTTTTTGTGTATGACGCACATGCTGATGAGGTATTCACTTTGCGTGCCATGCTTTTATGCACTCTTAATGATTATCCTGCTTATGGGAACTTATCCGGGTACAAGAACAAAGGGAAGAAAGCATATCCGATTTGCATCGACGACACAAAATCTAAATACCTTTTTACTTTTCACAAAGTTGTTTATATGCGGACCCGAAGGTTCCTTCGACGCGACCATGCTTATCGTAATAAGAAGAAGGCATTCGATGGAACAGTTGAGGAAGGAGTTGCTCGTATACCATTGACTGGTATTGAGGTTTTTGATCAGGTCAAGGGTATTGAAATGATATTCGGTAGAGGAGCGAGTGATGATGCTAAGGGACTTTGGAAAAAGGAGTCTATTTGATTTTGTGGAAACTTCCATATTGGAGAGATCTACATGTTAGACATTGTCTCGACGTCGTGCACATAGAGAAAAATGTATGTGGCGCCATTCTGGGGACACTTATGAATATCCTACATAAGACTAAGGATAGCAAAGGTATGAGATTGTATCTGGAAAGTGAGGGGCTTCGACCAGAACTATGGGCTCAAAAGAGGGACACTAAGAAAAGAAAGAAAAAAGAGAAAGTGCCTAGCAAAGGAAAAGGAAAGGGAAAAGAAAAGGAAAATGAAGAAGGGTCACCTACGGGAATTGAAGGAAAAGGAAAGAAAAAGGTGAAGGATGATGATAGGAACTATTCACCTCTGGCTTGCTACACTCTATCAAGAGCTGAGAAGCGACTTTTTTGCGAGTCTTTGTACGACATTAAGGTTCCATCAGGGTACTAATCGAACATGAACAGATTTGTTACCTTAGACAGTGAGTTGAAATTATCGAGTATGAAGTTTCACGATTGTCATGTAATGATGCTAGTATTCTTACCGATTGCAATTTAGTGGATATTGCCGAAACATGTGAGATATACCATAACAGAGTTGTGTTCATTTTTCAATATTATATGTAGCAAAACGTTACAATCGTCGAAGCTTGATGCTCTCCAGGCTGGCATGATAGAGACTTTGTGCAAGTTTGAGATATATTTCCCACATGCTTTTTGCGTCATTATGGTCCATTTGATTGTACATCTAATTCGAGACATTAAGCTATGTGGTCTGGTGTTTTTGAGGTGGTGCTATTCCTTTGAGAGACATATGGGCTCTTTGAAAGATAAAGTAAGGAATCCAATGCAACCAGAATGAAGTATAAATCAGGGGATTGTGAGTTAAGAGGTCCGTAGTTTTGTGGCTGAGTTCTTTACTAATGTTGATCCTATTGGACTTCCTACATCTCGACACGAGGGCAGACTCGAGGGCAAAGGTACACTTGGCTCCAAAATGATCGTACCTCCTCTTGAAAGGCGCATACAAGCACACTTATTTGTATTGCAGCATATGGTACATGTCCATCCTTACTTGGATGAGCATATGGAGGAGTTGCGTGACCAAATTCCAGGTAGAGGGACTAGAACATTGATGCAGTTGCATAATAAGACGTTTATTGATTGTTTCCATAATCGATTAATACATGAATTAGATTCTAATGTTTCTAAAACTCTAAAGTGTCTAGCATTTGGTCCTCAAGAAGCTATGCACTCCTGTGAGGGTTATGATGTCAACGAATATACGTTTTGGATAGATCGTCAAGATCAAAAGTCGAGATCTCTGCAGAATAGTGGCGTTTCAGTAGAGGCATCATCTACACAGCATGCAAGTGCCAAAGACAAGTCTCCTATTGATACTAGATTGTTATACTATGGGCGAGTTCAAGATATATGGGAGCTTGACTACTCTGGATTCACGGTCTGCTTATTTCGATGCAAGTGGGTTGATTATAACCGGCGCTACATAAGAAAAGATGACACCCTTGTGGATTTACTTTTGTAGACTTAGGACGGTTTCGTGATAGTGAAGAGCCATTCGTGCTTGCATCACAAGTTAAGTAAGTATTCTACGTAACTGACCATTCTATAACAAGTGGTCAATTGTTGTCCCGGGAAAAAGAAGTATACTTGAAGTTGGTGATGTTGAGGATGAGGAGAAGTATGATGTGTTTGAAGACACACCGCCTTTCCCCATTCACAACTCCGATGTCATTGATGTGGAGTTAGCGACAAGTTACATGTGTGCAGATCACGGGGAAGGGATAATGGTTGAAACTTCAAAAGGAAGGTGGAAAAAGTCAACAATAGGCTCGACTTCTCAGGTTCCAATTACGGCTTTCGGCTTTTCAAGGTCATTTCACTTAATTTCTCACTTTTAGCCGCATGTAATGTCATGTATAGTTCCAATCAACTAAATTCCCTTCACATGTTTTGAAACCCATTTTGGGTAAGTGAATGTCATTTCGGGTCGATATCGGCTCTTCAAGCTCAATTAAGTTAATTTCTCGCTTTTAGCCGCATGTAATGTCATGTGTAGTTCTTATTAGTATACATATATGTATTACAATCAACTAAACTCGCTTCACATGTTCTGAAACCCATTTTGGGTAAATGCATGTCATTTCGGGCTGATTTCGGCTTTTCAAGCTCAATTAAGTTAATTTCTCGCTTTTAGCCGCATGTAATGTCATGTATAGTTCTTATTAGTATATATATATGTATTACGATCAACTAAACTCGCTTCACATGTTTTGAAACCCATTTTGGGTAAGTGAATGTCATTTCGGGCCGATTCCGGCTTTTCAAACTCAATTAACTTAATTTCTCGCTTTTAGCTGCATGTAAAGTCATGTATAGTTCTTATTAGTATATATATATATATATACGTACTACAATAAACTAAACTCGCTTCACATGTTTTGAAACCCATTTTGGGTAAGTCAATGTCATTTCGGGCTGATTTCGCCTTTTCAAGCTCAATTAACTTAATTTCTAGATATTAGCCGCATTTAATGTCATGTATGGTTCTTATTAGTACATATATATGTATTACAATCAACTAAACTCGCTTCACATGTTTTGAAACCCATTTTGGGTAAGTGAATGTCATTTCGGGATGATTTTGGCTTTTCAAACTCAATTAACTTAATTTCTCCCTTTTAGCCGCATGTAATGTCATGTATAGTTCTTATTAGTATATATATATACATATGTATTACAATCAACTAAACTCACTTCACATGTTTTAAAACCCATTTTGAGTAAGTGAATGTCATTTCGGGCCGATTTCGGCTTTTCAAGCTCAATTGACTTAATTTCTCGCTTTTAGCCGCATGTTAGGTCATGTATAGTTCTTATTAGTATATATGTATTAAAATCAGTTAAAGTTGCTTCACGTGCTTTGCAACCCATGGGTAAGTGAATGTCATTTCGGGCCGATTTCGGCTTTTCAAGCTCATTTTCCTTAATTTCGTGCATTTAATCTCATTTTAGGTTATGTATAGTTCTTATTAGTTGATGTATCACCATTAGAGTCACTTAAATTCGGGTCACATGATTTTAAAACCATTTTGGGTAGATAAATGTCATTTATGGCCCGTATTATGGATTGTGCGGGGGGGGGGACTGTGCAGGGGCGTGCAGTAGGGGGGGCGTGTAAGGGGGGCTGTGCAAGGGGGCCGTGCAAGTGGGGGAACTATGCAAGGGGCGGGGGGCGTGTAGGGGTGGGGCACAGCAGGGGGCGGTCAAAAGTAATCTCATGATTCAAAGTGAAGTCGGGTGGTGATAGTTTTTTTAATGAGATTTAGAGCGGGCTCGCCTTTTTTGTTTCTCCATTAGGCGTAATGGACCTCACTTGTAAGTTTTTGGAAATAACTTTCTAAATGAGATATGGAAATGAGAAATGGAAATGGGAAATGGAAATGAGCAATCTAAATGAGAAATAGAGATCAAAATGAGAAATGATTATGAGATGGACGGTTTGGAAATGATATAGGTTAAGGAATAGGGTGTGCTTGACCATAATGAAGACATGGGCTTAACTATATGCATATGCAGATATGGACTGGATTATGCAAGCAGACTGGACATAATGATTAGGCTTTTAAGAACACTAGACTTTGAACTTACAGGTAGAGTAAGCATACTAGACTCAGGATTTGCCTATGTGGACTTAAGGATATTAGACTTTAAACTTAAGGGAGAGTAAGTAGACTAGGCAGTAGGTAACACTAGGGGAATAAGTAAACTAGGAATATTGGACTTTGAACATACATTTAGAGTAAGTTGGCTAAATAAAGAGGGTAACTAGACTTTGAACTTACAGGAGAGTAAGCAGGCTAGGCAGATAGGGAAGACTAGACTTTAAACTTACATTTACTCTAGTAAAAAAAACCTTAAATGACAAAAATTAACTGATCCGGTTCTCACTAAACCGGATCTTATCAGTAAGTTCAACATTTTTTGAGCGTTGATTTTTGGGCAATATACTGATCCGATTTAGAGGAAAACCGGATCAGTTTAGTGGCCCAAAACTACTTGGCCCAAACATTTCCCCGCCACACTTCCTCGATTCCTCATGATATCTTTATATCAAACAAATCATAAATTTATCCCCTTCTCTCTCTCATTAGCCAGCCCCCATTAACCAACCCTAAAGTCCTCCCCCCTCTCTCTCTCATTAACCCTTCCTCTCCCTCAGACTCTGTCCTCCTCCCTCCCCTAACTCAGCCACAACCTACGAATCACACACCCTCCCAACTCAGCCACGACCCACGAATCACACCACCCTCCCAACTCAGCCACGAACGACACGCCACCCTCCCAACTCAGCAACTCAACCGCCCTGATCTCCCCCAACTTACATTTAATTAGAGTAAGTAGGCTAGACAATAAGGGTTACTAGACTTTAAACTTACGGGAGAGTAAGCAGGTCATACAAATAGGGAAGACTAGACTTTGAACTTACATTTACAATAAGCAGGCTAGACTTTAGGGTGACTAGACCTTGAACTTACGGGAGACTAACCAGGCTAGGCAATAAGGAAGGATAGACTTTGAACTCATATAATAAGCAGGCTAGACCTAAGAGTGACTAGACTTTGAACTTACGTTAAGGGTAAGCAGGCTATACAATAAGAAAGGCTAGACTTTGGATTCTATTTATAGTAAGCAGGCTAGACTTTGAACTTAAGTTTAGGGTAAGCAGGCTAGACAATAAGGGTGACCAGGCTTTGAACTTATGGAGTATAAGCAGTCTAGACACTAGGGGAGACTAGAATTTGAACTTACATTTAGAATAAGCAGACAATACTCGAAGATTGGGCCATTATGGACTTATGCTACTCCTCTCTAAACTCAAGGAATTGGGCCGTTATGGGCTTAGGGAGGACTAGACTTTGAACTAGCACTTAGAAAAAGCAGACTAGACCAAAAGACAGAGGTTTTAGAGCTTGAACTTTGTCCTGTATGGGTTTGGAATATAAATTTACTAGGGCCTACGTGGAGATGCGAAGACCTAGGATAAGATTTGTGCCTATATGGACTTATTTAGTGGATTTGACATAGATTGGAATGGGCTGAGATTAGATTTAGATTGGGCCTGAGGTGGACTCTAGTACTAGTGGGCCTAATATTAATGCCATGACAATAATGGGGCTAATATGAACACTAGTGGAAAAAACTGCATCCGCTCCGGTCCATTTTCGGATCAGTAAGGCCTATTTTGACCGGAGCGGATGAGCCCGGAGCTGCTGGAAATTTTTAACTGATCCGGTTTTCAACCAAATCAGTTAAGTAGTAACTAATCCGATTTGGGCGGAAAACCGTACCAGTTAGTGTAGTTAACGGATCTGGTTGTTTTCCCAAATCGGATCCGTTGGGTATGGTGTACGTGTTATTAAAAATATATGGGCTTTACAAAGCACAGTTAGAGATAGATTCTGATGAATCAATCTCGATGATACTAGCAATGCTGCAAGTCCTAGTTTTCAAACTTGCAACCAGTACTCGCAACTTATAGTCCAATAAAAACATAAATAGACAAAATAATTTAACAAAAATTAAACAACATCTCAGTTATAAAAAATATTATGTTATTACTGTCCAAATAAATCAACAATCATAAAACAATATAACTCGAAAAGTTATTTACATAAATTAAGCCCAAAACAAAAATAAATAAACAAATAAATAAAACAATGTTGGGGTGGATCTAATTTTGCGGCCTAGGAATAAGGCGACAAACGCGAGGTTCTCTCTCTAAGCTGTTTCACTCACTAGAAAATTTGTGCACTTTACTTCTTTTCTTCGCATACAAAAAGTCTTATTATAATCTAACATGTATTTCCCTTCCAAATCTCCTATTTGCCTTTGTTGAGTCTTTTGAACAGTTTTTAGCTTCGTTTAATTACGTATTCCAAGTATTGACTCCTTGTTCGCCACTATCTTTCTAGATCTCTCTTACCTTAGTCCTCTATAGTTATCTTATAAAGTTTTAATTTTATCCATGGAGTCTGTTAATTCCCAATCCACGGCCAAATATGTAATGTTTCACTGAAAATAAGGTCCTTTTTTCAAACCTCCTCTAGAAGCGTCCATTCCGAATGAGGGTGGTCGAGACCTACTCCTAGTAGGAAAGTTCATTAGTGAATAAGATTTCCCCGGAAGAGGCTATCCAGTGCTGTACGGATTCATGGGTTTCGAAGAAGAGTATTAAGGTAAATAATGAAGGTAAGTCATTTTTGTTTTATTGTAGTGACATAGAAAACCGAGAGGATTTGTTAGGTATGTATGGAGTTATGAATTATCGAGGTGCCTTGCTGATTTCAAAGCCATGGAAGATGGCATACTCGTTACGATCTTTTATTTCTCTTTAATGGCTATGTGGGTCAAAGTGGAAGGGCTCCCGTTGGTAATTGGGTCTTGGAAGGTGGCAGAAGCTCTGTTAGCTTGGCTTGGACATGTTCTGAGGTTTGATCATAAATCTCATGAACCAGGTTCGAAGAGGTTTTATTGAGCGTTAGTGTGGTTGCAGTTAATGAAACCATTGGTTCCGGAAGCTTATGTGGAATACCGGCAAGGTAGAAGGTGTGTGTTGATTTTCGGTCTGAAGGAGTCTTTGAATTTTTTTAGCAATGCGGGTGAATTGGGCATAAGGGCTCCTGATGCATGAGGGATTGGCAAAAAGTAAAGAAAGAAGTGGAGCAAGCAATCCTAGATGCATATCAACCAAATTCCACGTTAATGATGGGTCAGGAGAGAGCCCCCTTATACACAAACAAAATCATAGGCTTACTCATTACAAAAAAATACACTGCCACTAATGTCAGGCTCGACATCCGCCGACCAACTCCTGAGGAATCGGCCACGGATAGTTCGTCTAGTGACAGTGATGATGAGGATGACAATAATGGGGACAGTGGAGATGCATCTATGAGAGACAAGTCCAGCAACAATGGTAGGAATAATTATATTGGCCGAGAAAATCAAGGGAGCTTCCGGTCTATGAAGCGGCACTTCCCGGAGGAAGAAGACCACTCTGTCTATGAAGTGGGAGAGTGCAACAAACGTCACTATTGGGGCTCTAAACTGTTCGATCATTGGGCCCAGCGAATGGGGCCCACACAAAACGAGCTGTTGACAATGGGTCAAAGACTAAGGAGTATCTTGCAATTAGGTAAGGGCGATTAAAAAGGGGTAAAAAGCAAGATAAGCGTTTAAATAATATTATAAAGCAAGCATAGTGTTTTGGCTTTAAATAATAGTAGAAAGGTTGGGAATACCCAAGGAGAGGGGGAAAGGACATTTGTCCCATGCATGTGGCGGAGCCGACTTACTAATAGAACCCCTAGAGTTTATGCAACTGAAACTGAAATGTCTAGTTCAAAAAAAGATTTTTTTAATCAAATAGAAATAAACTCCAATGACACTAAAGTGCTCAGCGACGTTCTTCCCCCAAATATATATAATTGGGTGCCACATTAGACCAGCTCTTGGCAAACATTATCTCCTTCACATATGCTAAACATTTCGAGTGACATGGAAGAGACATTTTCTGGAAGATGATGTTGTCATGTCAGCGGGAGTCGGTGCATCTAGCGGTGTCAAGTCGGAACTCGGGGGGAGAGCGGGAGGAGAGAGTTATGGACTTTATTGTTGGAATGGAAAATGGCGACGGAGATGAAGGGAAGACGGCGGGGAAATCTGCATGCAAGCGTAAACAACCACTACACAAGCCCAAAGTAGATGAGGGGTATGTTAGGAGTGCACTACCAAATAACCCAGTTGGGCGGCCACTAAATCCCAAAAGAACAATTTGTTCAGGCTTTACCTTAGAGGAAATGGGGCTGGATTGAACATTTTGCAAGTAATGCGTCCAAAGAGTTCAACGATTGGCTGCACATAAAGCAACTAGAGTTTGAGAATATGGTGAAGAGGACTAAAGTCACTAACTCGACTTCGTCAGAGGGTTGTGAGACTGGGCCTAATCAATCTCACGAGAAGAAATGAAGATAATGGTATGGAATTGTATGGGTCTTAATTCAGCGGAATCCCCTATGTTTGGGCTCATTTAATCAGCAGCCCCATAAGGAGGCACAGGCCAGCTAAAGCCTGGGACAGGTGGCAACCGTGGGTCCCACTTGAGAGTTGACCTAATCACCAGCATTTGGGAAGCCTCTAAAAGCTGAAGCAGTCATTGCCTGAAAAGGTAACATGCCCATTGCTACCAAAAAGGCCCATCTGAATAATGTTTCTTGTCTGGGAAATCCCCAACACTATAAAAACCAACTGCCTCATCAATGAACAGGTATTCAATTCTCACCTAACAAACTAGAGCATCTCTCTCTAGACTTGACTTCTCTCTCTACCTCAATCACATCTGACTTGAGCGTCGGAGGGGCGATCCCGGAAACACCCCCGGGGTAGTCTGACCTTGTTTTGCAGGATTCCGGCTAAGGACATCGGAGCTCAGGTGAACAATCTCGGGGCCCATACCACATATCTCATCCCATTACAATCCTCAATTTCTTAGCAGAAACAGTTTGGCGCCGTCTGCGGGGAAGTTACAGTCAAAGTCGCTTCGCCACCACTTAGTAAGATCGATTCTGCAATGGCCCCAGCCAAGAGCACTCGCACTCGCCAGCCCTCGGCGCGCAGCTCGGGAGGTCCGAGAGGAGTCCATCCCCATCTCTTCAACGAAGGTATGAACGGCCCAAAACACCGACCGTTCAAACTCTTGATCATGAAGAAGCAGAGCACTCCATAGAGGACAGGCAGGACCCTTCCCGTCAGCTACAGCCCGCTGACCCCCATCCTATATCCACGGCAGATATAAACATGTAGCCGCTCAGCTCCAGCAAACCTTGCAACAGAGCCTGATAGATATGCTGGCCAACCTGCAGCAAGGACGCCCTCTTCAGCCCCCTAAAGACCAAGCCTTAGTCCCTTCCCTTCGGGCGGAGAACCATGGTCAGCCTAGCCGGCAGCAGTCAGGGGCGAGGGAATACAGCCAGCCTGGTCAGCGCCGATCAAGACAAGGGGAAGGAGACCGACTCGAATCTAAAGGAAGATCAGCTACGCCCGCTGAAAAGACTCACATATCCAAATCCCCTCGGGGCAATGTGGGTCAAAAGCAAAATGATGCCCGACACTTCCTCAACGAGAAGCGCCTCAGCAAGGGTTATGATGCGAGGCACATATTAAACAAAAAGGCCGCTCAGCGCGAGGGTCATGGTGATTCAGCGCAATCGAACCCCATTTGGATCAACAGCGGGGCGCTCAAGTTCATGGTCCCATTCAGCCAGTCCATACTCGAGGCACCCAACTCGGGAAAGGTCAAAACGCCCTCTGTCGAGCCATTCGCGGGCCTAACCGACCCGGATGATCACATGGCAACATACAAAGCTCAAATGAGTGTTCAGACTGGGTGTGAGGCCACTTGGTGTCGCTTCTTCCCGACAACACTCAAAGGTCTGGCCCTGAGCTGGTTCCAAGAGCTCCCAGCGGGTATTATAACTGATTTCTCAGTCCTCGAAGACCTATTCATCCAACAATTTGTTGCCGGGAAGAGACAGAAGAAAACGAGTCTCCACTTAATGGGGATCAAGCAGGAAAAGAATGAAAGCCTGGCCGACTATATTAAAAGATTCAATGAGGAGTCATTGAAGATTTCAGATCTGCAGGACGCGGTAGCATTCGCCGCCCTAATGTCTGGACTCCAGCCTGGTCGGCTAAGGTGGTCCCTGGCCGAAAACGAAGTCAAAACCTTCTCTGAGGCAATGACTCGGGCTCAAAGATTCATCCAGGCAACCGACATATGCCGTCACTCAGACGATGGGGGCAGAAAGAGGAAGGATGAAGGAAATGCCAGGGAACAGTCGAAGCAGCTGAAGACAGGTGGTCGGTCAGACAGGTTCAGTGACCATGGCATCGACCCCCGGTTCAGCAAAAACAGGAGAGAGATATACTTGGACATAAAAGACAAAGTCACTCTCCCTCGACCACCTCCCATCAAAACATCGGCTGCTCGAAGAGATAAAAGCCTTTGGTGCGAATATCACAAAGAGTGCGGGCACACCACTAAGGATTGTAGGGAGCTCAAGAAATCCCTTAACAACCTAGCTGATCAGGGGAAGCTGAACCGGTACCTCAAGCATTCTAGTGAAGAGAAGGGTAAGCAAAAAAACGGTCAATCCAACAGTGGAGACACGGAGGGGTTCATCGGAGTCATAGCAGGTGGCTTCGCGTCGGGAGGCCTAACCGGCCGATCACGCAAAGCCCACCTCCAAAGTCTAAAACATCAGGTACTCGATGTTAACCACCCCCGACCCGACTGCCCTATAATGACATTCGGGGAATCCAGCCGGCCACTACACACGCCCCACGACGACCCCTTGCTCATCGAGCTTAAAGTGGCCAGCACCCGAGTCAAACGTGTGCTGGTGGACAGCGGATCCTCGGCCGACATAATCACGTTGGAGTGCCTCAGGAAGCTGAGATATAATGAAAATGATATAACCCCACTCAATCAGCCACTCATAGGCTTCGGGGGAAACTTAGTGCACCCTGTCGGATCTGTAAAGTTGCCTACTCGGATAGGAGAAAAGGGCAAAGGAAGAAGCCTACCGATTGACTTCCTAGTGGTGGACATCCCTCTGCCATATAACATCATAATGGGAAGACCAACTCTGAACAAGGTCAAAGCAGCAATTTCCATTTACCAGCTTCTCATGCAGTTTGAAACCGACGAGGGTAAAGTTGGAAGGATCCAAGGGGATCAGCAGGCAGCTAGGGAATGCTACACGAACAGCCTGAAAAGTAAGATCGACGTCCAAAAGGACTCGAAGAAAAGAAAGCGAGAAGATGGTCAGCCCTCAAGTGGCCTCGGGGTCTACATTACCGAAAACCCCAAGCAGTATGAGCGCCCTCAGCCAGCCGAGGAGGACGAAGAAGTCACCATTGATGAGGAGCATGGTCGGACTCTGAGGGTAGGCAAGGCCATGGACCCCCAGACAAGAAGCGAGATTATTCAAGTTTTGACAGAGTACAGAGACGTATTCGCTTACGAAGCCAATGAAATGCCCGGACTCGACCCCAATGTGATGTGCCATGAACTTAACATCAAAGAGGGGTTCAGGCCGATCAAGCAAAAGCTGAGGCATCAAGGCCCCGAAAGAAATGCTGCAGCAACAGTAGAAGTCAAGAAATTACTCGAAGCGGGATTCATTGAGGAATGCCAGTACTCAGAATGGTTGGCCAACGTGGTCCTGGTCAAGAAGCAGAGTGGGGCTTGGAGAATGTGTGTGGATTTCACGGACCTAAACAAGGCTTGTCCTAAAGATAACCACCCTATGCCCAAAATTGATAGGCTGGTCGACTCAACTGCGGGTCACGCCCTTCTAAGTTTCATGGACGCAAACGCGGGGTATCATCAAATCCCGATGGCTGAGCAGGACCGAATCCACACGGCATTCATCACTAATCAGGGGGTATATTGCTATAAGATGATGCCCTTCGGGCTGAAAAATGCAGGGGCAACATATCAGCGCACCGTCAACAAAATCTTCAAGGACCAGCTTGGTCGAAATATTGAGGTATATGTTGACGATATGATCGTCAAAAGCAAAGTCCATAGCCATCACCCCTCTGACTTAAGGGAGACCCTCGGGACGTTGAGGCGCTTCCGCATGATGCTAAATCCGAAGAAATGTGTCTTCGGGGTGAAATGGGGTAAGTGTCTCGGATTCCTAGTTGATGAGAGAGGGATCGAAGCAAACCCCGACAAAATCAAAGCTGTAATAGAAATGAAGCCTCCGCGGAATGTAAGAGAAGTACAACGCCTAATCGGCTGTCTGGCGGCCCTCGGTCGCTTCTTATCCCGCTCAGCGGATAAGAGCTTGCACTTCTTCAGAACTCTGTAAAGAAAATAATTCACTTGGGATGATGAAGCCGACCAAGCCTTCACAGCCCTAAAAGAGCATCTCCTAACTCTCCCAAAATTGATCTCCCCCTTGCCGGGGGAAACATTATTCGTATATTTGGCCATTTCAGAATACGCGCTCAGCGCCGTCTTGATAGCCGAAAGAGAAGAAAAACAACACCCAGTCTACTTCGTTAGCCACGCCTTCCGAGGAGCAGAGGCCAAATACAGCGAAGTGGAAAAAATGGTCTTTGCGTTAGTGATGGCTAGCAGGAAGCTTAAACCCTACTTCCAAACCCATCCTATAAAGGTCCTCACCGGTCAGCCACTCAGGAAGCTCATTGAAAGCAGGAACCACTCTAGCCGGATGACCGATTGGGCGGATCAGCTAGCTGACTTCGGGTTGGAATATGAGCCTAGGAGGGCGATCAAAGCCCAGGCTCTGGCCGATTTTATAACAGAGTGCACCTCCAGGCCCCCAATCAGCAGACAAGATAGCTAGGAGTTGCAAGTAGATGGCTCGTCCACCAAGACAGGCTGTGGAGCAGGACTGGTCATCAAACCCCCGGTCGGGGAAAAAATGGAATACGCAGTCAAATTTGAGTTCCTAAGCTCCAACAATGAAGCGGAATATGAAGCTCTGATCCTCGGGTTGGAATTGTGCATCGTGGCCGGGGCAACCGTGATCAACGCTAAATCCGACTCACAGTTGATAGTGGGTCAGGTATCGGGAGAATACGAGGCCAAAGAAGATAACATGAGAATGTATCTGAGCAAGACCCAGAAAATAATCGAGCAGCTATCTCAATTCAGTATCACCCATATACCCCGGTCGGAAAATCAGCAAGCGGACGCCTTGGCCAGAATGGCCAGCTCGGCAGAAGGGTCTGCTCCCCGAGCAATCATGTGGGAAGTCCTCCGGCAGCCCAGCGTCAACGCCAAGCAGCAGCTTGTGTTGAATCGGACATCCGAATGGATGGATGAGGTAGTCGAATATTTGAAGGACGGTAAGCTACCAGAGGATTGCAAGGAGGCTGATCGGATCAAACACAAGTCTGGATGGTTCCTATGGCATGAGAATCAGCTCTACAAGAAGTCCTTCACCCACCCCCTGCTTAAATGTGTCACCCCTGAAGAAGGAAATTATATCCTCAGGGAAATCCACCAAGGGGCCTGTGGGAGTCACCAAGGAGGGAGAACCATAGCTGGAAAAGCGCTCCGAGCTGGATATTACTGGCCTACTCTGAAAACCGATGCTCAGGAGCTAGTGAAGAGGTGTCCGTCCTGCCAGATCCATTCTGACATTCCCCGAGCACCGACCACCCCCCTAACAACAATTCAAGCAGTGTTGCCATTTGACAAGTGGGGGCATGGACCTACTCGGACCATTTCCCCCGGCCTCAGGTCAGAGAAGGTTCCTAATTGTCGCCATTGATTACTTCACCAAATGGACTGAGGCCGAACCACTCTCCTCCATCACGGATAGACAAGTTCAAGCGTTCATTTGGAGGAACATCATCACCAGATTCGGAGTCCCCAGAGTCCTAATCTCCGACAATGGGCGGCAATTCAACAGTGGCCCTACTAGAGATTATTGTGCTCGGTTCGGAATACGCACTAAATTCTCAGCAGTCTCCCGACCACAAACTAACGGGCAAGCAGAATCGGCTAATAAGATAATCCTCAAGGGAATCAAGAAATCCTTGGAAGCTGCCAAAGGAGCATGGGTTGATGACCTACCTGGGGTCCTCTGGTCGGCCATAACTACGACCAAAGAAGCAACAGGACACTCACCATTCAGCCTTGTATACGGCAGCGAGGCGGTCTTACCAGTGGAGATTGGCATCCCTTCCCCACGAATGACGTTCTATGAGTTCGAGAGGAACGAGGAAGAAAAGTCGGTCAGCTTAGACCTGCTCCCAGAAACAAGGGGTAACGCCCTGCTGAGATCCATCCAGTACAGACAAAGAGTCACTCGGATGTTTAATCGCCGAGTGAGATCTCGTCCAATTCAGCTCGGAGACTGGGTCGTTCGGAAGGTTGAAGCCACCGGGCTCTCACACCTGAAAGGAAAGCTAGGACCTAACTGGGACGGCCCATACAAAGTAATAGAAATTATTAAGCCAGGCACATTCCGACTAGAATCCGCCGAGGGCATCCCCTTGGCCCGACCTTGGAATACAGACAACCTTAAGAAGTACTATGTGTAAAGTTTGTTACTTGCAATAGGGGCATATATTGTAATAGCTTGCTTGTAGCCGGTCGGCATTTTTGTAGTCGGTTTCAAATGTAATGAATTGGTACTGCCAGTCGGCATATTTTACACCTCGTCCAACCTATTAGGCTTAACCAGTCAAAATGGTTGGCATCATATCTACAAGCTATCACTGGTCGGAATTTCGAATTAGTCGGTCGGAATTATGTTGAGACTTAACCAGTCAAAACGGTCCGGACTCTTCCTGAAATGATTGCGGGTCGGAATTTCGAATTAGTTAGTCGGAACTATGTTAAGACTTAACCAGTCAAAACAGTTCAAACTCCTCCTGAAATGACTGCCGGTCGGAGTTTTGAACAAGTCAGTCGGAATTATGTTAAGACTTAACCAGTCAAAATGGTCCGAACTCTTCCTGAAATGATTGCGGGTCGGAATTATGTTAAGACTTAACCAGTCAAAACGGTCCGAGCCCTTCATGAAATGACTGCTGGTCGGAGTTTTGAACTAGTCAGTCGGAATTAATTTATTGCTGGTCGGAATTTTGACCAAGCCAATCAGTATAAATCAAGACCTAACCAGACCCAGTCACCGTCTGCCCGTCGGAAAGAGCAAAAGTCAGTCGGGCAGTATTGCAATTAACAAACAAAAAAAAAAAAGAAGCCAAAAGATAAGTTTTCATTGATTACAAAAGAAATAATTACAAAGACAACAAGGGCGAAATTTGAAAGAAAGCTAAAGTACAAAAAGCCCTCTAAGAGCTAGGGGGAGGGGGAGGGTCAGTCACGCCCTCAGCATTGGCGTCAGTGTTATCGCCGACCAGCTCCTCCCCAGGACCGACTCCCTCGGCCACATCAACGTCATCGTCGACGTCATCGCCATCGACAACGTTGACGTCCACGCGACCCTCGTCCTCCTCATCCTCCTCGGAGCTGGTCCCCTCGGCCAGGATCTTGGCGTTATCATTGTCGACCGACTCCTGGTAACCCGACCAGACCTCGGCCCAGACCAAATCAGGATGAGTCTTGGCCAAGACATTTTTCAGACGGTCAAGGGCTTCGTCCTCCCCCATTTTATGGGCGACGCTGCCGACCTCATTGGCATACGCCTCGGCGGCCTCCGTCTTCTCCCACTCGGAGAACCATTGCGCCTCGGTCTTCACTTGGCCCTCAAGCTCAACAAGCTTAGCCTCGAGCTCCGCCACCTTCAACTCGGCGGCTGCCTGCTTGGCGAGGGCGTCATCCCGAGCAGTTTGAGCCAAGTCGCGGGCAAGCGTTAGGTCGGCCTTCTCCTTCTCCCACTTCGCCCGCTCGGAGGCAAAGGTCTCCTGATCTTTCTTAATGGCGGCCATGGCATCCTCGAGTTTGGATTCGGCAATACGCTGGTCCTCCTTGGCCCGATAAACTTCATCAAAATGTTTTTTGGCCTTTTCTTTGAGGCCGGCAATTTCCTCAGCCAAGCTCACCCTATTTTGAGCAACATTGGCCATCCGAGCAGAGAACTGAAACGAAGAACAAAAAAGATGAAAGCCGAATCAGAGTAGAAAATCAGAGAGCAAAATTAAAAGGCAAAGGCACTTACGTGAAGCCAGGAACGAAACAGCTCGTTGGTCTCATTCGGACCATGAGTAATCTGAAGATACTCCCGGTCGGCGGGAGTATAGATATGATCAATGGCAGCTGTCCACCGCTTATCCTTCTCCTTCCGGCTCAGCCCGATGAAAGGGACGTTCGGCGCTACCACACCCCTCGAGCTACCACCAGGCAACTCCTCGAAGGGGGACAAGGGAGTGTATTGGGGGCTCCCGACCGGCCTGAAGTCGGATGAATGAAGAGAGATATCCCCCCCGTCGGTCTGATGCTGGGGACCCCTGGGGCTGATAACCTCCACCGACCCGCTCCGCTCGGCCTCCGCGCGAGCAACGGCCTTCTCCCGCTCAGCCCTGGCCCGAGCGACGGCCTTCTCTCGCTCGGCCTTGGACCGAGCGACAGCTTTCTCAGTTTGGGTCACCTTGTCGGATGACCGCTCTTTTCTCTTTTTGCTCTTCGGCTTGGCGGGGTCCTGCATAAGGGAAGATAACATCGGTAAACAAAAGATCCGGTCGGGCCAAAATATAAACTGTAAAAAGAGGAGATTTTCACCTTCGGAGGAGCAGGAACCTTCAAGGTCTTGGCTGCAATTTCAGCCTTCAACCGAGCAGCTCTCATGGCTGCAACATTTAGCTTGTCGGCCATTGTTGGGTCGGTTTCTTCGAGGTACGCTCGGGCAGGCTCTGCAGCAAAGCAAAACAAAAAGTTAGTAAAAAACACAAAACTGTAACATTGACAATACCAACCACCTCAGCCAACTCCCCGGCAGATTACCCTTCGGGAAAGTCGAGCTCAGACCCATAGCCGAGAGAAAATGCTCGTCTCGGAACAGCTTGCAGTCGGGCAGCCATTGCCCGGGTACGAATACCTCGCCCCCGTCGACGATCCTCGCCTCGGTCTGCATATAGCAGGCCGCGGCTCCTTCCTCGTCATCTAGGTCCCCCACTCGGTAATTCAAAGCGACGAGGGGCTCATCCGTGGGCGGAACCAAAGGAATCCCCCAGTCCCCACCGAAATACACAAAGGCAAATTCTCGGCGGAACCCTTTCTGGGAGGTGGGGAGATTGAGGACGGTTCGATACCCTGGTCGGATCTGGAAGCTCCACCAACCTGGTCCGTTCTTGGCTGCCATGACCTCGACCAACCTATACAGGTGCCTCCATAATTTGAGGGTTGGTCGGACGTCAATAAGGTTGCACAGGACTTGGAAGGCACTGATTCCACCCCAGGAGTTCGGGGAGACTTGACAGATCGCCAAGTTATAGGCGTTCAACAACTCCTTCACGAAAGGGGTCAAAGGAAACCGAAGCCCCATATCCATGGATTTGTAGTACACTGCAACGCAACCAAGAGGGGGCGAGATCACGGTTTGGTGGGCCTCTGGTCGGACCAAGTAGAAGGGGTCCTTTATTTGAAACCTTGTCGCTGTGCCCCGGAGGTCCTCGGTCAGCGATTTAATCACCCCCGGCTCGGGAAAGAATGAGCCTGGACCTCCTTTTGGATCGAGGTCGGGATATTCCAATCCCCGACCCGATGTAGATGCTTCTCCTGCTCCCCTCGGCATGGCCCTCACTACATCAGAAGATAGATACTTATCTAAGTAACTCCTTGAAGGAGGATAGGCCAATGAAACCTCCCAAGGGTAGGGAATGACTCCCTCGGCTTCATCCTCCACCGAAGAAGACGGACTCGGGAGAGCAACCGCGTCGGGCACAGCCGAGGGGTCGGGACAGTTTATTATCGTCGACACCAGAGTTATTCCCATCCCCCTCACCTCCTCGGCAAGATTATAGGAAGGTGAGGCCAGAGGTGTCGACGACTCGGACGAATCTCCCATTATTTATTAACAAGGGAGTCGGCCGAGGTTATTCGAAAGAAAAAGAAAGAAAGAAAAACTTAAAGCAACAAAAGCGTACCTGGTCGGACGAAGAAGCTGGAGAAAGAACTTGGAGAGATTGAGAGAATCTGAGTTTTGAGAGAGAGAGAATGAAGAAATGAGCAAATGATGCTCAATTTCTCTCTCCCCTCATGCATATATAGCGGCACCTCGGGAAGCACGCAGCGCAAACCCCCCCGCGCCGCCTAAACGGGCTTTTAATAGCGGCCCAACTGGACCTACTCAGCCCACCAAATAAGGGGTCCAGTGAAATCAAACAAAAACCCTTCAGACCCAGATGAAGTTGGAACGACAAAGGTCCTCAAGGTGTCCCTCCAACCTGGCAATACCCAGGGACCCAGCGTCCTAAGCATCTAGAGGGGCCATGAAGGAATTCGGGTCAAACGCACATGGTCGGGCAAAATGGATACAACCCCCGCAAGAGATACGGAAACCCACTCGGACCATCTTGGGACTCATTAGCCCCTCACCCGAGTGGCAACATTCCCTACTCGGCCAACAGGAGCCCTCCTCCTTTGCCGAGTCGCTTCTATACTCGGTCAAGTATGGCCAAGTATCAGCTAGCACCCACTCGGACCATCTTGGGGCTCATTAGCCCCTCATCCGAGTGGCACCATTTACTACTCGGCCAACAGGAGCCCTCCTCCTTTGCCGAGTCGCTTCTATACTCGGTCAAGTATGGCCAAGTATCAGCTAGCACCCACTCGGACCATCTTGGGGCTCATTAGCCCCTCACCCGAGTGGCAACATTCCCTACTCGGCCAACAGGAGCCCTCCTCCTTTGCCGAATCGCTTCTATACTCGGTCAAGTATGGCCAAGTATCAGCTAGCACCCACTCGGACCATCTTGGGGCTCATTAGCCCCTCATCCGAGTGGCACCATTTACTACTCGGCCAACAGGAGCCCTCCTCCTTTGCCGAGTCGCTTCTATACTCGGTCAAGTATGGCCAAGTATCAGCTAGCACCCACTCGGACCATCTTGGGGCTTATTAGCCCCTCATCCGAGTGGCACCATTTACTACTCGGCCAACAGGAGCCCTCCTCCTTTGCCGAGTCGCTTCTATACTCGGTCAAGTATGGCCAAGTATCAGCTAGCACCCACTCGGACCATCTTGGGGCTCATTAGCCCTTCATCCGAGTGGCACCATTTACTACTCGGCCAACAGGAGCCCTCCTCCTTTGCCGAGTCGCTTCTACACTTGGTCAGGTATGGCCAAGTATCAGCTAGCACCCACTCGGTCCATCTTGGGGCTCATTAGCCCCTCATCCGAGTGGCACCACTCCCTACTCGGCCAACAGGAGCTTTTCTCCTTTGCCGAGTCGCTTCTATACGTGGTCGAGTACGGCCAAGTATTGGCTAGCACCCACTTGGACCAACTTGAGGCTCATTAGCCCCTCATCCGAGTGGTCATGTACCCTACTCGGCCGACAGGGGCATCCCTCCTTTGCCGAGTCACTTCCATACTCGGTCAAAAATGGCAAAAGAGGACTAGGTCGGCACCTTTCCTCCAAAAGGAGGTAGCCCGGTCGGTTCTATCCTCATGAAGCGAAGACAACCCGGTCGGCGCTCCTACTCCCAGCCAGAAGGAGACCTGGTCGGATCAGCTACTCATAGTCAGAAGGAGACCTGGTCGGCTTATCTGATTCCAGCCAGAGGGAGACCCGGTCGGCGTTCCCGCTTCCAGCCAGAAGGGGACCCGGTCGGCATTTCTACTCCCAGCCTAGAGGGAGACCCGGTCGGCGCTCCTACTCCCCGTCAGAAGGAGACCTGGTTGGCTTATCTGCTTCCAACCAGAGGGAGACCCGGTCGGCGTTCCTACTTCCAGCCAGAAGGGGACCCGGTCGACATTCCTACTCCCAGCCAGAGGGAGACCCGGTCGGCGCTCCTACTCCCCGCCAGAAGGAGACCTGGTCGGATCAGCTACTCATATTCAGAAGGAGACCTGGTCGGCTTATCTGCTTTCAGCCATACGGAGACCTGGTCGGCTTATCCGCTTCCGGCCAGAGGGAAACCCGGTCGGCGTTCCTACTTCCAGCCAGAAGGGGACCCGGTCGGCATTCCTACTCCCAGCCAGAGGGGGATCCGGTCGGCGTTCCTACTTCCGGCCAGAAGGGGACCCGGTCGGCACCCCTACTCCCAGCCAGAAGGGGACCTAGTCGGCATATCTGCATCCAGTCAGACGTAAGATAACTGCTCTTCCACCACAGACAGGCCCCCCCTCCAGTCAGATCTCCGTGATCCCCTATCTATGGCGTGGGGCTAATTGTTTGGGCTCATTTAATCAGCAGCCCCATAAGGAGGCACAGGCCAGCTAAAGCCTGGGACAGGTGGCAACCGTGGGTCCCACTTGAGAGTTGACCTAATCACCAGCATTTGGGAAGCCTCTAAAAGCTGAAGCAGTCATTGCCTGAAAAGGTAACATGCCCATTGCTACCAAAAAGGCCCATCTGAATAATGTTTCCTGTCTGGGAAATCCCCAACACTATAAAAACCAACTGCCTCATCAATGAACAGGTATTCAATTCTCACCTAACAAACTAGAGCATCTCTCTCTAGACTTGACTTCTCTCTCTACCTCAATCACATCTGACTTGAGCGTCGGAGGGGCGATCCCGGAAACACCCCCGGGGTAGTCTGACCTTGTTTTGCAGGATTCCGGCTAAGGACATCGGAGCTCAGGTGAACAATCTCGGGGCCCATACCACATATCTCATCCCATTACAATCCTCAATTTTTTAGCAGAAACACCCTACAATTCCTTTCTTTGGATGGATAGTCCGCATATTTATACCGCAAGTTCTCTTTTTGATGGAGACTAAGCCAAAAAAGGAACTCATTGATCGTTTCGCAGTTTCCTTAGATTATACATACTCTATGGCCGTAGACTCAGAAGACAATGCAGATGGACTAGTTGTATTATAGCTTTCTAGTGTTAATATGTCAATTCATAGTAAAAAATAAAAACTTCATAGTTTGTAATATAGAGGATGTAACAAGTTATGTGAAATATAAATGGAAGCTGGTGTTGCTGTATGGTCCCCTTATTTTAAACTTAGGAAAATAATTTGGGACGCAGTTATCACTGATTAGAAACTAGGAGGCCTGTCGCACTCTCAAGGCCAGGAATACTTAGTCAGTGGGAATGAGTGCAGGATTAATGGAGATTCCTTATCATGGTCCCAAATTCACCTGGTGTAATAATAGAGAGGGTAGTGCTAGAATTTATGAGCAATTAGATAGAGCTTCTGCTTCAGAATCATGGAAAGGGACCCATCCTGATGCTACTATCCTTCACTTACCAGTATTGGCCTCTGATCATAGTCCTGTTCTACTATATACAAATCTTGAGATAAGGAAAAGGAAGAGCCCAATCAAAATGGACGCCTTGTGCTTTATATTCCAAGAAAGTAAAGGCATTGTCACCAGGAAGTGGAAGCAGAACGTTTATGGATCACCAATATATAGAATAGCCAGAAAGGTAGCTAGTGTCCAATTCGATGTGTTCAATTGGTGTAAGGAGTATCAGGCAAAAAATGGATTTGTCTAGGAGGAAGCAGTGAGTCGGTGTGTAGAGGCTCAACAAAAATTGGGCGATGAGGAGATGGAATGGACTGACCAAGGAAATAAGGAAGCAAAACTTCGGAGGACCAACTGGAGAAAGTAACCCTTCAGATTGCATACTAGAAGCAGCGTGTAAAAGGAAATTATATAGCCTTGGAAGATACAGGCACCAAGTGGTTCTTCAGGAAGGCAAAGTCTAGACGAAAAAAGAATGAGATTCTTATGCTGAAAAATAAGAAGGGTACATGGGTCTCTGAATGGCATGAGATACATCAGATGATACTGGAGCATTTCAAGGATATTTAACAATTTCACGGGGCCCCTAGTATTAACACATGAGCAAACTCTAGATCTTCAAAGAGATATTACTAGAGAGGAAGTGAAAGCGGCTTTATTCCAGATGGGAGGACTAAAAGCTCCTAGACGTGACGGAATACCAGCTTTTTTCTATCAAAAGTTTTGGGGAATAGTTCATGAAGACATCTTTCAGGCAGCCAAATATTTCTTCATAAATGGCCACATACTAAAGGAATGGAACTATACACATATTTGTCTGATCTCGAAGGTTGACGGACCGAAGGAAGCTTGATAGTTTCACCCTATTAGCTTATTCAATGTCATTTATAAAGTCATTTAAAAGATCATAACTAATAGAGAAAAGCCCATAATCCAATTTCCGGTCTCACCTATACATAACGCTTTTGTCCCCGACAGACTATTAACCGACAATTATTTGGTTGCGCATGTGCTGATTATGAAGTTGAAGCGACATAAAAAAGGCAACGAATATTTTGCGGCTTTATAAATTCACATGTTCAAGGCTTACGATAAAGTTAACTGGGAATTTTTTGCTTGGCTGCTCCATTCAATGGGATTTCCTCAAAAGTTGTGCAATGGATAACGGAATGTGTAAGAACAGTTTCGTACTCGATTCTTATTAATGGAGAGCCTACTGAAAAGTTCCAACCTACGTGTGGTCTTAGGCCAGGCGATCCATTTTCGTAGTATTTGTTCATCCTAGTCATGGAATTTATATCTAGAATGCTGGGGAAAGCGGAAATGGAAGGGGAAACACAAGGCTTGCGCATTGCAAATTAAAGAATGCTCCACAAATATCACACTTGTTCTTTGCGGATGGCTCCCTTATCTTCTTCAGAGCGACTGCTCAATCTTATCCCTCAGTCAGAAGCATCTTGCATAGGTTCAGCTGTCTCTCAGGTGAGGTCATTAACTACAATAAGTCGCTTATTATGTTCAGCCCAAATACCCTATCTAGATTTAGAAGGTTCATGAGAAGCTAAGCCTCACCAGAACCCCCTCATCTGAAACATTAGGCAAATATATTGGCTGTAATATTGAGGTCGATGGCAGAAGCTCAAAAGAGTTTGCCATTGGTTGAAAAAGTAAGGAAAAAGGTAGGGCATTAGAAACACCTGACCTTTTCTCATGCAGGGAGAACCGTCCTGATAAATGTAGTGTTTGCCTCGTTGGGTAACCAAATTATGTCTATTTTCCTAGTGCCAAAACAGTGGTGGACAAATCAATGCGATTTTTTCATAATTTCTATGGAGGAACTCAAATGGCACTAAACCAATATACTGGAGAAGAAGACAAAATGTCGAAATGCCAAAAAGCAAAGGTGGATTGGGCATTCGAAATGCTCATTTATTCAACAAGGCTTTACTAGTAAAACAAGCAGTGTGAATTCACAACAATCTGCAACTGTTAGTCTCCTAACTCCTGAAAGAAAAGTATAAAGGATCCCCGGTTTCACAGGCATTGGGAAATCATAAACTCGGGTTCTCATCATGGGGTTTCAGAGGTCTGTATCGGGCAGTAAAGGATTGTGAGATTGGCTTTCTTAGAACCATTGGTAATGGCAGAACCACTCGGGTAATGGAGGACAAATGGATAAAGGGAGGTCCAATAGAGGTAAAAAAATAATATTACACTACTACAAGATAGGATATTCATGGTAAACCTTCTTATGTTGCCTGAAAGTAAGACTTGGAATGCGTAGCTTATTTGGGACAAGTTTGCGCCCCGATATGCATTCAACATTCTACCAACTCATATTCGGGAGGTTGATTTAAAAGATGATTACATTTGGGGATGGAAAAATACATCTCATAATAGCTTAAAGGAAGCTTATGCACTCCTCATGGAGGAAAGCAATTCCCCGACACCCAAGGAAGGCACAACTAAGTTCTGGAAGAAACTGTGGTCTATGAATGTCGCTCCTAAGTGGAAGACATTTATGTGGAGATTAATACAGAGGACATTACCTACAAATGTTAATTTGAGGAAAAGAAGGATCATGGTTAAGGAGCAATGTTATTTCCACGGGCATGAGAAGGAAACGAAGGGACACCTTTTCAGGGTTTGTGAAGTTATCAAGAGGATTTGGAGGAGCACCCCACTTGGACTTGTCGTTTAAAGTAACTGTGGTATCCCACTGAAAATATGGGTACAAAACCTCCTCCTATACATGTGGAAAATCGAAGACAAGGAGTACCAGATAAGTAAGCTATATATTGCAATTCTTTGGGCTATTTGGTTCAACAGGAACAGAATAGTGTTCAGGAGCGACTAGGTCAACCCTATGGATATCCTCATGGAGGCTCAAAAGATTATAGAAGAATACTATTTTAGGGATAAAGTGAATAAAGAGTTTCAAGGGAAGGATCACCAAAGCGTAGAACTTATGGGACAAAATAGGAAAGAGAGCAAAGCCGACCACCAATGCTGCTTAATCTAAATTCATGGAGCTTGGAAGAAAATGATAAATCATATTTCGAAAGTAGGTATTGGTTGATTTGCATCTCAAGCAAATATTGTCCTGTTCAAAGGTAATGACAGAGTGATGGCATCATTTGTAACACCCCCGCTAACCCGAACCGTTTTTCATTTAACAAAGCTCAAGATGGGGGAAAATCCACGAGGGTTCGACTCAATGGGCGTGCTACCGCCGCACTTATCTCCTTGGAAATAAATGCAAGGCTAGATTAAAGCATACTAAATTCAAATTAATAAATCCTTACAACCAAGTAAATTGTTCATTAAGTATTACTAATTACTAAAGTGTTTCAGAGTTCCAGCGGTAACTAAATCATAAGCTAAGTGGATGACAACTCTTAATGATCTCTCTTTGTTCCCCCGATCGATCACCCACCTGCACAAATACATTGAAAAGAAACAAGAGAGACAAGCTCCCAAAAATCAGAAAAACTGAGTAATTCCAACTCCACGCCGTAAAATACTTAAGTTGAAAATACTTTGTAAAATAGTAGATTAATAGGTTTGAAAAGCATAGCAGACATACACATATATATACAATGAATAATCACATAAGTTCAATTAATCCAATTATTTAAGGGGAGGAAAGAGAACGCCAGTAAAACGGTCAATCGCCAGTAACTACTTACTTCAACAATGTAGGCCGAGGTCAATCCCCAGTAACTACCTACGAATATCATAATGGCCATAAACAGAGTCCCTAGTGTGCACACCCCTACTACTTGGATCACATCAAGATAGAAGGAAGACAAGTAATAGAAATTCAGCATAGTAACTAGAAAACCTGTAGGTGGCCGATGAACCTCCCATACAGGGCAACCTGTCCATCATTTCCCTCCGACATTCCATTTTGAGTAATTAATAACTTTAATTCAAGTCATCATATAACAAATGTTTACATAAGTGTCATTTCATTTAATCAAGTGTGAACACATTTACTCCAAGATCCATATATCAATTCATACACGGCTGTTCAATGACTGATTTGAATTCTCAACCATCATTTGGTTTCATTTTGACACTCTGATTCATAATTATCACAAGTTCTTACTAATTCCAACTTTCATAAAACTCCAATATTAATAACATTGAAAACAACAACAACAACAACAACAACAACAACAACAACAATAACAATAATAATAATAATAATAATAATAATAATAATAATAATAATAATAATAATGGAATTAATAATAATTTTAATAATGATAATAGTAATAATAATAATAATACTATTGGTGAAAACAATAATGACATTATTTAAACAATAGCGATAATAATATTGACATAAAGTCACTATTAGTGCCGTTAATGACGTTGATAACGTTAAGTTGTCATATCGTCCGTTATACAAGTCATTTCATTTGTCATACTCATTCATCGTGCATAATCCATAATTATAATTCATAATTATAAACCATAATCATAATCTATATTCTAACTCACGTAGTCACATAATTAAATCGTTTTATTCTAACAGGAACTACGTTTAGATGGACATCAGAGATTACCTCGTGACGCGTGCCAAAAGTTAAGTTCACGAACGGATTAACACTCTTGATATTCCTCGTCTACGAAATCGGAGTCTACAATAGACATTAACGAGATCTAAGTTAGTTACCTAAATAACTCCTTTTTATATATAAAATAAACAATTCAAATAACTTAAAGAAATTCTTAATGATTTTAAGAGAGTTTATAAATCAAAGTTTATGATTTTCAAATTATTTATGAAATCATTTTAAGTACTTAAAGATTACTTCAACTTAATTTTCATTAACTTAAACAATAATTTTAAACATAGAAAACTAACTTTATTATACTTCTTACTTTGTTTTAGAAATTAAGAAATACTTTCAAGTTATAAGAGACTAAATTAATCTAAAATATACGAACTTAATAAAGCAAGTTAAATAAGGAGAGTCATTTGTTTTTTTTTAAATAGACTAATAAAACTAATAAAAGGGAAAGGTGGGGTTTACTGATTCAAAGAAGCAGTTTCACCAAAACTGAAAAAAAAAAAGAAACGAAGAAGGGAGGAAGAACAGGGGAGGGGATGAACAGGGGGGAGAAGAGGAAGGTGGCGCTGGTGGTTTCGGGCAGTGGACGGCGACGACTCAGGCGGAGTCGGTGGGTCAGGCAGTGGTTCGAGTGGTGGCTGGGCGCGGGTGCAGTCAGGGGCAGTAGAGGCGCTGCGAAGGGAGGTCGTTTGGGCTAGCGGTTGTCGGCCAGAATTAGGCTTGGTGGTTCAGGTGGTTTTTGTGTGGTTTTGATGGCGTTCAATGGCGAAGTCCGACAGGGACGACGATGGTTCGATGTTAATGGTGGGTTTAATTTTTATTTTCCAAAGCAAAATCAGAAATTAAGAGAGAAATGAAGAAGATTGAAGCAAACCTTTGAAGTTTGTTTGCTTGAACAATTTGGTTGAATATAGTTCAGTATTTATAGATGGTTTTGGTCAGAATTTTGAGTGTTGGGGGTTTAGCTCCATTAATGGTGAGGTATGGTGTTTGAGATTCACTTTTGACTATGGGGTGATTTTACTCCCAAAATCCGAGATTGTGGATTGAGTTCCTGAAAAGAGTTGACGAGTTAGATGAAGAAAATCTCTTCTTGGCTCTGTTCATCTCATACGCGAGGGGGGAGGAAGATGGTGATGAAGATCACGTTTTCTTTCTTCTTCTTCTTTTTTTTTTGCTTTTCTTTTTTTTTCTTTGTTGACTAACAAAAATGCCACATTGGCTATGGACTTGACATTGGGCTTTATATGGGTTTGCTAATGTGGATGGACAATTGTTTGGGTAAAAATGCCACAACTAAGTAAAGTTTGCCATTAACAATTAAAATACTTAGAAATAATGAAAATGAATAATTAGTTTATTTAAATAAATACATTTCAATTAAATTATTTAAATAAACTCGTTCGTTAAATAATTCATAATTATCAAATATAACTGATTTATTAGAAAAATAAATTTAAATGGAAATAATATTAAACCTTTATAAATAATAAAATACGCTCTGAAAATTCGGGGTATTACAGCTACTCCTCCTTTAAACGAAGTTCGTCCTCAAACTTTAAAGTTAGATATCGCGATACTAACGAAATATTAGTTCTAGGCTTTGTTAGTATCACATTCGGTCCCCCTGAAGGAGTTTCGTCCACGAAACTCGATAATCGTACATGGGAAAAGGGTTCAGAATAACGCTTTTTCATGTCATCTTCTGTTTCTCAAGTTGCTTCCTCTGTTTGATGATTAGACCATAAAACTTTGACTAACTTTACTGCCTTGTTTCGGGTGTTTCTCGTTTTGGTATCGAGGATTCTAACAGGACGTTCTTTAAAGGTGAGGGTCTCATCTAGCTCAATGGTTTCAGGTTGGATAACATGGGAGGGATCGGGGACATATTTACGAAGTTGAGACACATGAAAGACATTATGAACATTGGCTAACACTGTGGGCAAAGCTAATCTATAGGCCACTTCCCCAATTCTTTCGAGTATCTCGTAAGGTCCGATATAACGAGGACTCAACTTTCCTTTTCTACCGAACCTCATTACTCCCTTGGTTGGTGAAACTTTCAGCAACACTTTTTCTCCAACTTCAAACTCTAAATCTCGTCTCCTTTGATCGGCATACGATTTTTGTCGATCCTGAGCTGCTTTCATACACTCTTGAATCAACTTCACCTTAACGGTAGTCTCTTCTATCATTTCTGGTCCCAAATTCAACGACTCGTTCGCATCGCTCCAACATATAGGACTCCTACATTTATGTCCATACAACGCCTCATAAGGAGCCATTCCTATGCTCGAGTGATAACTGTTGTTATATGAGAACTCATGTACCTTAAATGGTCATCCCAAGAACCTCCGAAATCCATTACGCATGCTCTTAGCATATCCTCCAAGGTCTAAATTGTCCTCTCTATTTGACCATCTGTTGCTGGGTGAAAGGCTGTGCTGAATTTCAACAGTGTACCCACGGCTGTCTGTAGTTGTTTCGAGAATTTAGATAAGAATCTCGAATCCCTATCCGAAACGATGTCCTTTGGAACACCATGTGATAGCGATTTTAGACAAGCTTTAAAACCCTATTCTTGCAAGTGTACAAGACTTAGTAGTATGTGATAAATACTAGGATATCGTATCCACAGGGAACAGTTGATTAAAATTAAATCTAATGTCTACTAATTTTATCCTAAAAAGTAATATAATGATTTGTTTGTAAACTAATTAAACTAATCTGAAATATATAGTAAACTAAATAAACTGGCTAATAAACTATTAAGATCGGAGAACATACAATAATACAGAATCTAGGACAGTCGAATCTACCACTAATAACATGACTAATAGATTAATTGGAATGAGAATTAATAGGTTTATCAAGTATCCTAAACTACAAGCCGGAATACTCATAGAAATAGTATTGTGATCAATTAGGTGACATAACTTATCTAACCAAAGCATAAATTATTCAACTTTTAACCACAAATCATCAAACACCATTGCATAACATCACACTTTGAACTACAAGAACAAAGTATGTAAATTTAATAACAATAAAAACCAATAATTAATTCTACAAGAATAATCATCAATTATATTGCAAACAATAATTAACCCAATAATAATCTCAATAGTTATGCGATCATAAACCTAAAAATCAATTCCCAAACACAATTAAGAAATCAATTCATACTAAAGGGTTTCATCTAAGCCCTAGAAAAAGAAATTAGCTACTCATAATTGAAGAGAACATCACCCAATTATGAGAAACCATGGCTGCTAAGTGCTTGTGCTCTGTCTGTTCTTCAAAATCCCGTTCTCCTACTGCTGCCGTCTACTACTTCGAACCCCCCAAGGGTTTCATCTGTTCCAGCGTGAGTCCAAGCCCCAGAAAACATAGAGTTTTCTTTCTTTCTTTCATCTATTGACTCCCGTGATTTTGTAGCCCACAATGGGTTCTTGTCTTTTTTTTTTCTCTTTATTTCTTTTTATTTTCTTTCTTTTCCTTTCATTCTTCCTTTTGCTTCCTTCTTTGCTGCGTGGGTTTTGGTGACAGTAATGGGTTGGCCCACCCTTTTTAATTCTTGTGCACAAACATTAAATGATATCCAAATCCCTTTTTACTTCTTGCTTCTTGGTTTGATTCAAATGGGTTTAACCCATTAAAATTGCTAAGGTCCATTTCCATTTCTTTGAATCCAATATTATAATATACCTGTCAACATTAGATATATTATTAATCGTATAAGATATGACATAGGCTAAACTAATAAATAATCATATAAACCCAATTACTAGATAACCTATTAAAATGATTAAAACCCACAACTTATAGTTTATAATACTAATAAGGAGCTAGCAATAGGAAATAAGAAGGTTATAATATATAATAGGAAAAATTGACAGAAATAATCCCAACTATGACCGGTCCGCTGAAAATAATCCCAACTTTGGGTTATTCTGGAATAATCCAAACTATTTGGGGTGCCTTCCCAAAATAATCCAAACTTTTATTTTTCTTACCTTCAATGATCCCTTTTGGGTCTATTATATATAGGATAATTAAAAGTTTGGATTATTTTGCGAAAGTACTCCCAATAGTTTGGATTATTCTAGAATAACCCATAGTTGGGATTATTTTGAGCGGAACGGTGATAGTTTGGATTATTCTTGTCAATTTTTCCTATATAATAATTCACACATATCAACACCCCCACACTATAATTTTGCTAGTCCTCGAGCAAAGAAAGTATCAACATAGACTAATATGCACGTAAGACTAACCAACATCATAACACGATTCCTCAAGGAAGAAACTAAGATAATGAGAGTTTAACAATAGGCTAAAACGGTTTTGTTTTAAAAGAACTTAAAAGTTGGTCATAAAAACATTTTTGTTAGATTAGCAAGCTATGAACGCTATTGAACTTTTATTCTCAAGCAACCTTTGTAATAAATTAGTTTGATCCAATAAGTAATCTAGTGCTCATGTGCAAGTGTATTGACATTCGAATACGAGATACTTTAGTTGAACTTGATTATTGCTTCAGTTGATTCCCATATACTTTTCCGTACAAGAGGCTCTTAGTACCCGTACATGGATCGTCTCTTTCATATGACATTGCACTTGCCACCCAATGATCTCAAAGGAGTACTCGATACTTTCATGTTTGCCTGGTTTTTGAGACTTTTTATATGCTCTTCTTTTTTTTTCCGATTTCCATTTTGGAGAAACAAGATTTTTTTTTCACTCTTTTTTTTTCAATGGTTTACATTCTCACAATTTTGATATATTTTGGATTACTAATCCATTAATTTTTTTTTGAACCATGATTCTCTCTGTTTTTTAACAAAGTCAAGTAATTCTCCAGTAACCAAGAGCAGTGAAAGATCACCAAGAAAAGCATAGGTACTAATTAGGTAGATTAAATATAAAAGTCTTTCCTCCATACCCCGCATCTAGGCCAATGAAGAAAGTGTGCTAGATTACATATAAGCATAAGCATTGTTAAGGTTTAATTAATAAGTTGCAAGAGTTAAAGTCTTCACATTCATAGCTTCAAAAAATAATTTTTTTATGTCATAAAACGGAATTTGAGTAAACGTTGTTAGATTAGAGCCCATTAATAATATTTCTCATTATTCGATAACTCTTTTAAGAGGTGAAAGCGAACGATGCATAATATACCCTTAAATAGACACATAATAGCATATATAAACTGAAAATTCGGAAAAAAATTGGGCAGCATCTCCCCGTAAGATGACCAAAAGGCTATTATATGCCACATACTTAAACCTGTAAATCACTCATATGTATATTTCCAGTAGATTCAAACAACACCAAAATGCACCAAAATTTCCTCTCCCCCACACTTAAGTTCTGCATTGTCCTCAATGCCAGAAAAAGGAAAAGAAAAACATAAAATGGGAGGAGAAAGATAGAGCAACACAACCTGGTGAGTTAGCCTTTTAGCACGATGCAACAGCAACCAAAGAAAATAGTAACAAAATGTTGTGGACACATGCAGGACATTAGCCAGAAAAAATTTAACACTTGGGAATGTTTATGCCCGTCCATTCCTTGAGCCATGTTACCTACACATGAAAATCAACAGCAGTAACTAATTCATAGCATATATATTAAATCCCAAAAGAAAATCTAATAGCAAAAATAATGACAGATAATTAAGATGAAGAATTCGAAACATTGGACTAAGGAAGACATGACAAGGGAGGTAAATCATCAACCACTTAATTATAATTTAGTAAGTAGAATCATACCCCGTCAAAGATCGAAGAAGCTTGTCATAAGATTGACCACAAAATTCAGAAAAGTGGAAGTAAGCACAAGATAAAACACATGTAATTATATGAGATACAACCCTTAATAACTTATAAAAAATACAACTACAATATATGTTAAAAGGATAGATCTCATACTAGTGGTCTAAATGAGACAACTTGTAGAGTATAGGAACACTAGAACCTGTAAAGTCATGCAAAACCACATCAAAGTTGTGCTTCTCATCTTTGAAAACTCTAGTTGGTTTGACCTCAATCTTTTGACTCAGAAAACAATCATCAACTAGTAGTGGGTAGTTAGGTCCTAAAATGTAGAATTTTTGGGTGATTATAAGAGGATCTAAGGTCAACAATAGGACGGAAGAGTGAAGTACTAGAATCATGGGCTAATGTAATGTTTTTAAGTGAGTTAGAAGAAGTGGGTTATTAATCACCTATAAACTTAATAGTTTCTTCTAAATCAATGCAAGACTTAAGCTCTTCTTGGTTTGAATCTTTGACTTTAGTGCATCTATTCTCATCATCCATAAGAAAAGATGTTTCCCTAAAACGAGGTGAATTATCATCATCAAGCTGAGTGTCGTTAAAGTTTAAAACTGAAGTATCTAATTTCTCAATGTCATCTTCCTTAATAGCCTTAGAAATAATTAACCTCTCTTTCTCAATAGGTAAGTTAAGCTCAATATCATTCACCTCAGAGATCTTGTTTACCTCAAAATCATTAAACACAACTAAACTAGGATGCTGTCCAATTTGAAAAAGTGATGCACGGTTATAACACTCCTCGTTATGTTCCTCTAAATTAGCTTCATCACTGGCAAGGAATGTTTGAAGTTCAGAAAATTGCTCTGGTTCTCCTAATTCATCTATATAATATGGTGAATATGGGAGACAAGGTTCACTAGATATTTCATTAGAGGACTCTCCTGAAAAGCTTATTCCATCAATTATACCTTGCATTATATTACTAATCTCCTCTGTTTTCTTAGTAAGATCCTCAATAGCAGACAACACCATACTAAGATCATTACTAGAATTTGAAATTTGAGCATGAGATTGATCAGCTAGAGGCGTTGATTGAATAGTAGCAGAAAATTCTGAGAAATCTTGATCACTAAAGAGGAAAGTATTTTTATGATGTGAATATAAGAGGTCAGTATGAGAGCATGAATTATTAAATTTGTTTGAACCCCTGTGTGTAGAATGGTATGAAGGTAGGTTATTTGCATGAGGTTTATTGAAAGAAAACGTCTTAAAGGTTGGTCGAGCACATAAATGTTGAGAATATATATTAAAATGCATAGTCGACTCCCACTCATAAGTCTCTTGTACAAACCATTCAAAGAAATTCAAGGCTTCATCCACAATCTGAGACAAAAAACTCCCACCAAACATAGACTCTATTGTGCCTCTAGTCTCATCATTAAGACCCTCGTAAACTATTTGGCATACTTCCCATTTTTTTAATTGATGGTTTCCTAATCGAGCAAGAAAATCTTTGAGTCTGTCAATGTACCTCCAAATTACTTCTCCCTCATATTGCGGAAAATAAACTCTCGACATAATAATAATAATAATAATAATAATAATAATAATAATAATAATAATAATAATAATAATAATAATAATAATAATAATAATAATAATAATAATAATAATAATAATAATAATAATAATAATAATAATAATAATAATAATAATAATAATAATAATAATAATAATAATAATAATAATAATAATAATAATAATAATAATAATAATAATAATAATAATAATAATAATAATAATAATAATAAAAATCAGCCTAATAGAACTATAAGGATTCAAAATAATAATAATACAAAAAACAATTAGACTACTAGAAAAACTAGTATTAAAATAGAGAAAAACATAAAACAAAACGCCTACGAAATAAAAGGCAAAATAATAATAAAGAAAAAATTATGCTAAGATCTAAAGTAGTAGACAATCAGACGATATTAATCTAAACACCATTCCCCGGCAACGGCGCCAAAAACTTGATAGCGATTTTAGACAAGCTTTAAAACCCTATTCTTGCAAGTGTACAAGACTTAGTAGTAAGTGATAAATACTAGGGTATCGTATCCACAAGGAACAGTTGATTAAAATTAAATATAATGTCTACTAATTTTATCCTAAAAAGTAATATAATGATTTGTTTGTAAACTAATTAAACTAATCTGAAATATATAGTAAACTAAATAAACTGGCTAATAAACTATTAAGATCGGGGAACAGACAATAATACAGAATATAGGACAGTCGAATCTACCACTAATAACATGACTAATAGATTAATTGGAATGAGAATTAATAGGTTTATCAAGTATCCTAAACTACAAGCCGGAATACTCAAAGAAATAGTATTGTGATCAATTAGGTGACATAACTTATCTAACCAAAGCATAAATTATTCAACTTTTAACCACAAATCATCAAACACCATTGCATAACATCACACTTTGAACTACAAGAACAAAGTATGTAAATTTAATAACAATAAAAACCAATAATTAGTTCTACAAGAATAATCATCAATTATATTGCAAACAATAATTACCCCAATAATAATCTCAATAGTTATGCAATCATAAACCTAAAAATCAATTCCCAAACACAATTAAGAAATCAATTCATACTAAAGGGTTTCATCTAAGCCCTAGAAAAAGAAATTAGCTACTCATAATTGAATAGAACATCACCCAATTATGAGAAACCATGGCTTCTAAGTGCTTGTACTTTGTCTGTTGTTCGAACTCCCGTTCTCCTACTGCTGCCGTCTACTACTTCGACCCCCCCCAAGGGTTTCCTCTGTTCCAGCGTGAGTCCAAGCCCCAAAAAACATAGAGTTTTCTTTTTTTCTTTCATATAATGACTCCCGTGATTTTGTAGCCCACAATGGGTTCTTGTCTTTTTTTCCTCTTTATTTCTTTTTACTTTCTTTCTTTTTCTTTCATTCTTCCTTTTGCTTCCTTCTTTGCTGCGTGGGTTTTGGTGACAATATTGGGTTGGCCCACCCTTTTCAATTCTTGTGCACAAACATTAAATGATATCCAAATCCCTTTTTACTTCTTGCTTCTTGGTTTAATTCAAATGGGTTTAACCCATTAAAATTGCTAAGGTCCATTTCCATTTCTTTGACTCCAATATTATAATATACCTGTCAACATTAGATATATTATTAATCGTATAAGATATGACATAGGCTAAACTAATAAATAATCATATAAACCCAATTACTAGATAACCTATGAAAATGATTAAAACCCACAACTTATAGTTTATAATACTAATAAGGAGCTAGCAACAGGAAATAAGAAGGTTATAATATATAATAATTCACACATATCACCATGTAGCCTAACCACTTCATTAAAGTAAGCATCAGCTAATTGTTTCAGCGACCATGTATCTTTCAATGCCACGAATCTTGCCGTCTAAGTCAAAGGGTCCACTATTACCCATATTGCATTCTTTCTGGATCTTGTATTCGGTAATCCCATGATGAAATCCATAGAGATAGATTCCCAGTTCCATCCCAGTACTTCCAATGGTTGCAATTTCCCTCCAGGCTTCATATGCTTTATTTTCACCTTCTGACATGTTAAACATTTCGCTACAAAGTCGGCTACTTCTTGCTTCATCCTGGGCCACCAAAAATGCTTTTTCAAATTCTTATAAAGCTTATCCCCTCCTGGGTGTATAGAATATGGCGAGTTATGAGCCTCTTTTAGAATCCTTGTCTTGAGTTCTTCATCTTGTGGCACACACAATCTCCTTTTATACCTTGCAACACCATTGTCATTGATCTCGAATTCCGGTGCTTGACCACTTTCATTCATCTCTCTTAACTTGCTTAACCACTTATCTGCAGCTTGTTTGATCCGAATCTCCTAAAATATATCTAGTCCAATAGTAAGGGCATTCAACTGAGCTTGTACATAGCCTGGCTCAACTACTTCCAAACTCAATTTCTTGACCTCCTCACACAGTTCATCGGCTAGGATCAACACATTTAGTTGTCTCGATGCATAGGCCATTACTTTACCATGTTGCATCAAGACGCACCCAAAATCTTTCTTTGGGACATCACTGTAAACTTCAAATCCTTCCACTCCGGATGGCAATGTCAATACCAGAGCTGTTGTGAGTCTTTTCTTCAGCTCTTGGAATGCTTCCTCACACTTATCATCCCAATGAAACTTTGTTGTTTTCTTCATCAGGTTCGTGAAAGGTTGGGCCGTTCTCGAAAAATCTTTCACAAATCTCCTGTAATACCCAGCTAAACCCAAGAAACTCCTTACTTCAGTGACATTCTTAGGTTGAGGCCACTCAATCACTGATTGAATCTTCGATGGATCTACAGAAACGCCTTCTCTAGATATCACATGACCCAAAAATGATACTTTTTCCAACCAAAATTCACACTTCGAGAACTTCGCGTACAATTGCTTATCTCGAAGAATCTCCAGAACTTTCCTCACCAATATATCATCGATGAACACTATCACGAACTTGTCCAAGCTTAATGAGCTATATGAGTTCCGCCTCCAAGCTTACGATAACGCTCCCATCTACAAGGAACGTAAGGAGAAATGGCATAATAAGAGGAGTTTGCGTAGGGGGTTTGCCGTGGAGGACAAAGTTATGCTCTTCAACTCTAGACTCAAGTTATTCCCTGGCAAGCTAAAGTTATGCTCTTCAACTCTGGACTCAAGTTATGCATCTAAAAGTCTCGATGGTCAACCAGTTTGGTTCTATGGAAATTGAGACGACAAGTAGTGAAATATTAAAAGTAAATGGGTAAAGTTTGAAGTTGTATCATGAGGATACCGTTGTTGGAGTAGTTGAAGTGCTTCACCTACAACCACCCTCTCCTTTGGGTTGACAATATGAGGTAATAGGGTCGTGCAGGACCTTCATAAACTAATGTTTTTCGGGAGGCAACCCGAATTTCTAACTCTTTCTTTTTTTTTCTTTTAGTAGCAAAACTCAAAAGAAAAATTAACATATCAAAAGAACAAAAATAATTTCCTTTTGAATTCACTTCAATTCGTTTTTTTATAACTAGTTTAGTCTTTTCTTTTTGTAAATTTTTTTTAGTTTTCGATTTCACTTGGATTTGTTTTTCATAATTTCCTTGTTTTATAGACTAAAAATGCTAATTACCGTTGTTTAGTGGTGTTGGTGTGTTGCAAATATCTTTTCTTTTAGGTGTTTGTGATGGCAAACGATCAACCGCATGTCTCATACCTCGCGCCAGCAGCCATCGAGCTGCTCGTATCACTCCATGTCGTCTGTCCGCAGCCCTGCCTCATGCCCGTAGGTCCTACTGACATAAAAACAAAAATAATTAAAGCACAGAAGACAAACGAAAGCCGTACCCAGCCCTACTCTCTCGCATTCCCTCGCACGCACTCCCCAACACACCCCGCAGATCCCTGCTCTCTTGCGCTTCGCAGTCCATCTCCCGTACGCCCCTCCCCTACTCTCGTAGTTTGCACTCAGCCCCGTAACCCACCCTCAGACCCCTCCCCCGTTCTCTCACGCTGCACACCTAGGCACCAAACCTGCCAAACCGATGCCCGCACTCCCCCACCGCCACATCACCTTCCCTCTTCTCTCAGTTCAAAAACCTGAACAAAACCCTAACTTTCTCAATTGAATTGGGGTTTTTTGATTTTGACCTTGGGATTGCTACTTTGGCCACTTGGAAGCATCATTGGACATTCCTACAAGGTTCTTTGCATCAACCTTGCACAAGGTGGATAGTAAGTTTTCTTTTTTGCCCAATTTCATTCAAACTTTGGGGCCATAATTGAATTTTTACTACTACTTTGATTCTTGGACATCCTTGCTTGGGTTTTATACTCAAATATTGTTGGGAAATTATTCTTGGTGCATGAATTGTGGTAGATTGGCTTTGGCTTTGTTGAATTGTGGTTTGTGTCTATATTGGCTTGATTTTCGGTTCATGTTGTGTTGGTTTTAAGGTCGTTTAGCTTGGCTCACCTTACTCGTTTGTATTGTCGTTTTCGACTCATCATGTGAACTTAGACTCGGAATATCAATAAGCCCAAACCCATCTACAACCCAATGTCCATTCTAAAAAAATAACAAAGAAACTCGCACACAAACCACCTACATCAAAATCAATGTCTTCCGACCACTCCCAAAACCACCACATCACAACCACACCTAAGCCACCGCCGCAAAAATCCGCACCTCCTATTTCTCCTACCCCTCTATCTTTCTCTCACTTGACCAAAACCCAACAACAGGGAGCCACTAAGCTCATAAAGCGCGCCATTACCTCCACTCTCTACTTTTCCCTCCGTGATATGAAGAAACTCGGTTTTCAGTGGTTGTTTAATGCTATTGATGCCACGCATCATTAAGGTCAGGTTTTTCGGTTCAATGAAAGGATATGCCCTAGACTCGTGGTGGAGTTTCTCGCTTCTCTTGAAGTAGAAACCTCGGAAGATTATGTTGCTTTCACAATTGATGGAATGGAACGTGTCATGACCTGGGATGAAATAAATGCTGTATTTGGTTAGCGTACAGGTGGTCACATGGGTCCAGCTGAATTCATGAAATATAAAGGCGACCCAAACACTGGTCTCTTCAACCCTTCAACCTTTTGGAAGTAGATTAGTGGGAGCTCCGATTGGGAATCCGGTGTTAGTAAGTCATCCTCTATTGATTGTCCTGCTCTTCGCATCCTACAGCGCTTTGTGCTTTGTGCTTCAGCTTTTGCGCCCTAAAGCGGAATCGGGTCAAGTCACTGCAATGGATCTTAAGTTCCTCTAGTTGCTCTCCCTCTATCCCGTCACTGAGCTTGGGCAAGTGAAATTTGCTAAGTTTCTCATGGAGGCACTTATTTCGGAGCGGTATACTAAAAAGGGCGACATTTCCATGGGTGGATTCATGTCCATGATTGCTACGAACACGGGCTTTGATTTGCTTAAAGAATATATTTTTGCTTCCACAAACATCATTAAAACTTCCGCCATGGATCGATATGGATGGCTTTTTCACTATGCTACAAACAGGTTTATTTGGTTCGTCAAACTTGTCGACCCACAGATGCGCGCCTTGTCTATGATATTCTGCCTCATGCACATCCTCAGGACTCTAGTGTTCGGCTATGGAATCCCCATGTTATTTTTAAGCGTCTCGTGGTTGCAAGTAGCGTTCAGCGTACGTTTCCCTGCTCTCACTAGCGTAATAGTCCCCGAGGACCTCTCGCGAGCACCACGTCTGTCCCTTTGTCCATAGAGGAGCAGTTGGCCATTTTCATGATCTCTTGCACCTCATTTCAGGCGGTCGTACTTTATGGTCTGGACATTATTGAGCGTAGTGTGGAGGACCTTCGTGCGGAGGTCTGTGTTCTTAGTTGACCTATGAAAGCTTCTGGCCCCACCGCTACTTCTGTCGACACTACCTCTGAGCCTTCCTTGATGGACGGCGCTCATGCTGAGTGAGCTATCTCTCTTCTTTATCCCTTGTTTATGTGTTATTTCACAGTGGGACACTATGTTTCAATCAGCTTGGGGGAAGGATACTTATCTTTACTGCTTTCTGTTGTAGTTATATAGCTTTGTAGGTGTTGTACCCTTTGCACCATTTTTTAGGGTGGGAGATAACGTACAATGAAATAAATTATACTGCTTTTGTAGTTGCATAATATATTATTTAATTGCATCTTTGGGGACTATTGCCAACACTTATTGAGAATCCTGTAGATATATCAACTACAGTTTTAAGCAAAATTTATCTTCTTCATGATACTTCATTGTATAAAGGTTTTACAATTGATTGTTTGTGGTAAGATTGGTTGATCTCTTTCTGGCTGGCGCTAACCTAACTGTATAGACACATTCACTCAAGTGAGCTTTTGTGCCTTGTAAACTGACATATATGAGTCAGTTTTTGTGCTTCATATGTGATTAGTTCTCCAATTAGTGTATTTATCTTGATTTTGACTTAGACATCCCATGCAATTACTAAATATAAATAGGAATTAAATTATGAAGATGATAAAGATAATTATTTTAGTAATCGTATTTTCTTTCTAGAGCATAAATATGATTAATAGGAGAATATTGATTGGGCCTATACCTAAAATATACTAATCATATGAGGCCACACGTTGTAGCACAAGTTGGACAAAGCAATCCAAATCCATTTAGGATTAGGGTTGTCCGAATTAGGGTTGTCCAGCCATAAGGGGAATAGGAGGAGAATTAGTTCTCCTTTGCCTATGACTCTTCTAATATATATAGGATATAATATTAGGGTTTAGGTAATCAATTCATTAAGCAGTTTCTTTTTACAAGCGAGAGAGCAAGTGAAACACTAAACTATTCCCCTAAACCGAGCGCCTATACCAGCTAAAAGCAAGAGAATTCTTCTCTTTTGTTCTAGCAGACGTTGGTGTGCAACTAGTGCTCGTGGACTAATTAGAGAAGCAACACTTGGGGCTCTCAGATCTTCGAAGCTTGCATACAACAGGGAAACCACGCTACAAAGGTTGTATAACTAATCCCTATTGATTGATTCATGTGTTTGATTATGGTTGCAATCCTATGATAGATGTTAAGATATTGTTTCCTTAAATTCCGCTATATATATGCATCAATATGTTCCTACAATGGTATCAATTTTGCCTAATTCATAATATTCATATGATCATATCATTGTATGCAAAGTTATTATATTTTCATTCAATTAAGGGAGTATTTATTTATGGCTTAAATTTGCATAATTGATATTTGATATTAAATGATTGGAAATTGTAAATAATTGATTTATTTGTGATTTATGCTCAAAATAATTATATGAAGGTCCGATATTTTTTTATTATGGATGAAATAAATTAGTTATTTTACTCTTAATTCTTGGATTTATATATGTATATAAATTATTAGAATTTAAATTTTTTAGTGTTTAATTTGATTAATCATTGAAATAATTTGTTAACAATTAAAAGATTTGATTTTGTATTTGTTAAATAAATCTAATATTCATCACCGACATAGATCTAGAATAATATGATGGCTGAAAATAATTTGATTATTTATCCCACTAATTTTCGGATTTTATCATATTATTTGTGAATTTTAATTTAATTTAATGTTTAATTTAATTTTTTATAAATTTTAAGGATAATAATTAAAGTATTTTGATTTTATTTTTTATGATAATTCAGTAGATCCACTAAAAATTATTTTTGAATTTCTTAGAATTTAATTGTTTATTTTCTGAATTTTTGGATATAATTTGATTTTTTGCCCTAATTTTGCATTTTTGTTAGATTTAATGTTTAATAAAGATTAAGCATTGAAAATCTAATGTTAACAAACCTAATTTTTTTTTTCAAGTTTTTAAGTGATTCAAAATTTTCTGCTCTAATTTTCAGATTATAAAACCTAATTAAATCCTTAATCTTTAAACAATTGTTGAATAAAGATTAGTTTAATTTTTATATAAATTGTCACATAAATAAAAAGGAAAAGCCAATCATGGCTGGGTGGCCCACCGATGAAGGTGGAGCAAAGGTGGTTGGTGGAACGGGACCGGAAAAAGGGGAGAAGGGGTGTCGGAGGCGACGGCGAGTGATGCACGTTTGACGTGCACAACTGTTAGCGGACGTTTGGCGGCTTGGCTGCCGGTGTCTACTGGCATCTACGTTGGTCGGCAAGGCCGAAGGCGGGTGACGTGACTCTTATAGACCGTCCTCGTGGGCTACTACCGGTGCTCGTGTGATGCATGATGGTTGGTGTTGTTTCCAGCGCGTTTTGTGTGAGTGTTGTGGGTGAACGCTGGGTTTTGGTTGTTGACTGACAGCCTTGTGCTGCTGGTCAACGGTCAACAGTTTAAAATTTTAAAAAAAAAATCTTTTGGGAAAATCTGATTTTAGGAGCATAAATCCCAAACTTTCCAATAATGCAAATTAACTTATTAATAAAAGATTATTGCCATATTTAAATAAGTAACTAAATTAAAATAATAAAGTTTCCTAAATAATTTCTAGCTTAAATTTGTTAAGTTTTATAATTATTATGAAAAGTTTTATTTGATATTATAAATACGTGGATGTTTAATATAATGCGTATGATATTATATGTTGCATGATATGACTAGTGTGGCCCAAATTAGGATAGAAAATACATGCGAATCGTTAAATTTGAATATAAATTAAATACGATATGCGATTCGTTTGTATTTTTGTAACTTTAAATTTTCGTTATTGATTTAATCAAGCATGAGGATCCAATGAGTTTCAAGGATAGTGATCCATAGAGATTCAAGGGAAGATTCATGAAGATTAGTTAATTTCCTAAGATTGGGGGTCGTACTAGATCATTTTAATTATTGCTTCTATGAGTTTTGCATTTATTTTATTTAAAGGCTTGCTTCTAAGTTTGTATGTGGTTTGTTGATTTATGTGTTCACTATTGATTGACCACTTTAGTAAACTTAGGTTCCCAAAAGTAATATTGAGTTTGATTGCTTTTCCGAACAACACCTATAAAGCCTTACATCATGAGTTATAGGTTCTGCCAAAGCATGGTGTTGCTCAGGGGTGTTAACGAGCCGAACCGAGACCGAACATGTCCAGGCTCGGCTCGGCTCGTGAGGATTTAAGGTTTGGCTCAGCTCGAGCTCGAAGCTCGTCGAGCTTAATTATTTGGGCTCGGCTCTCGAAAGGATAAAACCCCAGCTCGGCTCGAGAACTTAAACATTTTATATTAAAAAAAAAGGTTCAGCATAGTCATCGGGATTTTGATAAAGGTAAAGCCCAAATTTTTTTTGTTAAACTCTTTACTATGGATATCAGAGAGCCACGCCTACTAAATAGGCTGGGCCCAGCTTCCATATGTTTTAACGCTTCCCTTGTGTGCTTTTATTACAAGAGGTTCCCCTCCTCCCTTTTTCTCTCTTCGATGTGGGATATCTCCACAAGACAAATTAGCTTAGGCATACAACAATTCAGCAGACGTAGAACTTTAGAAATTATATAAGCATGTGCTGGTGTTGCAAGTTCTTTTTTTTATATTCAGTATGTAATATTGCTGTCATAATAATGCCATTGTGTTGTAATTTATTCAAACGTCTATATATAAACAATTGCAAAAGTAGTTAAATTAGTTAACTGAAGGCAAAATTGTAAAACAAATTGAGGACTTTATAAATAGTCCAACAATATAAAATAAGACAATCCAAATAAGAAGTATAGTGAAATGGTAGTAAGATTTTATAGATAAAATAAGGTTGTTGTTTACATTTTATATCGATGTGGGACAATAATATTTTACCTAAAATTGTCTAAAATGGTTTCGAGCTTGTTCACGAACTTTCGAGCCGAACTTAAGGAGGCTCAGGCTCGGCTCGTTTAGTTCTCAAGCCGATCTCGAACTCGAGCCGATCTCTCTCGAGCCGAGCTTTGACCGAGCTTTGATCGAGCCGAGCTCGAATAGTTTGCGAGCCACCCTGGCTCATTAACACCCCTAGTGTTGCTCATATTTCCGGGGATAGTAGGGTAGGTTTTTGAAACTTACATGTTAATGTTTAGTTTAACTCAATAAAATCATCAAAAAACAAAAATTTGTGTTTTGAAGCTAAGAGATAGGAGTAAACAAAGAGTTGTTAGCCTATCTACCAAGATTTATAATTAGTAAAGTGTTTACTTACCTCAACTACTATATATTGAAGGCATAGAGAAAGTTTGTTTGATTGTAGTGGAAGGGGGTCATGGTTATTTCTTTATTCAATAGAGGACTTTCATTTTGAATAAAGGGTAGTAGTTAATTAAAATTTGTTTAATTGTTGCTTTCTTAATAAACATTGATTCAATCTTGCTTTAATTTTTTTGTAGTAATCATGTCCAGTAACAACAACAACAACTCTACTTGTAATTTACGCTCCGTCCTTGTGAAGGACGAATTGAATGCTCAACGTTTCATTGCAAGTGAAAAGGACATGGGAATCGTTCTCAGAACTAAAAAGTTCAACTTTCACATGCAAGGAGAGGAAGCAATGATGCAAGAGATGCATGAAATACTAAGTCAGACCGAGTGAAACATCCCTAACAAGCTAAGAAAAGAATATATGGATGTTCTTATGGTTAATAAAGGGGAATCGCTCCATAGGATTGAGATTGCTATTAAGAAGGACGAAAGCAAACAAAGTCTGAAACTTCTTAAAAGCGAAAGACTACACCAAAACCAAAAGTGGCTGATGAGCACTATTGTTACACTTGTAACAACGTTGGTCACTGGAAATCTAGTTTCCCCAAGTATATAATGGATCATAAGAAAGGAGTAACTACTTCAGATATGTATGTTATAGAAGTTAACTTAGCAACTTTTGCTTCTTGGGTATTTGATACCGCTTGTGGTTCGCACATTATCTGTAATATGCAAGGCATCCAAAGAAGTAGAACAAAAAAGAGAAGTAGATCTTCGTGTTGGTAATGGAGCACGAGTTGCTACATTAGGAGTGGGAGTATATAGTCTACTTTTACCTTCAGGATTAGTTTTAGAGCTTCATAATTGTTATTATATTCCTGCTATCACAAAGAATATTATTTCGATTCCTGTTTTTGATTCCGAAGGTTATTCATTAACAATAAAAGAACACTTGTTGTTCCGAGTATTTGAATGATATGTTCTATGTATCCGCTAAGATATCAAATGCTTTATATGTGCTAGACTTAAAAACCCACATCTATAACATAAACATCAAGAAACATAAAGTAAATGACTCAAACCCTACATAGCTATGGCAATATCGATTAGGCCACATAAGCTCAAAGCGCACTGAGAATCTTCATAAAGATGGACTTCTCAAATCATTTGATTTCGAATCATTTGATACTTGTGAGTTCTTCCTGATGGGGAAAATGACAAAGTCTCCTTTAACATGTTCAAGTGAAAGGGCCAATGATAGTTTAGCTCTCATATATACTGATGTGTGTTGGACCTATGAGTACTTTGGCTAGGGGAAGGTGCAGTTACTTCATAACATGTACCGATGATGTAAGCAGATTTGGATATGTTTACCTCATGCGGCATAAGTCGAAATCCTTTGAAAAATTCAAGGAGTTTCAAAATGAAGTACAAAACCAACTTAGGAAGAATATTAAGGCATTGCGATCCGATCGTGGCGGTGAGTATTTATCTCAAGAATTTGGTGATCATTTGAAGGATTGTGGAATGCTTTCACAATGGACTCCACCAGGAACACCACAGTTAAATGGCGTTTCTGAAAGAAGGAATCGAACTCTACTAGTTATGGTTCGATCTATGATGAGTCTTGCTTATCTTCCTATTTCATTCTGGAGATTTGCGCTTCAAACAGCGGCATTCAAACTTAACAGAGCACCATCCAAAGTAGTGGAAAAGACACCATATGAAATGTGGACTGCAAACGTTTCAAAATCGTCTTTTTTAAGGATTTGGGGTTGTGAAGCCTATGTGAAACGTTTACTCTTTTATAAGCTTTTATCCAAATCCGATAAATGTGTCTTTGTGGGTTACCCAAAAGAGACTAAGGGATACTACTTCTACAACCTAAGCGAAAACAAAGTGTTTGTTGCTCGTAATGGTGTCTTTCTGAAAAAGGAGTTTATTTCTAGAAAAACAAGTGGGAGTAATGTATATCTCGAAGAAATTCGAGATGAGCAACAAATATGGATGAGGTTAACACCTCGTCAGAGGTGGCCCGTCATGAAAATGCTCAGAAGGCGGTGTATTCAATTCACGTGCCTCCTACCGTCCCACTTAGAGATACTCCATGTGAACTCCCTCAACCTAATGAGGTAGAAACTTCTGCTTTTGTTCCCCAACGTAGGTCTAGTAGGACCATCATTCCGTCAAAGAGATATATTGATTTTCTTTTGACAGAAAGTTCTAAAATCATGATTTTAGAATCAGAAGAACCTACTAGCTACAAAGATGCTTTGGAGAGTCAAAACTCTGAAACATGGCTTGAGGCCATGAAATCTGTAATGGACTCCATGATCAATTATGGGACTTGGTTGATTTTCCTAATGGGTAAAACGCATTGGATGCAAATGGATTTTCAAATTGAAAACAGATAAGGATGGAAACATTAGTGTTTTCAAAGCCATATTGGTGGCGACTGGTTTCAAAAAAATTCATGGTATTGACTATGATGAAACCTCCTCATCAGTAGCCATGATGAAGTAAATTAAGATAATCCTTGCGATTGTTGCCTTTCATAACTATGAAATATGTCAGATGGATGTTAAAACCATTTTCTTGAATGGGTTCTTGAAAGTGGATGTGTACATGACACAACCTCAAGGTTTTGAAGATTGTTGCCTTTCATGACTATGAAATATGGCAGATGGATGTCAAAACCACTTTCTTGAATGGGTTCTTGAAAGTGGATGTGTACATGACACAACCTCAAGGTTTTGAAGATTCAGAAAATCTAGGGCAGGTATGCAAGCAGATGTATACAAGAAGTTAAGTGGGAGTAGTCACTTTGGCTTTCTCAGAATTGAAGAGGAATCTTGTGTATACAAGAAGTTAAGTGGGAGTAGTCACTAGTGGAAAAAAGTCCTTCTGATGCGGTCACAACCAGGCTTACTGATTCGGTTTTGGTCCGCATCGGGTGGGCTCACAGCAGATCCAAAATATTTACTGATACGGTCCAAAATTGAATCAGTAAATTATTTACTGATTCGGTTTTAAGGTAAAACCGGATCAGTTAATCACATTAACTGATCCGGTTTTTACCTTAAAACCGCAGTAGTTTGTTGAAATTTATGTAAAAAAAAAGGGGCAGACCTGCCGCCTGTAGGTATGCACTACCTTTCAAGTCTCACACTCACCTTTAACAATAAAGGTACATATATATACAAAAAATAAAAACAGATTTGCATAACATGAAAATTGACAACGAATTCCTGTTCAACAATGAAATTGAACGAAAATTACAAAAAAATAACGAAAAACAATGACGAAGGTTTGGAATTTCAGAACCAAAAATGAAAATAAACAAAAATTACAAAAAAAAAAGAACTAGATCTAACTAAAAAAACGTAAATTACATTAAATCAAAGAAAAAATGAACTACGAATGAAAATTATAAAAAACGAAAATTATAAAACGAAATCTGGAATTACAATGATGATTTGCAAAATTATAAAAATGAAGAGGAGCTCTCAGATCACTTCAACACTCTTGAGGAAGACATTCGCCACAACTCCGAGGCCTTGAAGGGCAAAATCCAAGCCCTATATCATCAAACCAAACAGTCACATGAAGTTCTGAAGAAGAGAGAGGTAACAATCGAAGGCTCCGTCAAAATTGCAATAGGCTGAGCTTCGCTGCATTCGGCGAGTGAGAAGACGATGGATTCACGGCAGGGGGGGGTTGGGGATCGCACCGTAAAAGGAGGTTATAAAGACAGTGATCAGGTGGGCTAAGAATTGAGTGGGAGTTATGGTCATACAAGAGTAGATAAGTCCTCCTATTAAATAGGAATGGTGTTTGTGCCTCTTGATGAGCGAGAACTAAAGAATTTCATTGCCATGCAATAGGGTAAAGCGTTAATCCTTATTTGAACAGTTCGACCTCAGCAAGCAAGGCTTAAAATTTGAGAATAACATAACATTATCTAATTTGGCATTAAGTGACTTAAGGAATTTAACATTACGCTCTTGTCTTCGGACAAGTGGGAGATTGAAGGAATATGTCCTTAAACATCCGGGCTGTTACTAAATATAAATTGGAATTAAATTATGAAGATGATAAAGTTAATTATCTTAGTAATCGTATTTTCTTGCTAGAGAATAAATATGATTAATAGGACAATATTGATTGGGCCTATAACTAAAATATATTAATCCTATTAGGTCACACATTGTAGCACAAGTTGGACAAAGCGTTCCAAATCCATTTAGGATTAGGGTTTGTCGGCCATAAGGGGAATAGGAGGAGAATTAGTTTTCCTAACTTGCCTATGACTCTTCTATTATATATAGGATATAATATTAGGGTTTAGGTAATCAATTCGTTAAGCTGTTTCTTTTCACAAGAGAGAGAGCAAGTGAAACTTTAAACTATTCCCCTAAACCAGCGCCTATAACACCTAAAAGCAAGAGAATTCTTCGCTTCCGTTCTAGCAGATGTTGGTGTTCAACTGGTGCTCTTGGACTGATTAGAGGAGCAACACTTGGGACTCTCAGATCTTCGAAACTTGCATACAACAGGGAAATCACGCTATAAATGTTGTATATCTAATCCCAATGGATTGATTCATGTGTTTGATTATGTTTGCGATCCTATGATAGATGTTAGGAAATTGTTTCCTGAAATTCCGCTATATATATGCATCTATATGTTCCTACAATAGCTTGGTAAGGTCTGCCTCCCTTCCTTTGCTAAGGAGGAGAGTGAGTAGAGCCTTTAGTTTATATTAGTATGTTTCTTGAAATTCCGCTATATATATGTATCTATTCATTTTGATAGCCAATAATAATTTTGAATTTCCAAAAAAAAATAAAAATCCAGGCATTTAAAGTTGAAAAAATATAAAATGTAAAATTGTCATTAATGATACATAAAAATCCTTTGTTACAACATTATAAATTTGAAAAATCATATAATTATGATATATAAATTTATAAATACGTAAATGAAACAAAAAGCACATTAAAGTGCACATAGATTTTATGTTTTATAAATTTAAGAATTTAGAATGTTGCTCCTAAAACCATGAAGCAATATTAGCTTTCTAATTGAAATTTTGTAATCGTGTATTGAGAATATTTTTAAACTGGCTTATTGCCCGTGTGTTCAGTGGAAGATGTGACCCACCAATTTTTAAAGTGAAAAGTTGATTGAAATTTTTTTCACTCTCCTTATTGCTTCCTTTATAGGGCCCACATATACAATCACAATTCGGACCACCACTGGCACTCAGTCATGCAACCATTTTCGCTCCTACTCCCTGCTCACCCTCTTTCTCTTGCGGTTACGCATCACACCAAGACACCTGTTGGCCACCGCCCACCAAACCACAACTGCTTGTCTGGTTTGCCACGACCTACAACTTACAGGTAACTTGTTGATTGCACTTTGGATTTTGAGTTTTAATTAATTTGAAGGTAGGTAAAGTTATACTACTAAATTTTAACAAAATTCGAAGATGTTCGCAGGATATGGTTAAAAACTGAAGATTGTGGTAATAAACTACTAATTTATCCATATGCTTACAAAAATATAATAGTTAGTTTTGTCTTTGGAAGATTCATATTTTGACTATCTTGTAATAGTTTGTATTTAACTTTATTATAACTTTTTTGAGTAAAAGTACCTTCTTTTTCCTATCTTCCACCATAGCTTTCAGGGGTTCTCTATTTTGACTTTTGTTTTCATTTGTAGAATTATGGATTTTGGTTTATTTGCAAAAACATTATTTATACTACTACATATCGATCGAAAAAATTTGAAAATTTTCATTGATGTGATTAAAATTATGATAGTAAATCTTTGATGGATATGGTTGAAATTAGAAAAATCAGAATATTACTATTAGAGTAAAAAATTTATGATGTATATTTTTTAAATTCATGCATTTATTAAAAAATTTATAAACTAATGTTTGTTAGTGGAAAGTGATGACCTACCATCCGCGATAGGATAAAAAGCATCCAACGCAAAGCGGCCTTTCATTCCATTGTTTCGTCGTGGCACACCCTCCCCGCAAGCACCCCCCAACTCAGGGGGGGACCAACCCGAACGCGTCGTTCCCTTTCGGTCCCATCTCGAGCTAATTTGCGGCGTAGGGCTTGTGCAGCGCGACGTGATTCCTTCTTCAAGTTCAAGAAACTTGAAAACGGGTCCGAAGTGATGTGATTAAAATTATGATACTAAATCTTTGATGGATATGGTTGAAATTAGAAAAATCGGAATATTACTATTAGAGTAAAAATTTTATGAAGTATATTTTTTAAATTCATGCATTTATTAAAAAATTTATAAACTAATGTTTGTTAGTGGAAAGTGATGACCTACCATCCGCGAAACCACTGCTTGTGTTACACGATTATGACTTATGACTTTATTTATAGTACTTAGTATTATTCCTATAATCGTTGTTAAAGTTTGTTATAACTGAACGAATAATTACATTTTGTACATATTGCTCTATAACCGTGTAAGTTGCACGCAAAATTTAAATTTTCTCAATATAATTGATTTTTGATACTATTTAAGGTATGCTTAATTACATCTAATGTTGTTTTCCATGCTTCGAGCTATCTTATGTAAAGTCACATATATCATTTAGATTATAATTTATATTATACTACTAAAAGTCACACCAAAAAATCCACATGTCACTTCCTACTGCAATTTTTTCCCGTCAAAATCAATTTCCTATATTTTCTATTTTTTTTCACTTTTCTCTTCTGCATTATGGCAAGAAGTTATACTACATGGAACTTCGTGTTAAATTTTAAATTGCTGATTGGCATAAAGTCCGGGAAAGGTAAGGTAGCAATAATATAGGATAGATATTTTGAAGATGTGGTAATGTCGTATTTGAAGAAATTTATTTTCAAAAATTACACTTTTTATTTTTAAAAAGTCCATGATGTTTGATTTGTAGTTATGGCTACTCTGTCCATTTCATAATGTTCTTCCTATGTACTATTCCTACACAAACCAAGGAATAATATAAAGTATTTGTAGTGGGGTTAGAGGATTGCTTTTTGAGGAGGAGATAGTGTGTCATATGCAAATATAACATTATAAACTTAGTAGAGAGAGTGTCATATTATGGACAACTTGTGGGCCATATTTAAATTAAATTGTTATAAACTTACCAATTATGAAATAAAGTAGGAATAGGAAAAACTTAATGAAACTCCCTTAAATGGAAGGTAGGAAGAACATTATGGAACGGATGGAGTATAATATAACATAAACTTTTTGAAAAATTATATTCAGCTATTTATATAGAATATTAAAATAATTTGAGCTTTTAGTTGATTAAGTTAATAGTTTCGTTTACTTTTTTAAAAACCTTAGACTTATTAGTCATTCTTTTTGTTTTATATTTACACTAGTAGAATAAATGCGTATTGCTGCGGAGGCATTGCTGCGGTTTTACCCATACGCAGCAATATATCACGACAAAAGAAAAGGTAAAATATAAAATAACCATATTGCTGCGGTTTTTGTAAAAAACCGCAGCAATATGGTTCCAACGGAAACTTTTTGCAAATAGTTGACCATTTGACCAACCATATTGCTGCGTTTTCTACAGAAAACAGCAGCAATATATTTCCAACGGATTTTTTTGAAAAAAGTGGAATATTTTTTTCCAGATTAATTTTGCTCCGGTTTCTGACATAAATCGCAACAATATCTTTGCCAGATCTGGAAAAAAAAACACGGGTTTGTTTTGTTTTGCTTCATTGTTTCTCTCGACTCTCTCTCTCTACTCTCACTTTCTCTCTCTCTCTCTCTACTTTCACACTCTATCACTCTCTTGTAATTTCCGGCCGAAAGGTTTTGGTTTCCGGCGACAAGGGTCACATTACTCGCATTTTCCGGCGAGAAGGGTTTTCGCCCCTCTTTGGTGTGGTTTTCTCCTCCACCGACGGGTTTTCACCCTTCTTTTCCACCGACGGGTTTTCGCCCCTCTCCTCTACTCCGTTCACAGCCGCCACTACCATTCTTCACCGCTAGCGCCACCTTCCCCTTGTCATAGAAGGTTAGTTTTTCATAATTTCTTATTAATTTTCAATTTTCTTATTTAATAGTGCTTTAATAAAAAAATTGGCTTAAATAGTAGTTAAAAATGCTCAATATAATGTATATATATGATTAGTTATAAGATTTAAGGATTAAAAACTAATTTTGCGATGATTTTGCTTAAGTTTTTGTATGCCCTAGAATGTTATACGGGATTGTTTTTGCAATGCCTTCATATTGATAGACTCACCAATGGGAAGGGGAAGGGAAATCTAAGGCATGGTTTGGTATTTGTTGTTTGGTGATGACTTGAAATCGCTTAAATGCTATTGTTTGTATGTATAATGCGATTGTTTTTGCAATGCCTTCATATTGATAGACTCACCAATGGGAGGGGAAGGGAAATCTAAGGAATGGTTTGGTAATTGTTGTTTGGTGATGACTTGGAATCGCTTGAATGCGATTGTTTTTATGTACATCATAATGCCTAGATACCCGTTCAAGACTTACTCATTAGGAGTAAGTCTTGAATAGTCCCTGATTTGGGACTGTTCTTAAACGTCACATCTCACTTAGGTAGTGAATGTGTGTTGATTCTTTAATTCTAAGTGAAATACGGTTAATCATTTCCCTAATTTGTTCTCCGGGTGCATATAAGATAAGCAATTATCTTCATCGTGTACTTGGAGAACTGAAGGGAAATGCTGCCGAATTTTACTTAGAATCAAAGATGATACATGCATTCACTAGTGGGATTGGACGTTTAAGGATATGTTAGGTTGGAGTGTTAAGGACCCAATGGAAGCATGCATTGAATATTAGCTTAGCTTGTGGTGTTATATTTATGTGAATTTTTTAATTGATAATAATTTTTTATGTATGTATGTATGTATGTGTGGGGGTTTTTAGAAATGGATCGAAGTTGGATGTATGGAAAGCGGAATACGTTGGAGTTCGTACAAGGTGTGAATGAGTTTTGTAAACGTGCTGTAGAGCATCAACAACTTACTTGCGAGGATAAGATTTATTGTCCATGTGTTGATTGCTACAATGTGAATACGATTTCTGATATTAGGTTAATAAGAGATCATATTATTCGTCGAGGATTTAGGGCTGAGTATTATATTTGGTTTTGGCATGGCGAGATGGGAAAATATACTCAGAATAGGGTTATTGTTGATGTTGGCACTAGTAACTCATTAGAGATTGATATGTCAAATGTTGGGGCTGAGAATGAAGTTGTGATTGAAGATCATGTTAGGATTGAAGGTGATGATGTAGTAGGTAATGAAAATGACAACTATGATAATAGTGACACTGAGGATGAAGAGTTTGGTGATGATCGATTAGGTGAGATGTTGGAAGGGGCCCGTGACCATTTTAATGAGCGGCCATGAGTGTTTGACAATTTGTTTGAAGCTGCTGGGAAACCCCTTTATCCAGGGTGTACAAAATAGACTCAATTGAGTGGGGTTTTAACCCTTTTCAACATCAAAGCGAAACATAATTTGACTGATGTAGGCTTCACAGAACTCTTAGAAGCTTTACAAGATATGTTTCCTAAGGGTAATTTATTACCAAAATCCACCTACTATGCCAAAAAATTAATGTGTCCTTTGGGTTTAGAATATGAGCGGATTGATGCATGTCCGAATTATTGCGTGTTGTATCAAAATGAGTATGCGGACCTTTATGAATGCCCGAGGTGTGGTAAGTCCCGCTATAAATTGTCGGATGGGGTTGAACCTGGGCCGGGCAATACGGGTCCTTCTGCGAAAGTGTTGTGGTATCTTCCAATTGTGCCAAGGTTTAGGAGGCTCTTTTCTATCAAAGAAGATGCAAAGAACGTAAGATGGCATGATGATCGGAGAAAGAAAGATGCTAAGGCATCCAGCAGATTCTCCTCAATGGAAGGCTATAGATTCCAGATATAGGGAATTTGGTTAGGAAGCTAGGAACTTGAGACTTGCATTGTGTACGGACGGAATGAACCCTTACGGTACTTTGAGTAGTCAACATAGTACTTGGCCTGTTCTTTTAGTGATATACAATCTTCCTCCATGATTGTACATGAAGCGGGAGTATATTATGTTGTCTCTCTTAATTTCTGGGCCTAAGCAGTCGGGAAATGATATAGACATCTATCTTGCACCTCTCATCGAAGATCTCAAAAAGATGTGGGACGAAGGTGTTATGGTGTTTGATGTGTATTACAATGATGATTTCAGGCTTCGTGCTATGCTATTCTGTACTATAAATGATTATCCTGCTTATGGCAATTTGTCGGGGTATAAGGTCAAAGGAAAAAAGGCATGTCCCATTTGTCAGAATGGTATGGAGGCTACACATTTGACACATTGTGGGAAACATGTCTATATCATTAATAGGAAATTCCTACATACTTCTCATCCATATCGAAAGAAAAAAGCACCATTTAACAGGTTAGTTGAAAATGCTTCAGCTCCTAGACCGTTGACCGGAAAAGAAGTTTATAATCGTGTTAAGGGCATGGGCACAATATTTGGTAAGGGGGTTAAACCTTCGGAAGACGATGGTGTCATTTGAAAAAAAAGAGTCTATATTCTGGAGACTTCCTTATTGGAAATACTTACCAGTTAGACATTGTCTCGATGTAATGCATATTGAAAAAAATGTTTGTGATGCAATTATTGGTACTTTGAATATGCAAATTTTTGATTATTCGGGAAAGACTAAGGATAGATGTTATATGTCACATGTGTAGTACGAAGGTTCTATTATTTGTTAAGGTTTATGAGAGATATGGAGAAATTGAAGATTCGGCCTAATTTATGGCCAAAGGTTAAGGAAAAAGCTAAGAAAGGAAAGGGAACAACAACATATTTACCTCCAGCTTGTTATACACTGTCTAGGCAAGAGAAACGATTGTTCTGTGGGTGTTTATACGGTATTAAGGTTCCCACTGGATACTCATCTAATATGAGAAGACTTGTTTCTATGACTGATCTGAAATTAATTGGGCTGAAGTCCCATGACTGTCATGTGTTGATGCAAGTGTTTTTGCCGATTGCAATACGCGAGATTCTTCCTAAACATGTCAGGCTTGCCATCACGAGGTTGTGTTCATTTTTCAATACCATATGCAACAAGGTACTTGACCCTGATAAGTTGGATGCTTTGCAAAATGAGGTGGTGATAACACTTTGTCAATTTGAGATGTATTTTCCACCTTCTTTTTTTGACATTATGGTTCACTTAGTCCTTCATTTGGTAAGAGAGATTAAATTGTGTGGCCCTGTGTTTTTAAGATGGGCATACCCTTTTGAGAGACATATGGGTTCTTTGAAAAAGAAAGTGAGGAACCCAGCAAGACCAGAGGCGAGTATTATTCAAGGAACAATTGGCGAAGAGGTTGGAGGATATTGTTCTTCTCATTTTGCTAAGGTTGTTACGATAGGTCTTCCAAAGTCCAGACACGAGGGAAGGTTAGAAGGCAAGGGTGGTGTCGGAATGCGACATATTTTACCTTCATTGAGTGAGCTGAATAAAGCTCATCTTTTCGTGTTGCACCATGTTACTGAAGTTAATCCATACTTAGAGAGACATATGCGTGAATTGCGCCACAAAAACCCGTCAAATTAAAAGGGGAGATGTCATTGATGAATGAGCATAACAGGTCTTTCATTGATTGGTTTCACAATAAAGTAATTGGTGAATTGTTTGCAAACAACCATCATGTACCCGATATAATTAAGTGGTTGGCATACGGTCCACATGACAGTTTTAAATCGTATGAGGGGTATGATATCAATGGATATACCTTTTACACTAAACGTCAGGACAAGAAATCAAAGGTGGTACAGAATTGTGGGGTTTCAATGGTTGCATCATCTAGGGAGTATGCGAGTGCAAAGGATAAAACTTCGATTGATGCTAAACAATCATATTATGGGATCAGTCAGGAAATATGGGAGCTCGATTATTGTGACTTCACTATGCCTATTTTTCAATGCAAGTGGGCGGATAATAGACGTGGTTTGCGAACGAATGAGTGTGGTTTTACTCTAGTCGATATGAGTCGTCTGCGAGACACTGAAGAACCTTTTATCCTCGCATCACAAGCAAAACAAGTGTTTTATGTATCTGATCCTGTAGACACTCAGTGGTGCATTGTTGTTAATGGTAAAAGGCGAATTTTAGGAGTAGGTGATGTTGACGATGAAGAAGAATATGATAAGTTTCATGATATCCCCCCTTTCTCAATCCCATATGATGATATGATGGATGTGCCTGATGCTGAAAATAGTTACATGCGAATGGATTTCCAAGAAGGTATAACAGTCAACGAGCAACCTATTGACCAAAATTAAAGGTAAAAAATGTTCTATGTGAGTAATTTGAATTATAAATTGATGTACTTATAATAGATTTCATTACAATAATGTGTTGATATATATTGTTTTAAATTTTGTTAATACTTTTTGTTGTTTCTATGTATATGCTACAGATATTGCTAGTGACGGCTCGGGCGATCAGTCATCGGATTCCGATGCACCATTTCATCCGAAAAAGGAGGTTGACCAGGGGGAGGACGGTGATCGTGCTGCAGATGCGTTCGATGCTTGGATGGAAAGAATGGAACTAGAAGCTGATAGGAATGCTTTACTTGACATAGAGGTGGCATCTGATCCACGTCAGCCACCCCCCTCAGGTTCGCGCTTATTTGATTATTGTAATATTGAATATGTCATTTATTTGTTCGTTATCTAATTTAGTTTCCTTATTTTGATTCTTAGATCCTCGTCAGACCAGTGCATATTATGGTGCACAAGGGAGGGGGAAGAAGTCAGGTGGGAAGACAAAGGCATCTAGAAAGAGTAAAGGGAAATTTCCTCAAGTACCCTTGAGGTTTGGCGTAATTCCCAAAATACCCCCACTTTTAGGGAATTACTGATATACCCCTGAGGTTTGTGTTTGGATTCAAGATACCCTTAATATGGACGTGACCCTAACACCATTAGGGTTTCCCTCTCTCCCCCTAATTTTCTCTCTCCTCCCATTTCCCCACCCACTGCCAACCCCCCTCCCCCACTCCGGCGCCAACGACCCTACCCTCTCCCTTCCCTATTCCCCATTCCCTCAACCCCAGCGTTGGCGCGGGCCATAACAACAGAACAACAGCCTAGGGTGGTTTCGGGGGTGGGTTTAAGGGTTTGGGGGCGGCGTATCTGGGTGGGGAAGGGGAGGGGTCGACTCACGATGGGGGACGGGGAAGGGGGGCCATTTCCGATAGGGGGAAAGGGGGGAGGGGGTGATGTCGGGGTGCGTGGGGTGGGGGAATCAATAATGGGGAAAGGGAGGGCTAGGGTGGGGTGTCGAAGGTGGGGGAAAGGGAGAGGGTGGGGTTGTTGGCGCCAACGCCAAGGGTGCTGCTATTCTAGCCGACGAAGGGAGGGGGTAGGGTGGCCGGCGCCGGAGTGGGTGGTGGTCGCAGGCCGTCGGCCGCTGGCTGGGGGAGGGGGGTTGGCAGTGGGTGGGGGAATGGGAGGAGAGAGAAAATTAGGGATACTATGAATGGAAAACCTAACGGCGTTAGGGTTCCGTCCATAGTAAGGGTATCTTGAGCCCAAACACAAACCTCAGGGGTATCTGAGGAATTCCCCAAATATGGGGTATTTTGGGAATTACGCCAAACCTCAGGGGTACCTGAGGAAATTTCCCAAGAGTAAAAGAGGTCCCACGATGAATCTCCACAACACAGAAGATATGTACTTACCGTTTGATGAATTGGGGAGACCAACAGGTAATTATTGATTTTAAGATAGTTATAATTTATCATGCTTACTATTTAATGTTTGGATTTCTAATTGTTTTTTCTATTAGGCACGTGGCGAGCCATGTATGGTATTTGGGTCTGTCTTTCTATACGTAGGCTTAACATCAATTGGAAATGGAAAAACATTTCTCCTGCCCTGTTGGATTTGATGTGGACAGACACTATGGTAAGATATGTTTCATTTACAATTTTGGGATTTATTGTTCTAATGCTGAGCTAACTTGCTTATTTATTTGTTTATGATGGAAAACAGAATATGTTTCACCTTCCGGACGAGATAAGCTATAGGAGGCACTACTTGACTGCTGTGAACTCTAGATGGAGGGATTTTAAAAGCAAATTGGTATCTGGTTGGATCACAATGACCAGAGTCAGATCAAAGAAAGAGAAGGTAGGTGATACTCCGCCAGATGTATACAACCACATCAAGATGGAGGATTGGCTTACCTTCAAAGAGGCTATGACGTCAGATGAGGCTGTCGTAAGTTTATAATCAAATTAACTTGGTTTTATTAACTTAAATTATATTCTACTAACTTAATGTGTTTTTTATTGCAGAAAAAGCGAGAAAAGGCGCTCGAGAGTGCAAATAAGAATACACATCATCACCACTTAGGTCAAAGGAACTATGGGGATGCTAGAGAGTTGTGGAAGCCGGAGAACTTCTGTCAACCTAGTTTTGATTCTGGATCGTCATCTAGTACACCATCCTCCTCGGTGTCCTCTCATGTTAATCGGGGTGATGACTGGTGGTGCGCGATGCATAAGAAAGATCCAGTCACTAAACAACTATTTATTCCAGTTGAGGAAACAAAGATTGCAGCTGACAAATACGTATGTATATCACTATAACTTTTAGTTTGACATATATATGTTTTTTCTTTATTAAATACATTTTTGTTATTTGTAGCTTGTTTTTTGGGCAGTTGGAGTACAAGGAGAAGCAAGCCAAGGGTGAGTTCACTCCGGTACGTAACAAAGACGCCCTTTTTATGGCTCTTGGAGAGAAGCCAGATCACTCGGGTTGTTGTTATGGTTTTGGAGGCTACAATGTTGGCTATAGGAAGGCTTTTGGTCCTCCACCTCCTAGGAACTATTGGAGCTCGAGTCAGAAACAAGAAGAAGTATTCATGTAGAAAATGACTGAAAGGTGGATAAAGGACATTGCAACATATATGCAGAATGTGGCGCTTTCACAGCCTTCTCAGCTACATACTCCACCATTTGTTGCACCATTTGTTCCATCATCTGCTTCACCATCTACTGGGCCAGCTACTTTTCAGCCTTTTTCGCCATTTGTTCCATCATCTACTTCACCATTTGTTCCATCAGCTGCTTCACCATCTGCTGGGCAATCTACTTCACAGCCCACTCAGCTACGTACTCCACTATCTGGATTTTCCGACACTCATTCTCCTCAGTTGAAGGTACATATAATTATCATATATACATGTGCTTTATACAAATAATTATCTTATATAATTAGAACTTTACGTCATTGTTAGGACGAGACTCCATGTCGATTGTTTTTGATAGATCCAACTAGTGGAAAGACTTGTCTAGTGGCAGATGCACATTCTTATGCTTTTGATGAGACCACTACCGTTCATGGGTCTAGAATGATGAATGATCACCTTCGAATGAAAGTTCATCGTTTTGTAGAGAAGTATGGTCATTTGCCACTACCTGTCCCCTTCCCTGCATATGAAATCAACACTACAGAAACTGCTTTGGGTACGTGGGTGCAATGGCCAAAAAATTTAGTGCAAATATTAGGTGATGAGGTAATTGTTCAAATTTTATCCATTTTTGTAAAAATAATAGGATTAAATTTAACAATTACATAATCTTATGCGCGTTCTCAAAAATTATTATTAGGTTACACCGACACCTAAAAAACAAAAGGGGATTTCGGGGGAGGCTGTTAGATGTCCTAGCCAGCAGCTTTCAGCCAGTTCGGCTACTCGTTATAGTCCAGTTGTCGATGATCTATCGTTCTTGGAATCCCTCACTGAAGACTGTAAGGAGTTAGCAAATACGCTTGCCCTTGCCGTCGCAGACGATTATGCCGTTGTTGTAACCTTGCCGAGCTCATTGTTCCATTATTCAGAAGATGCCACCGCTTATCTGACCAAGGAGGATATTGCTCAGTTCCTGAAAGGGGAGATGCTTAATATTTTTATTATCCAAGTGTACATGAGGTACCAATAATCAAAGTTATGATTTTTTTTTTACATTTGATTGTATGATAGTTGTATTTTCCACATAAAATTTACATTTGTCTATTCTCTTTAGGGTAATGCAGTCTGACTTGGATGGATTTGGGGCTGCTGTTCGAGTTTGTTGGATGTGCCCGGAGAGTACCGCGGATGTGAATGCATTGGAGAATGTAACGACTTACATTCAGTGTGCTTTGACTGGATCCGTCGTTGCTGGTGCTAGTATCATCTTCGCGCCAATCTTTCAAGAGTAATATTCTATCTTAATAGTTTTACAAATATTGATTGTTGCATGACATGTGAATTTTTTAAGTAATTATTCTTATAATCTTGCAATAGCCGTCATTAGATGCTCCTTGTCATACGTCTCATGCTCGGGATAATTTATGTCTTTGATTCCGCTAGCTTTCACAAGCGGAAGTTAATGATTAGACCGCCTATGATGGCGTAAGTTGATCGTTTTGGTATATTTTAAATGAATTTAAATTATAATATAAAGCAAATAAAGTGTAAATCATTTGATGTTGTTTCATATAGTGCTTTTAGGAGGTTTCGGATGAGCGGCAACGAAGTTCGTCAGGCCAAGCTTCTTTGGAGTTGTGTTCAGGTATAATAGACTTATTTTATTCAATTAAAAGCATATGTCATTCTCATTATACGATAAATTTTCTCATTTTCTTAAAACTTTTGATAAAGTGCCCACAACAACAAGGAGGCACGGAGTGCGCTTATATTGTCATGTGCAACATTTTTGACGTACTCACTTTATATTCTGGTTTGGAGGATTTCAATGAAGTAAGTTTTTGTTCACTTATTATTCATTTCATATTTTATATATTTAACTATTTAAGGCTAACTTTGGTGAATTATTTTCAGGTTGCTCGTACCTTTATCCGCGATCCTTATACGGATGATCAAATCAATGAGTTGAAAAATAAGTGGGCAAGATACTTTATTGATAATTGCATTGCGCAGGTTAGTTAATGTTAATTGTTTTTGCTTCTCTCATGCTTACAACGAATATAATTTAGTGCAACTTGTGCCAACCAACATTATCGTATTGACTTGGATTTCTTGATATATATATATATATATATATATATATATATATATATATATATATATTTATATATATATATATATATTTATATATATATATATATATGGATTCGCATGATATCTATGTTGGATTGAATCGTATTTATTTCTTGTTGAACTTGGAATTTGGATTGTGCGTGGAAGTTGGAGGAAAATTGGTTCTTAGAAGATGATGATATTGATTTCATGATATTGGTTGTTGGTTGTTGGTTGTTGGTTGTTGGATGAATTTTGGATTATATGTTGGTTGTTGGATGAATTTTGGATGATGGATGGATGTTGGATGGATTTTGGATGATGGATGGATGGTTGTTGCATATAATATTTTACAGGTTAATTCCCAATTATGGGTTTATCCAATTTACAAACGGAGCTCTGCCGAAATTTATGCAGAAAATATTCTGCTTGCTGCATCCTGCTTTTGGTGGAACATACGTAAATATGAAATAATTAATTAATAAAAAAAACAGTATATTGCTGCGGTTTCTAGGAAAAACCGCAGCAATATACTTAATTTTTATAATAAAAAATATTTATATTGCTGACATTTTTCCCAGAAACCGCAGCAATATGTTGTAATATTGATGCGGTTTAAAACCGCAGCAACAGTTTAATTACCTATTGCGATGTGCCGTTAATTGCTGCGCGGTCAAAACCGCCACAATAGGCCACTTAATGACCGCAGCAATAAGCATTTATTCTACTATTGTTATTTAAATATTATATGTTTGATCTTCCTATCATATGTTGAGAGGATATATTGTCGATATGGAAACACTGAAAATAATTAATTTCAAAAAGATATATGTTGAAGTCCGAAAATAATACTTCTATTTTTCAAATTTTATAATTTTATTTTGAAATTATTGCTAAATTTTGAAGTGTGCCTCGGTTAATTTAATAATAATACTTTTTACTCCGTTCTTTTTTACTGCAATATTTTCCACTTTTGGCAATTCTCTATTACTTGCAACGTTTCTATTTTATATATTTTACTATTTAAGGCTAACTTTGGTGAATTATTTTCAGGTTGCTCGTACTTTTACTCGCGATCCTTATACGGAAGATCAAATCAATGAGTTGAAAAATAAGTGGGCAAGATATTTTATTGATAATTGCATTGCGTAGGTTAGTTAATGTTAATTTTTTTTGCTTCTCTCATCCTTACAACGAATATAATTTAGTGCAACTTGTGCCAACCAACATTATCTTATTGACTTGGATTTCTTGATATATATATATATATAGGATTCGCATGATATCTATGTTGGATTGAATCGTATTTATTTCTTGTTGAACTTGAAATTTGGATTGTGCATGGAAGTTGGAGGAAAATTGGTTCTTAGAAGATGATGATATTGATTTCATGATATTGGTTGTTGGATGAATTTTGGATTATATGTTGGTTGTTGGATGAATTTTGGATGTTGGATGGATTTTGGATGATGGATGGATGGTTGTTGCATATAATATTTTACAGGTTAATTCCCAATTATGGGTTTATCCAATTTACAAACGGAGCTCTGCCGAAATTTATGCAGAAAATATTTTCCTTGCTGCATCCTGCTTTTGGTGGAACATACGTATATATGAAATAATTAATTAATAAAAAAACAGTATATTGCTGCGGTTTCTAGGAAAAACCGCAGCAATATACTTAATTTTTATAATAAAAAATATTTATATTGCTGACGTTTTTCCCAGAAGCCGCAGCAATATGTTGTAATATTGATGCGGTTTAAAACCGCAGCAACAGTTTAATTACCTATTGCTGCGCCGTTAATTGCTGCGCGGTCAAAACCGCCACAATAGGCCACTTAATGACCGCAGCAATAAGTATTTATTCTACTATTGTTATTTAAATACTATATGTTTGATCTTCCTATCATATGTTGAGAGGATATATTGCCGATATGGAAACACTGAAAATAATTAATTTCAAAAAGATATATGTTGAAGTCCGAAAATAATACTTCTATTTTTCAAATTTTATAATTTTATAATTTTATTTTAAAATTATTGCTAAATTTTGAAGTGTGCCTCGGTTAATTTAATAATAATTCTTTTTACTCCGTTCTTTTTTACTGCAATATTTTCCACTTTTGGCAATTCTCTATTACTTACAACGTTTCTATTTTTAGCAATTCGTTCTTCTCTATCTCTCTTCTAGCACATGAGGTTCTCTTTTATTTATCTCTACCTCTCTCCTCTCCTTAATGCTTGTGCAAACGTAAGCACTGCAAGTACAAAAAAAACGAAGGACGTATTTGACAATCACCAGCTTCTGAGTACTTCTATATTAAAAAAAAGTATTTTGGACCAAATCTAAAAATTTCACATTCAATACAAAATGTAGTTTATATAAGGAAAAATAAAATAGCTTTTTAATTTAGTATCTATAATTTTTAAATAACATTCAATAATACAAAAAACAATTATATATTGTTAGCTTATATCATTAATCAAATAAATATATCTTGTAAGTTTTTCTTTAAAGATGCCCTTATGTAGGTGACTAAAAATAAAACTTGCACTTTGTTCCTCTTCTTAGATTGACAATATATATGATCCACAATATCATGGTAGAGATACTTCATATTATGTGGTCTAATATCATTTTCCATGGATCTTGAAGTATCTATCATATTAATCATATATTTGGTGCCCTATCATCGTCCCGACGGAAGTTCTAGCCATTCTCTCCCTTTCCTCTCTAAAAAATCCTAGAATTATTTTTTGATATAAGGGCTACCACCATTTTTTTAGGTGGTACCAACTACCAAGCCCTTTTTATTTTTATTTAATTTTTTATTATTTTTGCTAACAATATTTAGACAGCTCATGGCACTGCTAATTATTTTACATGCAAAAAAGTGTGAATGTTTCTTAAATGTGATATAGATAAGGTTTAGTACATAACATTCAAATTAAATTATAATCTTCATAATTATAATAATTTAATCATATTGCGTTCCATTAATAATTAAAATATCGTAGTACGTAATATTTGAGCTATTCAACATTGTTAGTGGGAGAAGCATATGCTTATAATTTATATGACTTGAGTATTACTACTATCAACTAACTAAGTTTATTTTCAATATTATTGAAAAGTTACAACTATAAGAATAGTTGCCTGTTCTAAAAAGATTCCTAATATGCCTTTTTCTCATGTTTCCCAATGAAAAATGAACCTAATTGGCAAGATTTATGATTTACATATTCTTTTTTGGGATGATTTTATATCAATTTATCTCTGTATAAAACAATTTTTGTGCATATAATATGATCTAATTTATTTTAATTTCATAAATTAATCAATCTCAATTCCATGATCTTTCAATTTCTATTTCTAGAGTAACTTTCTCCTTAATCTCATGAGTAAATTACCTAATTATAATAATTTTCTAGATAATTTCCAAATTCATAACCTACAACTCCAACAATCTCATGAGTAGGCATATGAATAGCTCTTTCTTGAAAATAAGTAGGTTCCATAAGTGATCTTCTAGGCCAGGATATGTGTTGTCGACAATAGCTGCAATAGGGTCACTTCCTTCATCTATAAGTGTTTCAACAGATATTTCTACATCAGCCTCTGCATCATTATGCTTTCTCACTTTGTTGTCTCAAATATTAAGTATCCACTCTAAGCATTCTCAAACTTTATCCACTTCTTGTTTAAAACATTATTTTATAAAAAAATGTAAACTAAGGCTCTGTTCTTTTGGACTGAATTAAACTGAACTGAATTTGTCTGAACTGAACTGAAATGAACTGAACTAACCTGAAATAAATAAAAATTATAAGAGGAAACTAACTGAACTGAATTTGTCTGAACTGAACTGAATTGAATTGATTTTTTATTAATTCAGTCCAAAAGAACAAAGCCTATAAGCTTCTACTATAAGGAGTAGCATCACTATATATTTCACTTTTGTTTGCCCTTTCTTTTCTTCCCTAAGTAATTATTCCACCTTTTAATTATAAACTAGTGAGTATCCCGAGCAATGCCCTGAGTTGTTATTTTTCGTAACTTTTCGTCGAGGATCAATTGACATAATGACATGATAAGTAGTTGCGTGATTTTTTAAAAAATAAACCTGTAAAAGTTTGGCGATGAAATTAAGCAATAACTTAACTTTCTACAGGTAATTGGAGTAAGAGTTTATGTCTATAATAGTCTCTTGTTAGTACTCATAAAAAGGTTAGGTATCTAACTACTTGTGCAAATCTTTTAATGAGATATAACTATAAGACCTTATGATATTATCTTTTGAAATACTAAACAATGATGTTATGTTGGATTAATGGTGAAACTTTCACTTTTCATTTCAAAGGTCAAGTGTTCAATACCTTGTAACTACACAACATTATTTTTTTAATTGAATGTTTGACTTGGAAATAAAGCATATACATTAGAGCCTTAGAGGAGAGTGCCACGTGGCACACAAACTTTCTTAGGAACACCTTTTTATATATTAGTATGGATAAATTTGTTTATACCTCGTATTTTTTTACTATAATTTTTTTAGTCTTCTTTAAGTGGTTTATATGATTGCTTAATTAACTGTGCTCATACAATTATTTATAATTGATTAAATTGTATTATTATGCATTAACGTTCGCCTTTTTTTGTCAAATGTGAGCACTTGGGCAGTTTTGGAATTTCATTTAGTTGTTGGGTTTTTATTGAATTGGGGTTTATTGGTTTTTTTTTTCATGGTTTTGGATTTGCAGAGAATTTGGGTGATTATGTTAAGCTTGATTTGATTATTTATTTTTTCTTGTATTATTATCCTATTGTGTTTGATAAAAAAAATATTGATATGGATGTTAAACTGCAAATTTATGGAAAGCTTGTTTAGTATTGTGGTTTTGTTTTGCTATAATTGTTGCATTATGTGATCTTGGTTATGTGATATGTAGTTTATGTTGAGCTTGATATATTTTGATTATGTTCTATTGGACAGATATACGTTGCGTCTTGGTTTCAGGACATTCATTGCATTTTACTATTCATTTTCACTTATGGCTTGTTTGGACACAAGTAGGGATGGCAACGGGTAGGATCCGGATCCGGATCCGTTTTTTAGGCAAGGATCCAGATCCTACCCGGATCCGTCGGGTAATGAAATCAAGGATCCAGATCCGACGGATCCTACGGATCCGGGTCCAAAACGGGTCCAAAACGGATCCAAAACGGATCCTAACTTATTTTTCTTCAAACTACCTTAATTTTCATTATAACACTAAAACATAGTTTAACAAAAGTTCAATAACAAGTTAACAATGCCATTTGTCCATACAAGCATTCACTAAAACATAGTTTAAAAAAAGTTCAATAACAAGTTAAGAACGCCATTTGTCCATACAAGCATTCACTAAAATTAAGTTTAACAAATCCAACATCAATAATATTAAGAGTTCAACAAACTTCAATAATCCTACAATTCTTAACAAACTACAATGTTACATCTTCCATTCTTCACTTGGTTCATCTACGGGGCTATTCTTCATCACTACTAACATCATCAACATCTTAAAACAAAGAAAAAAAACAACACAATAACCAACCAAATAGGAATATTAGTAATCTGAAAAAGGCAAGTCCATATATTCAAATAGTCAACAACCTAGCACAGAAACAATTAACAGCACCATAATGAACAATAGCAGCACAAGAAGAAGGCAAGACATCGACCAAATGAGTAATGGCTCCCGTGGCAAGTCAGCAACAAGCAAAAGTTCCGGCGAAAACAAGTAGAAAATCGAGTAAAGAAGCAAAAAATCCAGTAAATCTGAAAAAATCACAACCCAAAGAAATTAAAAACGAAAACAAAAGAGAGAGAAAAACGAAAGAATGAAGAGAATAATAGAACTAACCTGATTTTCGGCGAGCAAACAAGTAGAAAGTTCCGAGTTTCCGACTGATAATGACAAACACGAAAATATCACAACCCCAAAAAATGAAAAACGAAAACAAAACAGAGAGAGACGAAAGAATGAAGAGACTAACCTGATTTCCGGCACCGGCGCTACTCTTGCTCAATGTTCCGACTTCCGGCGCTACTCTTGCTCGATGTTTCGACTTCCGGCGCTCCTTTTGCAAAAGTCATTGAAGACTGAAGAGAGAGAAACGAAAGAGTTGACAGAGAAGAATAGAAGCTTGGAGTGAAACGGCGCTAGGTAGGGTGAAATGAAACTAAATAGGGTTTTCATTTTCACGCTCACACTTCACCCCTTTATTTTATATATTAATTTATTTTTAAAAAAAAAAACGGGTAAACGGATCCGGATCCGGGTAATAACCTAGGACCCGATCCAGATCCGTATTTAAAGCAGAGGATCCGGATCCTACCCGGATCCGTCGGGTCCAAAAAAAGAGGATCCAGATCCGCTAAAAACGGATACGGATCCACGGATCCGGGCCGGGTCCATTACCCATTGCCATCCCTAGACACAAGCAATTCATTTCAAATTCCATTATTTGATCAATTCCATTGTTTGGATGAGCAAGAATTTTAAATCCAGAATTTAGCCCAAATTTAAGAACTATTGAGGAAGCCCATAAAATAAGGAATTTGAAATGACATAATTTTTAAAGTCATTTCAAATTATTACCAAGCAACACTTTCAAACTCTTTCTCTCTACCTTAAAGCTTTTCCAAACAAGATATTTATAATTGAATTCAAGGATTTCAATTTCTTGATTTGAAATCAAGCACTTGAAATGAAATCACCATTCCTAAACACAACCTTAGGGGATTTGAGATTTCATCTCTCTAAAGTTTTCATCATAGGCGGAGAATTGGCTTCAAAGTTGAAATAAAGAAATAGTGAAGGAGCTTATATATGGCTCCAATAATACACTAAAAAGAGAATCGCTACTTTATGTTGTCTTTTAAAGTTAACTTATTCATTGCTTGATGCCCCTTGACACCTATATGATGAAGAACAATTTAGTAGTGGGTTTCTCTTTATTTTGCTTACTTATCTTGAGTAATGAAGATTAATTCTCTTGCTCTCCATAAGTGTCCGATATACTTACAATAGGTGAAATATTTTCTTTCCTGGTTTTCCTTTTCTTTGCAATTTTTTGTGTTGTTGCTCGTGTTTCTTGAAATTGTGATGCTTTCAATTTTGAATTTTAATGGCAGAGATGCTGGCTTAGACCCCTTGACGGCTATGATAGTGTTTCTTATGAAGGACGCTTCTAATTGGTGGAATAATTGTTAAACTAATGAGTATTTGGGAAAATATTGTATCAAGCTTGTCATTAATGTACAGCAGCACAAAAATATATATAGTACAAGAGATCACCTAAGCCCAGAAGGAAACCAAAGCCAAAGCTATATAGGAATCCTAACTACGTAATAGATAACAAAACAAAGAGAAACATATCTTTTACTGTTTTATATATATCTTCCTAATACTCCCCCTCTAGTTGGAGCGTGCAAATCACAAACGCCCAACTTGCGGAGTAAGTATTTAAATTGTTGTTTCCCAAGAGCTTTTGTCAAGATGTCGGCCAACTGGTTCCCTGTACGAACATAGGAAGTGGCAATATTTTTTCTTATCAACTCATCACACACAAAGTGACAATCGGCCTCAATATGCTTAGTACGATCATGGAACACAGGATTGCGAGCAATGTGTATAGCCGCTTGACTATCACAGAAGAGGCGCATAGGAGCAGAATGAGTAATACCAAGCGAATGTAACAAGTATTTGAGCCACTTGGGTTCACACGTAGTAACGACCATTGATCTATATTCAGCCTCGGCAGAGGATCGAGAAACTGTAACCTGCTTCTTAGTCTTCCAAGACACAAGAGAATAACCAAGAGCAATAAAATATCCTGTGAGAGAGCGTCGAGTCAAAGGACACCCCGCCCAATCACTATCACAAAATGCATACAAACGAAGATCAGAGGCCTTTTTTAACAAAATGCCTTGGCCTGGGCTACCCTTAAGATACCGTAATACTCGTATGGCAGCCTCCCAATGACCCACCTGTGGTGCACTCATAAATTGTGCAAGGATATGCAAGGAATAGCTGAGGTCCGGACGAGTAATCGATAAGTACACCAGACGACCAACAAGACGTCTATATATTGCCCCGGATCTAAATAACATGCACCATCAAGTTTCGCCAAACAATGATTTTGCTCCATTGGAGTATCAATAGGCTTGCATCCCAGTATGCCAGCTTCCTTTAGAATATCTAGAGTATACTTTCATTGAGACAAGAATAAGCCAGACGCACCCTTCGCCACTTCAATACCCAAAAAATATTTCAAAGTACCAAGATCCTTCATATGAAAACAAGTACCAAGATAGGCCTTAAAACAAGTAACAGCATTATGAGAAGAACCAACAATAATCAGATCATCGACGTACACAAGAACATGCAAAACCATAGTACCACGAATATAGCTAAATAAAGAATAGTCAGCAGAAGATTGTGTGCACCCAAAGTGCTTCAAGGAAGCAGACAATTTAGCAAACCAATTACGAGGAGCTTGACGCAAGCCATATAAGGATTTACGCAATCTACATACCTTTCCCGGAGGGGCATTGTAACCAGGTGGTATCTTCATGTAAATCTCCTCATCTAAGTCACCATGGAGAAAAGCACTGTGTACATCCATTTGATGTAATTCCCAATTCATAGTAACAACAACAACAAGAAATACACGAACCGTCCCCATCTTCGCAACAGGGGCGAAAGTCTCGTTATAATCTATCCCGGCGACTTGGAGATTGCCATAGACCACAAGGCGCGCCTTGAGTCGTTCAATAGAGACATCTGACTTGTATTTGATACGATATACCCATCCGCATCCAATTGTATGCTTGCCATGAGGCAAATCTACTAAAGTCCATGTACCATTCCTTTCAAGAGCATCAAGTTCATCTTGCATAGCTTTACGCCACCCTACATCCTTAACTGCATCCTGAAAAGTAGCAGGTTCTTTGCCTGCAGTGATAACTGCCAGAAAACATTTGTGTCTCACAGAAAAACTATCACAATCCACATAATAAGCTAGAGGAAAACGAGTAGTACCTGAGAAACAAGAAGGAGCGGAAGAAACATTATGTGAAGGAGTAGGGTCTATTCGAACAGTGTTGGTAATAAAGTCTTTCAACTTAGAAAATGGTTAGCGAACACTGTGACCACGCCCAAGATTTTCGGTGGTAGGATCAGGCAGCGAACTCCCCTTGACTCGAGAAAGCGGACTAACCGCTGTCGAAACAACATCGTAAACAATGTCACCCACGCGAACACCAGGCGAAGGTGGAGTATCATTAGCAACAGGGACAGGGAGGGTTTGGGTGGGAGTAGGAAGTATGACAGGAGCATCGTCAATTGTAGCATCAACATAAGGTTGATGGAGGTAAGCATTTAGGTGTTGTTTATCAACGTCTATGGGGACCTCTTGAAAGGGAAATTTATCCTCACAAAACTGAACATCCCGACTAACAAAATATTCATGAGTATCAAGGTCATACATACGCCATCCCTTTTGACCAAGAGGGTAACCAATAAACACACATCTACGAGTACGAGACCCAAATTTGTCCTTGACACGAGGACGATTGGCCGCATAACATAAACACCCAAACACCTTAAGAGTACTAAAATTAGGAGGTTGACCAAATAAGATCTCATAGGGGGTTTTATTGGCTAAGATGGGGGTTGGAGTACGATTTATTAAAAGAATAGCAGAAAGAACACACTCCCCCCAAAAACGCATGGGTAAAGAAGCCTGGAATAATAGAGCACGAGCAACTTTTAGAATATGTTGATGTTTGCGTTCAACATGACCATTCTACTGTGGGGTGTCAACACATGAAGTTTGATGCAAAATTCCATTTTCAGCATAAAAACGCTTCAAACATGTGAACTCATTACCATTATCACTACGAAGTATTTTAACACTTTTACCAAATTGAGTAATGACCATAGCACAAAAATCGCGAATATGTTGACCAACTTCAAACTTGCCCGACATTAGATAAACCCAAACGGCACAAGAACAATCATCAACAATGGTCAAAAAATAATGAGCGCCAGAGCTAGATGCAGTCTTATAACCACCCCAAATATCACAATGAATTAAATCAAAAATAGCAGAAGCTTTATTATTACTCAAAGGAAAACTATGTCTTGGTTGCTTAGCTTTAAAGCATACAACACATTTATTCGTATCACAACTAGTATGAGGTTTATTAATAACTACACCAGGAATAAAGGAAACTACTTTCATAGAAGGGTGACCTAAACGTTGATGCCATAATGATGATGTCTCTGTTACCATAGTCTGGAATGCACGAGCACTTCGAACGGAGCAAAACAAATAGACCCCATCACATAATGTCCCCGCTCCAATCAGGTTCCTCGAAGTGCGGTCCTGTATAATACATAGCTTATTAGTGAAAGAAATAATATAGTGGAGGTCCTCCAAAAATTGAGACACAAATAACAGATTGCATGTCAAAGTAGGAACAAACACAACATTGCGTAAAGTCACATTATCACCCAATTTCACACTTCCTTCCTTGGTGGCAGAGGCTTGTTTGCCGTTTCGCAAACCAACCGTGAGAGACTGTATTGCTAAATAATTCCAACGACCCAAACATATGATTCGAGGCGCCGGCGTCAATTATCCAAGAAAGCTTACCATGCTTGTCGTGAGAGGAAGATGGCTTAGCGTTATTAAGAGCCTGCATGATAGCAGTCGATTGAGCATCAGTCATAGCAGGAAGACCTTGGCGGTCATTATCACTACCCCGGTAGGAGTAGTACTGGTTGGGCCGTGTTTAGTAGTGGCAGCATTAGCAGTTTGACTTCGACCGCGGCCACGGCCTCCAGTACGTCCACCACGACCACGAGGTCCACCTCTTCCTTAATTACCTTCATAAAACCACTCTAGAAAGCCGACGAGAAAGAAACAAGGATCTTTCTCGTGCCCAACTTTACCACAATGAGTACAAGTTAAAGAGGGATCATTGACATTCTTTGGAGGAGGCACCCGATTTTGAGAGGAGCCTTGAGTAGCAAACCCGACCTGATCGGGACGAGATTCTGTGACAGCAAGAGATTGCTTGCGTTCTTCACTAATTATCTTTGCATAAGCACTGTTGAGTGATGGTAAAGGTTCTTGCATAAGGAGATTGTAACTAACAGGCCCATAAGATAAATCAAGACCAAGGAGGAATTGATGTAGTTGTTCATCCTGACGTTCCATGAGTATGGCAGCAGCAGCCGTACAACTACATTGAGGGATTGTCGAACTACTCGCAAGTTCTAGCCATATTTTCTTTAATTGACCAAAATATACTAAGATTGGTTGACCACGTTGCTTGCAATTATGAAGTTGATCCTTTAATCCATGGATGCGCGGACCGTTGTCGAGCGAGTATCGATCACGAAGTTCATCCCATAAGGTTTTGACATCATCGGGAAAAGCAACAGTAGAACGGATGGAATCATCCAAGGTATTGTAAAGCCAAGCAACAAACATTGAATTTACAATCCCCCATTGAGTATAATCAGCAGAAGCAGCAACAGGTATGGTTATAGTACCATTAATAAAACCAAGTTTATTCTTGGCTTTAAGATTATTGCAGATGGACTTGGCCCATTCATTATAATTATCGCCCTTCAATAAGATCGGACTTATAACCGATCCAGTACCCTCGGAAGGATGCAAATAATATGGGGAGAAGGGTGCATAACCAGAAGGAGTAGTTCTATTGGATTCTTCAGTCATGATAACAGATCAAGAAGAAGCATAGATATGGCGGAAAAAAATCAGATCTTTGTCTCCTAGGCTAGGAGGGCTGTGATACCATGTTAAACTAATGAGTATTTGGGAAAATATTGTATCAAGCTTGTCATTAATGTACAGCAGCACAGAAATATATATAGTACAAGAGATCACCTAAGCCCAGAAGGAAACCAAAGCCAAAGCTATATAGGAATCCTAACTACGTAATAGATAACAAAACCAAGAGAAACATATCTTTTACTGATTTATATATATCTTCCTAATAATAATATCAATGCATCTATCTTTGGCAAGATCGAATTTTTAATATCTCAATACCTATATGAATGAATCAGACCTATTTTTTTTATTTGTTTCAAGAATAGGATTGATTGAGAATTGGGAAGAAATTTCGGGTAGGAGATCATGCACTTTAAAAATTGTTTGTGGACAAATTTATAGTAGAGGATGAGGATTTATAATACGCAATTTATTTTGAATAATTTGCGGCAATTTATTACTGACCATTGATTTTATATCAAATCAGTTGCTTGATATAAGGGATTATAAAAATCTTTCCTACTGTGAAGATTGTAATGATTTAATAGAGTCATAATGCAATTGTCAATTTATGGTAATTAATATATATCCTCCATGAAGGAATACATATCTCTCATGGATTATAGGTGGACTTTGGATTTTCTACGCATGACACATGGCAAGGCTAAGAGAATGGTTGTTGTTGCGGCTGCCGAATGACGAGAGCAAACATATGGTTGACACATAGGATAATTTTTCTAGGTTTATTATTATATATAGATAATATATGATATTGTATGATATATAGATATAGATATAGATATGATCAAATACTATATCTATACTAATATATTAAAAGGTGTTCTTAACCATGGAACGACACCACGTGGCCTTCTCCCTTAGGTTGTTTTACTACATGCAACCCATATACAACCAAAAAAATAGTAAATGCGTTTCATAGGATTTGATCCCATGACTTCAAGTTTACATACTAAAGTCTTAACCACTAAACCAAATGATATTTCGTAATATCATTTTAAAGTAAACAATATTAATAATGAAAACTATAAGTTCCCGGGGCATAGCCCGGGCCTATAAACTAGTTAATCATTCAAAAGATGTTATTCCTTAAAAATAATTAGAATTTCAAGTCAATTGGGTCGAATCGTGTTCAATCCTAACATAACCCAAAAAAAAACTGAGTTTTGTTTCGGGTATAAAACTAGTATATGATGTTTGGGGAGTCGTCTCGAGATGTGCCCCCGTCAGTCCAAGCATGTCTTGTTTGGATCAGCTAGAATCCTACAAAATAAGGAAACCTGCCCCGGGGGGTGCCCCAGGAATGCCCCTCCGACGCTCAGGTCAGTAAAGAGCTTTGTGGAAGGAGAAAGTAGTGAGAGAAGTTCTCAAGTGGTAGAGATTAGATCAGATACCTGAGTTAGGGGGATACGTTCACTATTTATAGGGAGCTGTTCCAGATGGGAGCTGCAATTTGTACTGCCAACAGGGGTATTCTCGTCCCTTCAGTGATTATAGGCCTAGCAAGGCTATAGGTTATTATGTGAGGCTTAGTTCCCGATGAGGGTATTTTTGCCTTGCCACATGCTATTGGGCTCGCCATTTTATGGGCCCAAACATTAGCCCCACGCTCGATATGCGATAAAAGACTCTCTGTAGATCTTGTGTTGAGCGGAAACTGATCATTTCTATCCAAAGATGGCTATGAACCTCGTGGACCATATACAAGTGGGGCCGGTGGCCACATGTTAACTTGTAAGTTGTATTGTTAGCTGAGTAGAACAACATTTGCATTTTTGCTTTTTTTTTTACAACACACCCAGTACATGCTTGTCTTACATAAAAAATGAGTTGACTTTGTATTGCCATGTGTACCCATTTTCTATGTGACCCAGCAGTACTCAACATTCTTTCTTAAGCAAATTGTATTTAGGCGCCAATATTCAAAGATGTCCAAGTCTTCAAACTACAAATCTTTTCCTGTGTTGTATCTTCTTCGAGCAGACCCATGCATGGTCTCATACTCATGCTCACCTTCGAGAGGATTAAAAGTCACCATTCGAGAGGATGTATGAAGTGAGCTTGCACATGAACTGAGCGATGTTGCGAGCATGAACAGAGTGAGCTCGAGGGGGAGAGAGAAGTGCATGGCTCGAGCAGGAGAGAGGAGTAAGTAGCTCGAATAGATTACTCGAGGACTTATCCGTTTACTTGTTTAGCGGAGCGCTCGAACAGTTTCTTATCCTTCGAGCACTTGACCATTCGAGTGAGAGAACTATGGTTTCATTTTCACATGCCTTCCGTGACAAGCCTGAGGTTGTCCCATGTTCGAGATTAGTGAGGCTATAAATACCATAGACGCTTGGAAGGACATTGGTTGAGCACTTCAACATTCCTTATAACACTGCGAGGCACTGTTGCTTCATATGCCGAGCCGAGGCTTGTCGATCATAATCCGACTAGAGGCAAGTGTGGGTTCGAGGATTTGCAATGACTAGACCCATGTCTCCTTACTATTCGAGGAAGGACCATGCATGGTCATGCAAAGCTTCTCTAACAAAATCGACGGTTGTTCTTCGAAGGAAAGTAGTGATCATGGCTTCTGTAATATACTCCATGCGAGGCTAAGCTGAGTAGCTGCATTAGTGAGGTTCGGTTCGAGCACCTTCATTTTAATAATACCATGTAGGCGCACGTCATTCGTAAAGGCTAAATGGCTCGAGGGAGAGCAACTTTTCTTTATTCAATGAGCTCATTCCCTGTTGAGGATCTTATCATTACCTTCATTACTCGAGGAGTATTAATAACTCGAATCTATGCACATGGCCCGTAATATTCGACTTACACATTGCATTTGTGGTTGAGTAGAGCTGCATTTGAATTTGTTGTCTTTTGTAGTAGGAGAATAATATACCTCATAATGTAAGATACCAAATGGGGGTTGACTTTTTTATGCTCATATACAATTAATAAATTGTGTATTCCACTAACTAATTATGTAAGAGCCCATTTATTTATTGTGGCCGAGTAGAGAAGGCCTTTGCATGGATGTTGCTCGAGCATTACAACTCGTCGAGCAGATCGTATTTAGGTGCCAACTTGCAAACAGGTGAAGTCTTTAAAAAATATTTTTCGATGCTATAACACCCTCGAGCAGCAGGCCATTCGATAAGCTTTTTATCATTCAATCTTTTTAACACTTTGAGGCACGCTCATACCTTCGTCGAGAAAGATGATTAAGCTTGAGGTTGCCCCATGCATTCACGACAAAGGTCGAGGAAGGTAGGAGTAGTAGCCGCACTTCGATGGGATGAGCCGAGTCGGCGCCAACTCATTCAACCTCGAACTTGAGCACATGACTTCGAGCGTGAGATGTACCTCTGACGAGACGGGTCGGTGCTAGCTCATTTAACACAGACTGCGTCGAGAGACGTCATTGTGGATGCTCGAGGAGCTTGAATTGAAGTAACATTGCAGATGCTCGAGGACTTTTATTTTATTTGACGCAGCTCGAGTATAATAATGAGTGCAAATATGGTGGCAACAGGAAGAGTCGAGTAGTAGGGGCTCGATAATGGTGATGTCGAGGGGAGACTTGCCAACATGACCTAGAGCAAGAGATGCAACTTTGACAAGGCAAGTCGGGTCGGCGCCAACTCATTCATCTTCGAGCTTTAATAAAATAAAAATATGACTTGAGCAGGTTACTCTAAGAATGCCAAGCTTCTAAATAATAAGTTGGAAGGCTACGTTGATTAACACATGTCTCCAAAGTATTTAAGTGAAGACCATGGTCATGAATATCTTCTCCTTACAATCTTGATGGTTGTCCCTTAAAGTTGCAAGGATGGACTTCAATCAGAATATGGGAATAATGGACCATGGAGGTTGAGGGTGGCTCGATGAGTGGTATTACTTTTCTTGAGCCGAGGAAGAGATGTAGATAACAAGGAGGCTTCTTAAATCCAGCAAAAATCAAGTAGCATGCTTCTTGAATGTATATATACACCTCATTCTTGGTCGAGTCAAATGGAATATTGACAGCTAGGCACCTTCCACCGTCAGGTTACCAAAGTGATCGTGGAGGGTCATGAACTCACGAGAAATGCCGAGGAAGGCTAAATCAAGGAGGAGCAACTTAACTCATTTATATTGTTATAACTATCTCGAGGACATGAGCATCGCCTATCTTACTCGAGGCAAAATCGAACATGAACCATAGGGGGTTGCCAGGTAAGAATATCATGAGAGGCGAGCAAGAGCTAGCCAAGTGAGAGTGATGTAAGTATGAGCAGACCAAGCAGGTGCTCCTTATGCCGAGGAGCGTATACCTTCACTGTGCAAAAACTACTTGTCCTGATCGAAGAGAGGTTCGAGCACGGTCTGGGCCAAACATCAATAGTTCGAAGGACTAAAAAGTACAGTTCACGTTGTAGTTACTCAAAGAATGGAGTAGGGCTACATTTTTGCGAGATGGTGATGCCTTCAAAGTTCAAATGCTGATTAGCAGAGCTACCAAGTAGGTAATCCTTGCTCGACTCGAGCAAAGCGCCTTAATTGAAGGGCTTTTTTAATGAAAATTTGTATATACAATTCCACTTGTATGACCCCCTTCATCCAATGAGCCCCACGCGAATCTTGATGTGGGACTTTCCTTCACATTGAGTGTTAGGCGGAATTACTCTTTCAAGAGGTTGGGGGGTGCAAATCACATATTCGTCAGCTAAACCAGGGGCTAATGAGCCCCAAGGGATTTAGGGAGGTACATGAAATCTCCTCGAGATGACTTCGTCGGTGGAGATGCATGGTACCTTCTTGAGATTAATAGGGGCTGGTGATCCCAAGGAACTCGAGGGATGGTACCATCTAGAGATGAATTAGGGGATGGTGAGCTCCAAGAGCTCGAGGGACGTACATGGAACCTCCTCGAGATGACTTCGTCAAGGGAGGTGTATGGGACCTCCTTGAGGTGAGTAGGGGGGCGGTGAGGCCAAGGAATTCGAGGGAGGTGCATGGTACCTTCTCGAGATGAATTGGGGGCTTGTAAGCCCCAAGAGCTCAAGAGACGTACATGGTGCCTCCTCGAGATGACTCCGTCAAGGGAGGTGTATGGGACCTCCTTGAGGTGAGTAGGCTGCTTGTGAGGCCAAGGAACTCGACGGATGGTACCTTCTCGAGATGAGTAGGGGACTGGTGAGCCCCAAGAGCTCGAGGGACGTACATGGAACCTCCTCGAGATGACTTCGTCAAGGGAGGTGAGTGAGACCTCCTTGAGGTGAGTAGGGGCCGGTGAGTCCAAGGAACTCGAGGAATGGTACCTTCTCGAGATAAATTGGGGGCTGGTGAGCCCCTAGAGCTCGAGGGACGTACATGGAACCTCGCTCGAGACGACTTCGTCAAGGGAGGTGTATGGGACCTCCTTGAGGTGGGTAGGGGCCGGTGAGGCCAAGGAACTCGACAGATGGTACCTTCTCGACATGAGTTGGGGGCTGGTGAGCCCCAAGAGCTCAAGGGACGTACATGGAACCTCCTCGAGATGACTTCGTCAGGGGAGGTGAGTGGGACCTCCTTGAGGTGAATAGAGGCCGCTGAGGCCAAGGAACTCGAGGGATGGTACCTTCTCGAGATGAATTGGGGGTTGGTGAGCCCTAAGAGGTCGATGGACGTACATGGAACCTCGCTCGAGATGACTTCGTCAAGGGATGTGTATGGGACCTCCTTGAGGTGGGTAGGGGCCGTGAGGCCAAGGGACTCGAGGGATGGTACCTTCTCGAGATGAGTTGGGGGCTAGTGAGCCCCAAGAGCTCGAGGGACGTACATGGAACCTCCTCGAAATGACTTCGTCAAGGGAGGTGTATGGGACCTCCTTGAGGTGAGTAGGGGTAGGTGAGGCCAAGGAACTCGAGGGATGGTACCTTCTAGAGATGAATTGGGGGCTGGTGAGCCCCAAGAGCTCGAGGGACGTACATGGAACCTCACTCGAGGTGTCTCAGGGGTTAATGAGCATCATATACCTCGAGGGGTGTCTTGGACCTCGCTCGAGGTGTCTCAGGGGCTAATGAGCCCCATGTACCTCGATGGGTGTCTTGGACCACACTTGAGGTGTCTCAGGGGCTAATGAGCCCCATGTACCTCGAGTGGTCTCCTGGACCACGTTCGAGGTGTCTTAGGGGCTAATGAGCCCCATGTACCTCGAGGGGTGTTCTGACGCCGTAGCACTTGACAGGCGCCGACTCCAGTAGTTGGGGATATTTGGATTATCCTTCACTCGATCTGGGTGAAGTGCCTAAGTGTAGGTCTTTCTAGGGTTTGGTGAGCCCCGTGTACCTCAAGGGGAATCTTCGACCTCGCTCGAGGTGTTCAGGGTCTGGTGAGTCCTGTGTACCTCGAGGGGCGTCTTGGACCTCGCTCGAGGTGTGCAGGGTCTAGTGAGCCCCATGTACCTAGATGGGCGTCTATCTCGAGGGGTGTCTTGGACCACGCTCGAGGTGTCTCGGGATTTAATTAGCCCCATGTACCTCGAGGGGCGTCTTGGACCTCGCTCGAGGTGTCTTAGAGGTTAATGAGCACCATGTACCTCGAGAGGTGTCATGGACCTCGCTCGAGGTGTCTCAGGGGATAATGAGCCCCATGTACCCCGAGGGGCATCTTGGGCCTCGTTCGAGATATCTCAGGAGCTAATGAACCCCATGTATCTTGAAGGGCATCTTGAGCCATGCTTGAGATGTTTAAGGGGCTACTGAGCCCCATGTATCATGAAGGGCATCTTGGTCCTTGCTCGAGATGTCCTAGGGGCTAATGAGCCTCATATATCTCGGAGGGCAACTTAGGCCTTGCTTGAGATGTCTCAGGGGCTAATGTGCCCCATGTATCTCGAAGAGCATCTTGAGTATTGCTTGAAGGGCATCTTGAGCATTGCTTGAGATGTCCCAGGGGCTAATGAGCCCCAAGTATCTCGAAGGGCATCTTGGACCTCGCTCGAGGTTACTCAGGGGATTATGAGTCCCATGTACGTCCAGTGGTGTCGTGGAGCATTGCTTGAGATGTCCCAGGGGCTAATGAGCCCCATGTATCTCGAAGGGCATCTTGAGCCTTGCTTGAGATGTCTCTGGAGCTAATGAGCCTCATGTATCTCGAAGTGCATCTTGAGTCTTCCTTGAGATGTCTCAAGGGCTAATGAGCCCCATGTATCTCGAAGGGCATCTTGAGCCTTGCTTGAGATGTCCGAGGAGCTAATGAGCCCCATGTATCTCGAAGGGCATCTTGGACCTCGCTCGAGGTGACTTAGGGGATAATGAGTCACATGTACCTCGAGGGGTGTCTTGGAGCAGCTGCTATGATTAGGTGGACTTCCTCAACCACGACATGGGGCTAATAAACCCCAAGATTTCGAGGAGAGTCTAATTGCCTTGTTGGAAGGGCTTTTGTACTTAGATTATATTTTTGAAATAAGATGAATACATGTTGCTTGACCTTCACGAGGAGTTGATGGCATGGGGGTCGAGGACCTATCACATTGGGGATCCTTACTCGACTCGAGCGAGACCATCTCGGGCTTTTATGAATGTTCGAAGGCTGTATGAGAGGACCTCTGCGAACTATGTTGAGGATGGACATCCATGAGCGTTCGAAGGTCGTATGAGAGGATCTTTTGAGAACTATATTGAGGATGGACATCCATGAGTGTTCGAAGGTCTTTATGAGAGGATCATTACGAACTACGTTGAGTATGGACATCCATGAGTGTTCGAAGGCCTCTTAATGAGGGGACCTTTACTAACTATGTTGAGGATGGACATCCATGAGTGTTCGAAGGTCGTATGGGAGGACCCCTTCGAACTATGTGTTTGCATGTTAGCTGGCTCGATAGAGCGGTCGACTTAGGTCATGTATGAACGACGTGAGCACACTCAAGAAGTTGTGACCTTTTGTTTGACGATCCCCACAGACGGCGCCAACTGTTTCGGGTAAAAAACTAGGTTATGATGTTTGGGGAGTTGTCTCGAGCTGTGCCCCCGTCAGTCCTAGCATGTCTTGTTTGGATCAGCTATAATCCTACAAAATAAGGAAACCTGCTCCGGGGGGTGCCCCAGAAACGCCCCTCCGACGCTCAAGTCAGTAAAGAGCTTTGTGGAGGGAGAAAGTAGTGAGAGAAGTTCTCAAGTGGTAGAGATTAGATCAGATACCTGAGTTAGGGGGATACGTTCCCTATTTGTAGGGAGTTGTTCCAGATGGGAGCTGCAATTTGTACTGCCAACAGGGGTATTCTCGTCCCTTCAGTGATTATAGGCCTCGCAAGGCTATGGGCTATTATGTGAAGCTTAGTTCCCGGTGAGGGTATTTTTACCTTGCCACATGCTATTGGGCTCGCCATTTTATGGGCCCAAACAAGTTTAACAAGTTCAAATCATTTTGGGTTTCGGGTCGAAGATTCTTGTTTAAAACCCAAGAAAATCAAATTTGAACCGGTCTAATATTATATGTATGTTTGCATCCTAAATATTATTGCATCAATGTGAAAACAATATTTATTTTGGGTCTTCCTTCTATTTAACATAATTAGATTTAATGAATCAATCCTAACCTCAACTTCATGGTTTTTTATACCCCAATTTTTTGACGGGGTCCCTTAACCTTACGTGAATGAAGAGCATATACTCAATATATATAGCACCTAAAAGTTGCCAATCCAAACAAAAACAAAGAGTTCCACTGACGATACGATATCCATAATTCTATACATCCGTTTTTCCCTCATATATATTATTTCTCTTTCCTCAATATAAATTCTCCCCAATTTGTGCAGTCTCCATCTCAAAAAAGCTTCCCCTCCCACTTACATTGGATGACAATTTGTCATAGGAAGGTTATTTTCACCTTCCCATCTTAATTGTATAATTTTTTCCAAAAAAAATCTTATGTGTTAAGTGTTAGAATCTTCATTGTTACATACTTTATTCTCTAATTCATCTTCAATTTTATTTCGGAGATAATCCTACTTTGTATCGGAATCAAACATATTTACCAACCCGCCCAAAATTCACCGTAAGATTTTCTCATGTTAAAACCTCTTTATTGTTATTATTTTTTCAACTTATCCTTATTGAGTTATTGTAAATATCTTTTTCCTTCATGTCTCAATTTTTCTCTCGTTCTTAATTTTCTCAACCCTCCTTTTTAGAGAGAGAAAGTAACTCCAAACGACTATTATTGACGGTTCTAAGTCCTCAACCTGCAAACCACACTATAAATCCCTTCTCTTATCTCCTCTCTTTTGCTCGGCATTTTCACGCAATTCATCTCAATTTTCAAATAGGGCACAAATTTGGCACTTTTTTTTTATTAATTTTGGTTGCTTATTTGCAAATTCTCGGGGTTAAGGCCGTCTCAAAATAATGGCTGAAGGGTACTATTGCTCAAAGAAAACTGATGCTATTTATGATAATGTTTGTGGCAAGGTAATTTATATATATGTATATATATATATTTATTAAATTTGTTTATCATATGTTGTTTCGCCATTGTTCAAATTGTGGCTAATTTTTTGCTTCCTTTGTTATATTTATTTTTGTGATTAGCATATGGGTTATTTTGTTTGCTTTTGTGGGTGAAATTTTGAGTTCGAGAAATTAGTATCCTAATTCTTTATTTTTCATTTGTTTGTTTTGCATGCGTTTGAAATGTTTGGTTTTGGAGAGAAAATTTGCTCTTGTTAACTTTAATTTGTTTTTTTTTGGGTTTTCCCGGATTGTAAAATTTATTTCATTTCCCATAGTTATCATAGTGTTGGTGTATGTATATTCCATCTTTTGATGTCATATATACGTGACAATAAACTGCCTTTTTAAATATACAAAATTGTAGAATTTCCCCCCTTTTTGTGGGTTTTTGGAGTTTTTTTTATTTGCTTGTGGTAATATTCCTGTTTGTGTTGCATTCTCCGCCTTCCGCAAGAGAAAAAATCTAATTTTTATTTTTGATTTGGTATGATTCATATAATTCGGTTATCTGAAAGAGAGGAGATTTATTTATTAATTGTTTTATTTATTCTTTATTATTATTTCTGTTGAACTTTGTTGTGATTCTATGATCATATATGTGAGAATAGTAGGTGTTGGTTGTTAGACTAACATTGTTGGGAAACCAAAAGACCAATAAAACTCCTTTTGTTTAATGATTTTCATTTGTAAATGTGGAGCAGGGAATTCGTGGAGGGTTGATCATGTCAAGAATAAGGTGTCTTGTTCGAGGAATTGATTTGAAGAGCCTTCTCCTTTGTTTTGTGTTAATTCCACTTTGCATATTCGGTGTTTATCTACATGGTCAAAAGATTACTTATTTCCTTCGGCCGCTATGGGATCGCCCTCCGAAGCCTTTCACCGAGATCACACATTATTATAACGATAACGTAACGATGGAAACTCTTTGCAAACTTCATGGTTGGGGAATCCGGGAGTATCCTCGTAGAGTATTTGATGCGATTTTGTTCAGCAATGAGGTAGATATGCTGCAAATCCGGTGGAACGAATTATACCCTTATGTTACTCAATTTGTTCTACTGGAATCAAACTCCACCTTCACAGGAATCCCAAAGCCATTGTACTTTGCTATTAATCGGGATAAGTTCAAGTTTATTGAGCCTAGATTAACTTATGGGACCATTGGAGGAAGATTTAAGAAGGGGGAGAATCCTTTTATTGAGGAAGCATATCAAAGAGTTGCTCTTGATCAGCTTCTCCGAATTGCTGGTATTGAGGAGGATGATTTACTGATAATGTCTGATGTTGATGAGATTCCTAGCAGACACACGGTGGATTTGCTTAGGTGGTGCAATGACATTCCTCAGGTTCTTCATCTACGGCTAAGGAACTATCTCTACTCGTTTGAGTACCATGTAGATGACAATAGTTGGAGGGCTTCGATCCACAGGTACAAACCAGGAGTTACTAGGTACGCACATTTTCGTCAAACGGATCTTCTGTTGTCGGATGCTGGGTGGCATTGTAGCTTTTGCTTTCGCCATATATCAGATTTTATTTTTAAGATGAAGGCATACAGTCATACTGACCGTGTCAGATTTTCTCATTATCTGAATCCAAAGAGGATTCAGGATATTATCTGTGAAGGTACTAACCTATTCGACATGCTTCCTGAAGAATACACATTTCGCGAGATGATTGGGAAACTTGGTGCAGTTCCTCGATCTTATTCTGCTGTTCATCTTCCTGCTTTTTTACTACAGAATGCGGAGAAATATAAGTATCTTTTACCGGGGAATTGCATGAGAGGAAGTGGCTAAGTTTTTGTGGAAAAACATGAAGTGGTTTGTTCTTAATTTTGTGTACAGATGAAAGGTGTAGTTATGTGTTTCATGCCGAAGTTGCAGATATGTTCAGCATGCTGATACAAGAGTACTTCTATGATGCACATCAAAAATTTGCCTCTTTGAATCTTGTATATTCTAGTTTTAATACTTTGTATTGCGCAGGGTCTTATTTCTATATTGACGCTTGTGTATTTGGTGAGAAACACAACTTAGGTTGAGGAGGAATGCCATTTTTTTTAGGCTGGTGTGATGATGGAAACCACATTCCCTGTATATTTTCATTACCCTGGGAGATTTTGGGTTATGATATAGCCTAAATTATCCATACATTGCTTTTGTATTTGACTACTTTCAGATTGAATATCACAGTTCACTTGAGTTTGACGATGTAGTCAGATTCTTTTGTCAAATTTTTTTGGAGTTTTTTTTGTCAATTTTATAGATGAAGTATACATATTATTGTATTTGATGATGCTGTTCATTTGGTCGTCCTGATAGGCTAAAGTCTATTGGCAGGACACAACACTCAGATTTTTATATATATATACAAACACGTGCATATGAGGGTGAGAGATAGCTTAGTTGTTAGAGTATAGCTCCTTGTTCCAAGAGGTATTAGGGTCGAATTCACCTTTGGCAAGTATGAGAATCAAGTTTATATTAGAATGAAAATCAATTTCGCTCCTTAAAAGTAAAGCAAAAATGCATGAAACCAAATCAAGTTAGTCTAATATTAAAAATAAGGGTTTATTAGATTGCTAATTCTTATTTTAGAGTGTGGTTCTTATCAGATACAACTAAAAAAATTAAAGGTCACTCTTTTGTCAAGTGTGGAGGAGAGAACATTCGTATGATATCAGATATTTAAAAGAGTGTATGATATCAGATATTGAAGGTCTATATCAGATATTAAAAATCGTTTTAAAAAACCAAACCAGAAGGCGAAAGGAAATTCGATTGAATTGTCCTCTAAACCAATGAGAATCTCCGCCCAATCTAAGATCATGTTTCTTCCCTCGCTTCGAGCTCGGTCTGCGAAATCTCGAAGAAGAAGATGGAAAATATTTTCTGACGTTGCCGAATATCCTCTTCTCTCTCTTCCTCATTTTCATCAGACTATCCTTCGATCTCATCTCTCCTGACATCATCGTCATCATCTTCATCTTCATCGGCATCGTTATCGTTACTATTATCGTCCTCGTCATTGTGATGGTCTCCGTCGTCTACATCCCAGCCGTTGATTTCGATGCGGAGGAAGTCGCAGTCATTGGATGGTGAAGGATGGGCGGGGTTGAGAGGTCGTGGAGGAGGAGAGAGAACGATTTGGACTTTGCTCCACAAATACTCTATATTCTTTTTCTGTTCTTTGGGCTTCAAAGGGGGCCGTCTGACCAAATGTTTGGGTTAGACGGTCTGAGCCAATATTTCCACTTGTTATAATTTACCAAGGTTATACTTGTTCTATAAAGTATCACAACTGATGTCATTTGTCTAACGAAAATCTTATACTCTACAATTGAAAGTGCGACCAAAATTAAATATTGGTTGAGTATCTCTATTTTATAAGCCAAGTCTTGAGAAGTTTAGTTTCTACGTAAAAAGACTTAAATATTCTCATTCACATAGTAATAAATTTATATTAAATCTAAAAATGCTACAAGTATTATTTAATCAATGGATTTCGTTACATATGCATTTGATTATTTATTGTTTGTTAACTAGAAATGATGTCAAAATTTTCTTTATAGGAACTTTTTGAATATTTTTTCGTACCTATTATTTGAGGTTATTAGATTTAATAATCTAATTTTACTTTTTATGTGCTTTCGCACACATCCATTCTTAAGAAGAATTTCATGTTAATAATTTTTTCCCCACTTCCTAAGAATAAGTTAAATATTAATTAGATTGTTAATTGACTGCAAAATTCATTTTACTTCAACAAAATTATACTAGAGTTTGTTTTTTTTTTTTTCCAAATGGATGAACTTAAACTCGTGTAGTATGAGTGGGGGTTTGTTTTAGATCGCATTCACGAGAAGAAGAGCTCGAGAAGGTAAGAAACAGAGGCAATATGATCCATGTCAAGCATGGCTCGTTTTCTTTTAGTCCAAGTTCTGTTAGGACCCACTACATAGGTTCCCAGTTCTGTTAGGATTTTATGTACTTCATTTTAGTATTTATTTGCTTTAGAAGTCTTTTGCTTGTAAAGTTTTACTATTTTACTCATAATATGTTTTTTCTTACTTCAAACACATTAGGAGTCTTGTTAGATTAGGAGTGTTAACAATAATAGGTGTGTCACGTGTGTGGCATGCTTGGCTTGCCGCCCAACAAATTGATTCCTTTTATATAGTTCTTTCTTTGTAATCTTTAGTTTAGTTTCCTATTCCTAGTATAATTTGTTTTATTTTGCCTATTTAAAGGCCACGAATATATTAAAGAAATCAAAGATTGTTGATTCAAGATATTTCTAAGTAGCATGGATTGTTATTCCAAACCTCATGGAACCGAGCTTTTAAAATCTCTTGAAGCTGAGCCTTGCGAGAAACCCTTTTAATTTGTATATTAAAAGAATACATCCTAGTTACTCAATTAATTTCGATTATAAACACAAAAACCAAAACAAATCCGTGTCTTTAGTATTAAGATACGCATTAAGTGGTACCAAAAGCTAGTGAAAATTCTCTTTATTTTTCGATCCTCATGAGTGATTGAGTGTTTTCTAGAAATTTTGTTTCCCTTTCTTCTTTTATTTACGTGTTTGATCACAAGATGCCGTGTGACAACTTCGTCGAGACACATTTTATGGAGCAACAAGCTTTCTTGACGGAGCAAATGTGACGTTGGTGGGTGACGTGAATGCCTTGAAGACCAATTCTACCCGAGGTTCCATTAGCAATGCTGGGGGCAAGGAGGATGTGATCAAACTCAATGATCTCCCGGAGTTTGATGGGACATTGGATCCCATCGTTTATCTTGATTGGGAGAGGAAGATTGAAAGGTTGTTCGCTCACAAGGCCCTCGATGATATTAAACGGTTTGCTTTGGCTATACTTAAACTGTCCAAGTACGCCTCTCCTTGGTATGTGATCCATGTGAGAATGACTTCCCACAAGTCTTAGTTCGGTTAAGAATCATTTACTTAGTCTCCTAGTTGTGTTAGGAATGCTTGGTAAAGTTAGTAGTTTTATGTGTTTTAGAAGTCGATCTTTTGCTTGTAAGTTTTTACTATTTTACTTAGAATATGTTTTTCTTACTTTAAGCACCTTAGAAATTCCAGTTACAATTGAATAAGAGGCGTGCTAGGACTATTACTCTGTGCAAGTAAGGAGTGTTATGCATAGGGGTGGGAATTGTTGGAACATTTATAGGCTAATGAGTTTTATAAGCTCATATGGTTCTATACTAGAAGAGGAGGAGGTCTAGTATGCTAAGATTAGAATGCGCAAAATCACGTGAAACAATCAAGCAAGTCAGGAGGTTGGTCGCGGGTCGCGACCTGCGCACTTTCGCGACTCGCGATCTGTATCGCGAGTCGCGACGTGTATTCTGACTTGGGGCGTGAAATTTTGCGTGGACGGTTTTTAACCGTTGTGTTGTTTACGTTATCCTTTTAATGACGATTAAGGATTCTTAATCAGGGGATTAAAGGGAGAATCAGCTCCAATATATGAGGGTATATGATATATGACCCTTGTCATTCTTATGAGGGAATTAGAGAGGAAAAATCAGTTTTCATATTCTAATACACTTGCTTTGCTTGAGAGAAACCTTGCTATTTTCTCTCTAGTGTTCTTCACAAACTAAAAACTCAAAGTTCTTGTTGATTCACATAGAAGATCATCTTGTGGATTATTTTTCTCCATTGTATCTCATTAGTTATTTCGTGTTAACCCGGTGATCCTAGAGGGGTGAAATTAAACTAATAGGAAAGCGTAATTTCCGTGCCATGGAGTGGTATATCCGGTTCCCTTGTTTGACCACACATATAACAATCTATTAGTTTAATTTCTTTCTTTTCGGATATGGCTCAATCACTCAAGGACATGACTATGAACTTCTAAAAGTTGGACAAGTTTGAGAGGGTGGGTTATCGGAGATGGCAAAAGAAGATGCACTTCTTGTTGACAACTTTGAATGTGGTGTATGTTCTTTCAACACCCATGCCACCATTCCCGAAGATGGAGAGGAAGAGTCCGTGGAGACTACAAGGAAGAGAACAAAGTGGGAGAATGATGACTACATTTGCCGGGGTCACATCCTCAACTCTCTTACCGACCCTTTGTTCGACCTTTACCAAAACGTGGAGAGTGCAAAGGAACTTTGGGATGCTCTTGAGGCCAAGTATATTTTGGAAGATGCTTCAAGTAAGAAATTTCTTGTTAGTAATTTTAATTCATTTAAAATGACTAATGATAGGCCTATTATAGAGCAATTTCATGAAGTTCATCATATTTTGAACCAAATAAGATCACATGGTATGGTGATGGATGAGGCTATTGCGGTTGCCCCAATCATTGATAAATTACCACATTCTTGGAAAGAAACTAAGCATTCCTTGAAACATAGGAAGGAAGATATGTCCATGGAGCAATTAGGAACCCATCTTCGTATTGAGGAAGGGATCCGGGCTCAAGATGGGGTTAAGGATACTACTCCTAGTATTCCTAAGTCTACCGTGAATATGGTAGAGGTTGGTGGGTCTAGTGGAACTAAGAAATCCAACAATAACAACTCTAAAACCAACTTTGCAAACAAGAAGAGGAAGATCCTCACTTGTTGGGTATGCAATGGACCTCATCTCAAGAGAGATTGTCCTTCTAAGAAGAAGAAGACAAAGAATGGACAACCTAGTGTTGTTCAAAACCAAGGTAAAGTTGCACTTGAAAATGTAATTGAAGAAATGAATTTTGTTGCTATGATTTCTGAAATTATGTTTGTGCAGGTTGATGATTCTTGGTGGATAGATTCGGGAGCCTCTAGACATGTGTGCAATAATAAGCACTTCTTCAAGTCTTTGGAAGAATTGGATGATGGTCCAATCTTGTATATAGGGAATGATTCTACGGTAAAGGCCAAGGGCATATGCCAAGTAGAATTGTTGTTAACCTCGGGAAAGACTTTAACTCTCCGAGATGTTGTTTATGTACCGGAAGTTAGGAAGAATATTGTGTCGGGGGGTCTTTTGAATAAATTTGGTTTTAAAGTTGTATTTGAATCGGATAAGTTTATTGTTTCCAAGGGTGGTATTTTTGTTGGACAAGGATTTTATTGTAAAGGGATGTTTAAATTTAGTATAAATAATGCAATTGATACTAGTTCTATTTACATGCTTGATGTTTCTTCTCTACGGCACAATCGTTTATGTCATGTAAACTATCTTAGATTATATGATATGTCTAAGCTAGGTTTAATACCTTATTTTGATTTAAAGTTAGAGAAGTGTAAGACATGCATGCTAAATAAGATTACAAAGAATCCTTATCCTAGTGTGACTAGACAAACGGTATTGCTTGAATTGGTGCATAGTGACTTGTGTGACTTTCATAGTTCACCTTCTTTGGGAAATAAAAAATATATTGTGACTTTTATTGATGATTATTCAAGGTTTTGTTACATATATTTATTATTTACTAAAGATGAAGCACTAGAAAAGTTTAAGATTTTTAAGACCGAAGTGGAACTTCAACTTAATGGAAAAGTTAAAAGACTTCGGACGGATAGGGGTGGTGAATACTATAATCCTAGCTATTTTAGTTCTATTGGTGTAATTCATGAAACAACCGCCCCATACTCACCTCAAAGTAATGGTATAGCGGAAAGGAAAAATAGGGTTCTAAAAGAAATGGTTAACACCATGCTTTCCAATTCGGGTCTAAATGACGGTTTTTGGGGTCATGCAATTTTAACTGCATGTTATATATTAAATTGAGTTCCTAATAAGAGGAATAAGACTACCCCTTATGAACTTTAGTGTAACAAAAAGCCTAATCTCAATTACCTTAAGGTATGGGGTTGTAGGGCAATTGTCAAATTGACGGAACCTAAAAGGAAAACTTTAGGTGAAAAAGGAATTGATTGCATTTTTATAGGCTATGCGGTACATAGCAAAGTCTATAGGTTTTATGTCATTGAGCCAAATGATTTTGTCTCTATCCATATTGTGATAGAGTCAAGGGATGCAATATTTGATGAGATCGGTTCTCATCGATTCCAAGACCAAAGAACATGATACCTAGTGCTAGTTCCAATGTTGTGGATGACATTAACAATGATCATGATACTACAACACCGGAAATTAGGAAAAGTAAAAGAATTAAAAAAGAGAAATCTTTTGGACTGGATTTTCAACTATATTTACTTGAAGGGTCAAGGGAGTCTATTGTGACTCAAATTTCATATTGTTACAATATGGAGGAGGATCCTAGGACCTTTGATGAGGCTATGAAGTCTCATGATTCTGCTTTCTGGAAAGAGGCAGTGAATGATGAAATGGATTCAATAATGGGAAATCATACTTGGATTTTAGCTAATTTACCTCCCGGATGCAAACCTTTAGGTTGTAAGTGGATTTTCGTAAGGAAAAGGAAGATCGATGGAACCACACTAAAACATAAGGCCCGGCTAGTGGTCCAAGGTTTTAGGCAAAGATGTGGTATCGATTATTTTGACACTTATGCTCCGGTTGCTAGAATAGCTACCATTAGACTTTTGATAGCATTGGCTGCGATTCATGGTGTAGTAATTCACCAAATGGATGTCAAAACTGCCTTCCTTAATGGTGAATTGGAGGAGGAAGTGTACATGAATCAACCTAAAAGTTTTGTGGTCAAAGGTCAAGAGACTAAGGTTTGCAAATTAGTTCGATCTTTGTATGGTCTTAAGCAACCACCTAAGCAATGGCATCAAAAATTTGATGAGGTCATTTTGTCTAGTGGGTTCAAAATAAATCAGTCCGATAAGTGTGTATATAGTAAATTTGATAATAACGATAATGGAGTTATAATTTACTTATATGTTGATGATATGCTTATTTTTGGGACTGATTTGGAACAAGTGGAAAAGACCAAAGTCTTTCTCTCTTCTAGCTTCTTCATGAAAGATTTGGGTGAAGCGGATGTTATTCTAGGTATTAGAATAATGAGAGGTAAAGGGTCAATTTCTTTATCACAATCTCATTACATTGAGAAAGTGATCAAGAGGTTTAATGAATCGAACTCGACTCATTTTGCTACTCCGATGGATCCTAGTGTTCACTTGGTTCTGAGTAGTGGTACTCCTATTTCACAATTGGAGTATGCAAGCTTAATTGGAAAATTGATGTATGCTATGACTAGCACTCGACCGGATATAGCTTTTGCTATTAGTAAACTCAGTAGGTATACTAGTAATCCTAGTATGTTGCATTGGCAAGCATTGAGAAGAGTGTTAAGGTATTTGAATAAAACCTTGGATTATGTCATAACTTACAAAGGAGAACCTTCTATTCTAGAAGGTTACTCGGATGCTAGTTGGATTTCCAATAAGGAAGATTATTCATCCACAAGTGGATGTGTGTTTCTTCTTGGAGGAGGTGCTATTTCATGGGCATCCAAGAAGCAAACATGTATAACGGATTCAACTATGGCATCAGAATTCATTGCATTGGCTTCTTGTTGCCAAGAAACGGAATGGCTAAGGAATGTGTTGATTGAGGTTGCCTTGTGGGTCAAACCTATGTCACCTCTTGCTATTCATTGTGATAGTGCATCAACCATATCTAAAGCTTATAGTGAAGTCTACAATGGCAAGTCAAGGTACATTGGAGTTAGACATAGCTCTGTGCGTGAAATGATAAGGAATAGCTGTATAACTATTAATTTTGTTTGGTCTAGTTTGAACTTGGCGGATACGTTGACTAAACCGTTGTCAAGGGAACTAGTGAACAAAATGAACAAAGGGATGGGCTTAAGCCTATTGATCAACCTTTAACTAAGGAAAACTAAATTTGATGTCTAATACAACGTTAGATCTCAAATTCAATGAGGATGGTACTTTTCTTAAAGGTTGGAAGCATTTGTGTTATTTACATCCCGAGGCTAGTGCTTGTTACTACAATGATAAGAGGTTGATATAAGTTTCTTAATAAGTCTTTGATAAGTGCTCAATTGTAGGAGCATGTGCGTAAGTATTTACCTATATAAGCTAGAGGTTTTGGCCGCTTCACCAAGTCTAAGGCTTGACTTGGAACGCTTATGAATGGATATGGACACCAAGGCTTCATAGGTGTCGGAGGTTAAGAACTAAGTTTATGCTTATGTGTATTAGTATCTTCAATGATTTGTGGTGGTTATATGATTCAAAACTTTGTCTATCATTATGATCGAAATTATTGTAAAGTTACTTTTACTAATTGGAGATTCAATCGTAAGATATTTCCATGATGCATGAGCATGTTTTGTTTGTGATTTATAACAAGTTGAAAAACTTTTCAACATTACCCTATAAATGGGAGGAGGATTGTTGGAACATTTATTGGGTAATGAGTTTTATAAGCTCATATGGTTCTATACTAGAAGAGGAGGAGATCTAGTATGCTAAGATTAGAATGCGCAAAATCACGTGAAACAATCAAGCAAGTCATGAGGTTGGTCGTGGGCCGCGACCAGGGGGACGTCGCGAGTCGCTACACCTGTCGCGGGTCGCGACCTGCGCACTTTCGCGACTCGCGATCTGTATCGCGAGTCGCGATGTGTATTCTGACTTGGGGCGTGAAATTTTGCGTGGACGATTTATAACCGTTGTGTTGTTGACGTTATCCTTTTAATGACGATTAAGGATTCTTAATCAGGGGATTAAAGGGAGTAACAACTCTAATCTATAAGGGTATATGATATATGACCCTTGTCATTCTTATGAGGGAATTAGAGAGGAAAAATCAGTTTTCATATTCTAATACACTTGCTTTGCTTGAGAGAAACCTTGCTATTTTCTCCCTAGTGTTCTTCACAAACTAAAAACTTAAAGTTCTTGTTGATTCACATAGAAGATCATCTTGTGAATTGTTTTTCTCCATTGTATCTCATTAATTATTTCGTATTAACCCGGTGATCCTAGAGGGGCGAAATTAAACTAATAGGAAAGCGTAGTTTCCGTGCCTTGGAGTGGTATATCATGTTCCCTTGTTTGATCACACATATAACAGGAATGAGCCGAGCCGAGCCCGAATAGGGGTAGGCTCGGCTCGAGCTCGAGTTTCGAAAATGAGGCTCGGCTCGAGCTCGAGGCTCGTCGAGCCTCAATAATCGAGCTCGGCTCGGGCTCATATTTTGGAATGTGAGGCTCGGCTCGAGCTCGTTTGAGGCTCGGCTCGAGCTCGTTTGAGGCTCGAGGCTCGGGCTCTAATAAATGCTCAAAAAATAAGTTGATAGGAGTGATAAGATAAGTTGATAGGAATGCCGCAGTAAACAAGAAATGGAGGAATATACAGAGATAGGTGATATATACCAATTGTAGGTTTCAATAAACAACAAAATTAAATAATTCACACAACCCAAAATCGATAATTTTTCCATAAATTAAAGAAAAGATAAAAACTTCTAACTTACAAATGGGAATTCTGAATATTCTTGTTCATGCTACATTACTCAGCGTTAGATTGCTACACCATACCTGTTGGTGGTTCGCCTGTTCCAGCAGGTGGCGATGGTGGTGAGTGAGAGCTGAGAGATGCGTCGGTGGTGAGTGAGAACCGAGAGATGCGACGGTGTGAAGTGCGAAGCGAGAGATGTGACAATGTAAGTGAGAGGTGAGAGATGCAACAGTTCGAGACTCCGACTGAGAGGTGCGACGAGCGGCGGTGAGGCGACGTTGTAGTGGTGTTGAGCCGAGGTAGCAACGACGGTGAGGGGAGGTAGCGGTGTTGAGCGGCGGTGAAGCGACGTTCTACGTGAGACGTAAGTAGCCTGAACAGTTTAGGGTTTTGGGATGTTGAGTTTTTGCAAATGCATTTTGTAAAGTAATGAATTTGTTGAAAGTTGAACAAGTCGAGAGAGTGGTGCGTTTTGGTTGTGTTTTTCCCTTTTTTAAAAAAATATAATTTTTTTAATGTTTTGCCTTTTTTTTTACTAATGAATAATAATATTATTTATTGTATATTTTTGAATAAAAAATAACTCGAGCCGTTCGCAAGCTTTTCGAGCCGAGCTTAGCCTAGCTCGTGGCTCGTATCGTTATGTCTCGAGCTGATCCCGAACACGAGTCGAGCCTTAGCGAGCCGAATCCTGACCGAGCTTTCACCGAGCCGAGCTCGAACAGTTCACGGGCAGGCTTGGCTCATTCCCAGCCCTAGTTATGCATGTTACTTAGTGCCTTGGCGCCCATGGCATGGGCTAGTTAGCAATCTTTTTTTGTTGCTGTCTTTTAGTTTCCAAATGTTAGTATACTAAGGTTGTTAATCGTCTATTTAGAGGCATATCTTTCATTAATAAAAATTGAGTACGTCTTGGAGATTTAAGCAAATATAGTAGCTACAATTTAATTGTAGCCACTCAAAAACCTTCCAAAAATATTAAACCAAAATTACTCTCTCAATTATTTTGTGGGGGAAAGATGACTTCAATTAATGTTACATTGAAACTCATAAATGAAATTTGAAATTTTAACTTAAAATGATTTCAAATTTTCATATGAATTCAAATGAAAAAGACACTCTCACTGTTTTAAAACCCATTAAATATAAGCCAATAGAAAGCTTACAACTCTTTATGTATAAAAATTCTATATATAAAAAGTGTAAGTTTGGTATAAAACTAGTAATAGTTTTCTCGCGCTTCTCTTTCTAGGTTTTTTGTCAGAGTACAATGTACGTCAGTTGCCATGGTAAGAAAATATAAAGCTCAGAAAGGACCAAGATCTGATTCTCAAAAAAGGAATATGAAGATAATTGATGCAGTAGCAGGTGTTTCAGTGCTAGAAATTAAGGAGGATGCTCAAATTGATGTTCAGGAGAGATCCTTTCTCCACGATCTTCATTGAGATTTCTTCAACCACACCGCATTTAAGGGAGAATTTCTCTCGATTGGCTGGAAACTATCAAGCGATCAGACCAAGAGACTTAATAGGGTTGAAGGTACAATTGATTCATTATCAATCTTTTTTTGGCCTGATAATCAAGATAATGAAACCAATGTGAATGATGTGAATCCTATAAGTCATGATGCTCCACTGGTTAAAATTGATATAGATGATGTTTAACCAGAAATTGACTATTGGAATTCAACACAGTTTTGTTATGTGGTGGGGTGAACCCTCCCATTCATGTAATAAAGGGGTTTATACGTCGTGTATGGAGAAATCAGGGGGTAGATAAGGTTGCATTGGTTAAAAAAGGTATACATGTGTTGATCGTTCTATGTAGAAGAGAGATATGGTTTTGAGTACTCATGCTATATTCTTTGATAGTAAGCTTCTCATTGTGTAGGCATGGAATTCTGATATTGGTATATGTAGAAATAACCTGAAAACACTTTATATTTGGGTTCAATTGAAGCTGGATTTTAAATATTGGGGAGAAAATTTCTTTAGAAGATTGTGAGTTCAATTGGGAAATTGATTTAACTAGATCAAGCTACTAGTAAGAGGGAGAAGTTACAATATGCTAGAGTAATGCTATTGACGGTCCAGATTAACCAAGATTTCCCTGAGATGATATCTTTTATGAATGAAAAACATAATGTGGTGCCAATTGATGTGTACTATGACTGGAAGCCAGAATGTGCAGTGTACGTAAGGGTATGGGCCATGGTGCATCAAAATGTGTTAATCCTGTTACTAGGAGGGAGTGGAGGCCTAAGCAAAAGCCTGCTAGTGAGGTTGCTCAACATGTGTGGCTTAGGCCAAAAAAGGGAACCAGTATTTCATCAAGAAGTAAGGAATCAGTTAGGAGAATTCTAGCTTGTCCAAAGCCACCTGCAACAAAGAATAATTTTGTTGTGCTGAATGACCAGAATCATATTGTGTTTGTTGGATAGGTTGAATGTTTGCAGGTGAAAATAAGGAAACAGGAGGTATCCACCCTCTTGATGACTATAAATAAAATCATTGTATGGAATGTCAAGGGGATCAACAACCAACAAAAGCAGTTAGATGTGAAGAATTTCTTGAATATGAACAAAGTTGGGGCAGTTGGTCTCCTTGAAACAAAGGTGAAGGCACATAACATGGGGTGTCTTTACTAGAGATTGTTCAGCGGTTGGTGTTTTGCTTCAAACTCTTCATTCCATAAGGGTGGAAGGGTGGTGGTTGCATGGGATCCTAAAAGTTTTCATATTAGTATTCGTTACTGCTCTAGTTAAGTGATTCATCGTTCTATTTCTCCTATTGGGGGTGGTATGAGCTTCTGAATCTCTTTTCTTTATGCCTCAAATGCTTCAAATTAAAGAGCAATGCAAGATTTTGAAGACTTGAATGGTAGGATCACTGGTCCATGGATTATAGTTGATGATTTTAATTGTGTTTTAAAGCCTGAAGAAGATCTATGCTGAGAGCTCATGAATATGCTTGATTGCAAGAATAAAATTCAAGTGTGGAATGCAAGATATCACTAGAAATGTTGTCTTTTCACCTGGAATAATAAACAACATGGTGAGCAGAGAGTGTTTTATAAATTACACTACTACAAATAGGGCTATAGCAACGGCCTAAAGGTGTAACACCCAAGGGGTCCACTAGTAGATATTGTCCTCTATGGGTCCTATCCCGCAAGGATTTACTTTAGTGTAAGACCGAAGTCCTACCCAAAAGGCCTATACTAGGTTGAGATGTCCACCTCTATATAAAGAAGGTATCGTTCTCCTCAATTTCCGATGTGGGATAGCCAAGATCTTAGGCACCTTCTCCCCTCCTTTTAAAGAGCATGCGTCCTCATAGGCACTTGAAATAGGCCCTAGCTTTGATACCATCTGTAACACCTCTAGGTGTGCAGGATCCCACTAGTGGATATTGTCCTCTTTGGGCGCTAGCCCGCAAGGATTTGCTTTGGTGCAGGACCAAGGTGCCTAAGATCTTGGCTATCCCACATCGGAATTTGAGTAGAACGAAGCCTTCATTATATAAAGGTGTTACATATGGTATCAGAGTCATGGCCCATTCCGATGTCTTGTAGTGCTTACGAGGAAGCAAGCTCTTTCAAAGGAGGGGAGAAGGTGCCTAAGATCTTGCCTATCCCACATTGCAAGTTGAGGAGACGAAATCTTCTTTATATAGAGGTGGACATCTCAACCTAGTAGAGGCCTTTTTGGTAGGACTTCGGTCCTACACCAAGGCAAATCCTTGCGGGCTAGGACCCTTAGAGGACAATATCTAGTAGTGGACCACTGGGATATTATAAAAGGTGTTGACAAAGATCCATTAAATGTTTCCATAGACCTATATCAGCAGTTTATATGGCATTGCCAATAGGTGGCACTGTTATAACTCTATGGCAACAATTATGATGGCTTAGGCAACAAATTTATAAAATTGCTGCCATAGTTATCATTAGCAACGCTTTTCTTAGGCCATGATTGTTTTACTTTTGCCAACAGTGTCATTATATCTAAGGCGAGAGTTATTAAGTTTTAGTAACAATTATTTAGGATTTCAAGCAACATTTTTACTATTTAGGCTAACACTTTTATTGTCTATAGCAGCACTATCAACAGTCTATGACAATGTTTATTGCTTTAATATTGCAACACTTTTGTAGTCTATGGCAACATTTCTTGATACAAACTATTGCAACACTTTTACATGAGTTTATAGCAACATTTCGTGCTACACTATTGCCACATTTTTATGTGAGTCTATAGCAACATTTCTTGACACCACTATTGCGACACTTTTATGTGAGTCTAGTGCAACGTTATTTTATACAACTATTGCGGCACTTTAATGTAAACTTATAGCAACAGTTTCATACGCGTTTATTTTTTATTTTTTTTTTTTTTTGCTTCCTCATACGCGTTTATTTAGTAGCTCATTAAAATAAAAATATTATACCAAAATATCCAACTACTACAAAAAGAAAACATTTATTTCAAATTAAGGTTTACTTACTATTAAATAAAATATCCATAACAATTATTCTAATAACAAAAACCATTGTTATAATATAACTACATCAATTAAGAAAACTAATGAATCTCCAAAAAGAACTAATAGTTCAAGCGATCTATAACCTATCTAGTATTTAATTTATTTGTCCAAAATCAGTCCAAAAGAACTTCAATATATTCCCTTCCCCGCCATCCTTTTATCTAAGAATATCCTTTTATCTACCATCCTGTAAACAGAAAAAAAGTAGTCAATATAATAGGAAAATTAAAGCATGTAATTAAAATGAAATAATATGATCAATCCTTCAAAACAATAGCTGAAATCCACACAACACAGTTCCATAGGAAGAACACACCAACAACCAGAGGCCACCCTTGCGGAAACAAAACAGCTACTAGCAGATCTTCTGCTAACTGTAAACAAAACAGCTACAAACAACTCAAGCACAATCCACAAATAAGACCTTCCTAATTATGGACTTGTTGCCTAATTATATCATAACTTCACAATCATCAAACACCATAATCCCACAATTACCAAACACCAAAAGCTCACAATCACTAAACACCTTAATTTTACAAGCATCAAACATCATAATTCTAAATCTACATAAAACAAAATAAGTAAAGAAGCTTTTTGAAACATACCTATATGTAACCATGACCAATAAAGAGAGTGGTGTCTAGAAATTATTTATGCATCACTTGTAAGTGTAGACACCAAAACTGCTGCAATCATTTCAGTCAAGCTCCTTTTTCTGTAGTCGTCCAAGTGAAGCAGCAATTAAATCAAGAGTTTCAGGTCCAAGTGAAGCAGCAATGAATCAAGAGTTTCCCATAATTTCTCTTGTGACTTTACTTGTTTGGAAGATTTATGCAACTGTTTCTCCTACTAGTATTGCTACTAATGACATTTCTCCATTCCCATGCCACACTTACTGGTAATTTCCCAACTGGTGATTTCTTTGAGGCATTCTTTCTAATTCTACACATTTCAAGAATTACTCATTAGTATCACCAATAAATTTCTATATATAACCCCCTTACTCGTACATTGATCCACCTTCTGAACCCAAAACAAAAATAGAACATTATGAGACAATCATTACATAGTGAAAAAACCATAGTAGATTATAAACAAAATTCACTACATATTTGAAAACTTACCTAGTAAAGGACGTCACTCAATAATCCCGATCCTCGTCATAATAAGTTCAATCCAAATATAAAGTGAGATATTGAATAAATAAAATATATGAAGAAGGAACAAAAAGAATTACCTCTTAGTTATCAACCACAGCTTTGTAGAAGTCGATGCTTTAGTGGCAACAATACAAGTATGTCACTATGCCATGTGTCCCCTTCTATAAACTTGATCTGTTTCACTATCACACATGATTTGAAGGGTCCAACCAAAATCAACTAGATTAAAAATGGGTCTTAACACCTTAACTTGTTTTCGACAAAATGAAATTGGTAGTTATAAAAGATCCGTAAGAATGTCCTAAAAAATATACTACCTCATAAACGAAAACTTGTGCAAACATCTTCACTTTCCTAAATTTATATTATGTTCAAGACCTATCCCCAAAGAAATAGATAGAGTAATGGTGAATCAAGCTTGGTGTGAAGCATATCCCATTGTTGTGGCTCACTTTAACCCTAAGGGACCATTTGATCTTAGCCCACGAAGAAATAAATGGTTTCAATGAATAGCAAATAGAAAACTATTTTTACCAAGAGTAACACGTTGGGGGGGTTTAAAGTAATCAAACCCCAAACTAAGTAATATTAGGAATAAATAAATACTAAATACTAAACTAATAATTAATTCAAATCAACGATAAGAAATAATCAATCGAATAACATATTCTGTAGATCGTTAGATTCTAGCCATGTGAATTCGTATTATCCTTGACACATTCATTAACCTCTTAAAGTAGATTGATTTTAAGAACAAATTCCTCTGTTTTCCCTTATGTTTAGTTGGCTAAGGTACCACCTTAGTTAACTCTAATAAATGAATAAACCCAATTCAATGAGCATGAAAATTTAAGTCGAAGACAAAATTAAGAACTAGAAAAACATCAACCCTAGACAACCAATGCTACCAAAGGCACATAACTCAATCTAGATCATTTCCACAATTGCAAGCGTAAAGTACGACCCACCCTTTACAATTGATTTCTAATTAGACAATTATATTTAAGCCAATTACAGACCTAGTCTTTAATTTGTTAGCTATAGAAGTCCGATTCAAATAATTCATCAATACTAAATAAAATTAATTAATATAACAACCAATTCGAGCTCCCTATCTCAAATACTAATTAAGTGGTTTTATCTAACTATTAATAATGAGCAAAAAAGACTACTCATGAATGTTATAATGTAAAAGATCAAAACTATTTGGAATTAAAGAAGACAACTTAAGTTCCTAAGCTGAAAGCTACATTCCTTTTGGCAGTTCCTCAACAAACATGAAATAGTAAGAGAGAAGTTAAATGTCTAATTGTGTGAGATTAATGACGCATTTTTCGGATCATCTTAGGGAATATAAATAGCCTTGATCCTGAAGCAAAACCCTTGAGAATCCCCAAAAATTAGGAAAGTAGTTTGATATATAGAATTTAGGAAATTTATTCACTTTCCATATCTTCTATTATATTATCCTAAATTAGTTAAGCTATATATTAACTTAACCAAATCTCCCATAATTAATTATTTCCCAAAATATGCCAAATCACGATTAAAATATTCTAAAAAAAAAATTGAGATCATTGCCCGCACATCTTGCATTGTTCCTATAATCAGCAGTTCCCCGTAAGGAACATGTATGTGTATTTATGATATTGTTGTTCCAAAACATTGCAGTTCCTTTCCAAGGAACAAATATACCTTTCATTTGATCTGCACAATCTTCTGACTGCCCTTCAAGAATGGTCTTCTCCAATAGGAACATCACAAAGGAACATCAATTCCTCTATTCTTCTGGGATCAAATCCATTATCTCTCCAAATGACTTAATTACGTACATAAAACACACAAAAGAGAAATAAATAACAGAATACCAAAAATATAATAATAGACTCTAAAATCATATAAGGAGCAACTAAAAATACTACTGAAATGAACAATAACTAGTGCCATAGATACCACTTATGAGTTCTATTAAGTTAGGTGTTGTGGCCTTAATAATGGCTTGTCTTTTGTTTTAGAGAGTGTTGATTGCACCAATTTAGAGGATCTGCCCTTGCGAAAAATATGTATTTTTATAAATAATGGGGATATAATAGTGGACTAAAGTAGAAGATTTTATTCAAGAGAAGAGTCATCAAATGTGTCCTTATATCCTTTGTAATAATTTAAAATTCATATTAGTAATATAGTTCTAAGTATAGTTTCCTGTTTCCCAAACCAAGATCTGCTTTATAGAAAATCAGCATATAGACTTCAATCTTCCAGAGTTGTTTGTCCTTAGAAAATTTCAAAATTTGTTCCAAAATTTTTAACAAGACATAAGGATTTAGTAGTTGACATTAGAATTTAATTATACATATAAGAAACATCATTTGAGATACTTAACAAGTTGTTGGTCCCGCACAATAACACAAGTTGTTTAATAATATATTACTACCTCCTGTTTCTTGTTAATCTGCACACTTTGTATTATGGCACTATTCATAAAGTTTCATTTGACCATCATTTGTGACTTTAATATAAGAAGAAACATAATCAAGTGAGAACTTATTAGATTCCGCTCATCATATATTTTTCAAATACCAAATTCATATAATTTTTACTTGTTAGTAATAAAATATATTGATGGTCAGAGTTTTGCATTGTCAAGCGTGAAACTTAAATTGTGTACATTAAAAAGAAACAGAGGTAGCAATAGATAGGCCAAGGCATGTCTCGAAATCTAGTAAGGCAAAATAATGATGCATTATTTAGGGTTCGCATTCTGTCACAAGTACAAGTTCGTAACTTGGTGATTGAATAACGACTTGTACATTAAGGAATCAAGAGATTTAAGACATTCTACAAACACTTTTTTTTTAGTTTTATGAGTAATAAAAGAGTCATAAGTACCCATAAAACATTTGTTTTCGTACTTGATTATATTAGTTTTGAAGCCAAATTTAATGCATTTAATATTGTAATTGCAAGGTAAAAGGGTTTAGTATTTAGTGTTGGAATTTCATTACAAGAAGTAGCTCTATCTTGGTAGTCAAATTATGAAATTTAAACTAAGTGGGTTGGCATTCGAGATTTCTTACAATATCAATATCAATATCAATAAGTATTATTAAAATGTGTGGACAAGAATTGTGAGCCGACATGTACCACCTCATGTCATGTGTTGACGTAGCGCCACCATCTCTTATATCACCTTAAAAAATATTGTAAGAAATCTCGAATGCCAACCACTTAGTTTAAATTTCATAATTTGACTACCAAGATTGAAGTCTATGTCCTTTTCATGATTTTCTATAAAGCAGATCTTGGTTTGGGAAACAGGAAACTATACTAAGAACTATATTACTAATATGAATTTTAAATTATTACAAAGGGTATAAGGACACAACCGAAGATCCTAACTCCAACTAGTCAAAAGTAATCAATAAAGCAACCAACAATACAATCATAGCTAAGTCTAAATACCGATGTAATCTCAAAGTACCAAGACTAAGCTCAACTTCAATCTGCGCCTCCTTATATCTCCACAAAAGTATATGAAAATGGCACTCCAAAACAAAATTTCCATCGAGCTACGAGGGAACTAACAAATGAAACCTAGATTCCCCCATAATTAGCCCAAAATATCTCCAACTCAATAAACATCCAAGATATAAGTTCAAGTCTCGAAAGATCTCAAAAGACTTGAACTTATTCATATCCACTCAACATCAAAAACCAACCTCCCCTTATGTTTCCAGAAATACAATGAGTTGTCGGATGCTCGTGACATGGAGTGATGACGAGTTGCGTTCTTCATGAGCCAACGCTCTTATAGCCATTCTCTTCATAAAAGCATCACTAGGCGGCTGATAAGAACCTATATTTTAAGTCTGAAACATCTGACTCATACTATGCAAATACGCGAGCGTCTGCGAATGCATATCATGTAGCTCCTCTATCCGATCATCTACATCCGCCCTCCAACTACTCCAATCAGTAGAAGTAGAAGGGTGAGAGCCCTCATTGTCATCCGACTCATCCTCCTCATTGCTCCTCTCATTTCTTGCTATTTTTATCGCCGTAGGATTGCCCAAGTATGGAGCAACATCAGAATCAAGAGGAATAAAGAAATCACTAGCCAGTGGACCATAAGAAAGAGCCATGCCATCAGGCCTAGGAAGTCTCAAGTAAGAAGAAGGACTCGGCCCATAACGCCAAAAAGCAGACCCATCACGATCATATTGAGCAAGCATCTCAACTTTTATCAAAGTGCGTATATCATAAACACCACTAGACTGTAAGGGCTTAATGGTGCTGGGAGCTTCAATTCCTAAATTTTTCGCCAAAAGAGTAATCATGCCCCTATGCTTAGATTCCCAGAATTGCTATCACGAACTTTCAAACACAGCTCAACAAAGATTTCAACCCAATCTTGAATTCCCACACCCTCTGGAGTCATAGCTCAAAGATAACTCATCTCAATAGGTGCCATTTTAGTGGCTTCTCCTTGGCAAGATACCGTGGTGGTCAAACAACGATGAGCTAATCGAAGCACGGGGTAAGGGATCTTGTAACTTCTTTCACCATTAGTGTTGACGTTGGTTCCTGTAATAGCGTGCCAAAATACTGAACAAGTGTGGTGGTGCAAAGAATTTCATTCATCCTCGGCGGGGAGGTGTTTCCCAACCAAAAGCCTCTCTAGTCTCATCGTAGTTGACATCATACCTACTATTATTGAGGCGAAAAGTGATTCTTGGACCTCCCTCATTTCTCTTTTCCAAAGTAGAGAAGAACTCATAAGTGTATCTCACATAAGTTTCCACCTTCTTGCCTAGAAATGCTTCCATCTCCACATTGCCAAACAACTTCTTCATCACATCATCCATGCCTAAAATCGATAGAGTATCCAAGTCAATGAATTTAGTGACATGTACCTTCCTTGTGGGTTGAGCCAAAGATGCCCACCTTTTCTTTTGAACATCACTAAGGTACATATATAACCCCCATAGTATCAATCTCCCCGGTTTTGAGGAAGATGTCTTTGCCTCCAAAGTTTTAGCCTTCTTCTTTGTCACATTCATAGGATCCGGCGTGGGTCATTTCTTTTCTCTAGCCATGGCAACTCACTTCCACTCTCATAAGGTTCCTCACTCCCTCAACAATAATAAGCAACGATTTTTCACATCCACAACACCACAAACACCACCAAAAATCTCAATGCAATTCAACACGTGACTACTAGTAACAATATCCAATCATACCATTAGCATAAGCATCAACTCACAAACATTCAATCATGTGCATATATTAATAGGAAAAATTCAAAATATCCCAATTGAATTTCGAAATTTACCTTATGAGAGTCAATAAATCCTCCAAAAACACCAATAGAATGAAAATTGTTGCTTGCTCACGTGAAATTCATCAACTTTATTCTCAATACATCAATTATGACCTTCCAATTGCTAAAAATACTCTCTTCAAATTGTAAACCCTAATTTCTAGGGCTCTTGATGAATTTTGGGTTGAATGGGATTAGGATTGTGTTTATGGTGATTTGAATCTTGAATGGTGGTAAAGATTAGAAAAAGGGAATAGAGAAACAAAAAATTTAAATGGAAGGTGTCATGAAGGTGGAATAGTAATGGTGGAAATTAAGGAAGAAAGAGAGATGAGGGGAGGGAGAAAGAATGTCAAAGAGAGACGTTCCTATTTCATTGGTTTGGGTTTTGAAGATTTTTTTTTCTCCTTTTTTATATACGTACCTGGGCTGCAGCAGCTTCGATCTCCGCGCCTAACGGGCTTAGCGTCGCGCCCAACGGGCTGCATGCGTCTCGTCCGAACTCGCCGCGCCCAACAACTTGGAGTCGCGCCTATCGGCTTAGAGCTGCGTCGCGTCTGAACTCGCTGCGCCTAGCGGATGGAGCTGCTCTTTTCTTCGTTGCTCCTGAATTTGCCGCGCCTATCGATTTTGGAGCCGCGACCCACGGGCTTGGAGCTGCAGCAGACCTGTCGTCCTGTTTTTTTTTTTTTTTTAATTTGAAAAAATAGCCTACACAAAACAAACTAATCAAATAAGAATAAAAACAATCTAACTAAAAAGAAATGACAAAGAAAAGTAAGTAAGAGAAAGATACTCGAGTTGCCTCCCAAGAAGCGCCTTTGTTTTATGTCTTTGGCTCGACTTAGTGCTCGACGACTCACTCTTCATATTCGGGCTCATATAAATCAACATATTCAACATTTTCCACCTTGAACCCCTCATAGTAATGCTTAAGTCGTTGCCCATTTACATTAAATCACTTATCTATATCAAGAGTTCGAACCTCCACTACGCCATAAGGATATACATTAGTTACCTTGAAAGGGCCTATCCACCGATATCTAAGCTTTCCAGGAAACAACTGAATGCGAGATTGATAGAGAAGGACCTTCTACCCAACTTTAAACTCTTTTCTCGTAATCATCTTGTCATGCCAAACCTTAGTTTTCTCCTTATAAAGCCCATCATTCTCACAAGAGTCAAGTCGAATCTCCTCTAGTTCTTGCAACTGCAAATTCTATGCTCACCCGCTTCATCCATATGGATATTAAAAGCTTTCACCGCCCAATAACCTCTGTGTTCTAGCTTTATTGGAAGGTGACATGGCTTACCAAATATAAGTCTATATGGTGACATACCAATATGGGTCTTATATGCAGTGTGATAGGCCCACAAAGCATCATCCAAACGTAGACTCCAATCTTTCCTATTCGGATTCACCGTTTTCTCTAGAATTGACTCTACCTCTCTATTGGACACTTCAGCCGTTAGTCAGCGGATGACAAGAGGTAGAAACCTTATGAGTAATAAAGTACTTCTTCGGCAAAGCACCCACAGTACGATTGCAAAAATGTGTGCCACGATCACTTATCAAGGCTCGGGGGAGTCCAAACCTAGAAAAGATATGAGATTTAAGAAAATCTGCAACCGCTTTAGAATCGTCATTTTTGGTGGGTTTTGCCTCCACCCACTTGGAAACATAATTAATAGAAAGGAGTATGTATAAATGACCATGAGAGTTAGGAAACGATCCCATAATATCAATCCGCCCATGGATCAAATATTTCACAATATAAAAAGGGCGGCATTTCATTTCTTTGGGATATATTGCCTACTCGTTGACAAATATCGCATGATTTACAAAATCCATAGGCATCTCGAAATAGACTTGGCCAATAAAAACCACAATCGAGTACCTTTTCTTGCTGTTCTTTTAGCAACAAAGTGTCCTCCACGTGCATGAGAATGACAAAATATTAGGATAGAAGCTACCTCACTCTTGGGAATACACCTTCGAATGACTTGATCCTAATAATGCTTCCACAAATAGGGATCATCCCATGCAAAGTACTTTGAATCGCTACAAAGCTTGTCCTTTTGTGGCTTTGAAAAACCTGGAGGAAATTTGTTAGAGACGAGAAAATTGACAATATTAGCATACCAAGGTCGTATATCCCTAATAGAACTAAAAGTTTTGTTAGGGAATTCTCCTTGGATTGGCTTCTGAGTGGTATGACTACCCACATTCTAAACAAGACGGCTTAAGTCACTACTACATAATTGACCTAAGGTAACACTCTATGGTAACAATTTTTGAGATCCAAATTTCATTAACACATAAGTAACACTTTAGTAACACTTTATTAATGTATAAAACTTACATGTAACCCTTTTTGATAGGTAACAGTTTAAAGGTAACACTTTTTCTTAGGTAACACTTGGATGGTAAAGCTTTTTGATATGTAACACTTTAAGGTAACACTTTTTTTATAGGTAACATTTTAACTTTTCGAGGTAACACTTTTTTTGTAAGTAACACTTATACTCTTTTAGGTAACATTTTAGGATGTTGCATGGTTATTTAATATCTACACTAGCACTTACAGTCTTTTGAGGTACCTTTATAAAATATTAATTGTCCAAAATCCTTTTTTCACAATGACAATCGGGTCCGAAAATAATTCGATCCCTCTTCCCCTCTGTCCTCCAACGATGTCCGAGCTCACCTCGACCACTGGTAGGAGGCATAGCGAGCAGCAGCAGCCGTTTAAGTGGTTCCCAAGTAAATACAAATAAGGTATTCTTCGAGTTCTATGGTTCAATTCGCTGCTCATGCTTCTTCGAGTTCGTTGTTCACTCTACTATTTTTTAGGGCTTGATTTAGAAATAAGGTATTCTTCTAATTTAATTTTATGGTTTTATTGGCTGGCCAAATTGAAGCAAAAATTACGATATTGCCTTTATTATGCGATTTATAAGGTTTTATGTGATCTTCTAATCCAATTTTAGGTTTTAGATTCAACAAGCTTTACATCCCATTAATTGATTTGTGGCTGTTTGATTATAGGGCTTAGAACAGGTGAGCATGTACAAGGTTCTTAGTTTTTAGTAATTTTATTAGGTTTTGCGAACAATCTAGGGCTGCATTTCGAGGGAATTATATTAGCATCATTTTGGTGAAGCTCAATTCAGTTTAGTGTTTAACTTCTTTTTAATAATGAATCTTTTCTTAGTGTTTAGTTCCAACATTGCTTCTTTATGTTTTATGCAAGTTTTCATTAACTACTATAATTGTGGCATTTGTGAAATTATATTTATCAGATTGCAGCCTTGTAGTACATAAGAATCTTTAACAGAACTATATCGATCTTCTCATGAAAATATAGATGTTTTCTAATGTCTTACTATTTTTTGGGGATACTTTTTCCTGAATCTAGAACAACATGATTTCCATAAACAAGCTGATATGAAACTTCTGATTAATAGGTTGGCGACTTTCTAGGCTAAGGACAGTTCTTCGGTGGCATGCTTTGCTATCTCTTGGTCTAATTTCTCTTTTCTTTCTTATCTCTCAGCTTATTTTCTTGGCTAATCATATAGTAGTGAAGAACCAATCACTTTAGCAAACCGGGTGAAAATTCTGGTGGTTATTGAATATGATCTTATCTTGTAAGGACCTAAGTTAACATGATAAAATTTAGTAAGCTTCCTGTTTCCATTTGTTGTTTGAAGTTATTTGTTGTGTCGCTAGTCACAGGGTCAACAGGTTAATGTGTATCAATCAGATTGTAAGTTATTCGATGGTAAACTGTTGGCTTGTGATTTCTATTACAACCTTGCTGCTATACAAATACAAACATACTCTCCGTGACAAACTGCAACTCATATGGCCTTGGATGGTGTCATTTTCATTCATCCCGAAAGATTTTTTCAGCTGCTTGCACATCCAAATTTGTTTAATATATTTCCTAAAAGCAAGATCATTAGCCTTGGGCGCACTTCTACGCCTTCTAATCATCTTGTTGTTAGCTCTCGTGTTTTATTTTTTTGTTTAGTTGTGCCTTATCAGTATATAACATTTAGAGTCCAGAACATGTTGATACATTTTGTGCTTCATTTCTCAAATTCCTTCCAGTTCACTTTTCGTGTTTGTTCAGGACTACTTCTTTGAATATCAAAATGGACTGTAATGAGCTTTATTGGTTAAAGGACAGAGGAAAAGTAATAATCTCTCATTCCCCTTCCCGCTTCTGCTATCTCTCATATAATCAGTAAGCGCATAACTTTCCCGTGGTTGTTTTCTAGGAAGAAGATTGGTCACTATGGCTCTCTCGAAGGGGACAAAACCTTTATGCATGTTCTGACTTTTGGATACGGCTTCATTCAAAATACTAGCTTCACTAGGTAGTGCATGAAAACCAGCTTATTGACTAACACTTTTTGTCTTGATAAGAAACGTGTGGGGGTACCTGTTATCAACTATTATGGAGAAGTGATTGGGATCATGTTTTATGATTCTCGATTCTTACCTACTAACATAATTCCAAGAAAAGATCGCACTTCACGCACATTAGTGGGGTAGGGGAGAGATTGAATTATGTTAATTTTTGTTGTATCTACCTCAATTCCCTTAGAAAAGACAACATGACCTAACACTATACCTTGTTCAACCATAAAGTGGCATTTTTTCATAATTCAAAACAAGGTTAGAGTCTATGCAACATTGGAGCATAAGAGACAATGATGTAAGCATGTATCAAAAGAATCACCATGGACAGTAAAGTCATCCATGAAATCTCCATGAAATGCTCAACATACTCTGAGAAGATGCTCATCATACACCTTTGAAAAATCGCAGGTGCATTACATAGTCCAAAGGGCATACGACGATATGCAAATGTGCCGAATAGACATGTAAAAGTAGTCTTATCTTGATCTTCCGGCGGAATAGGTGCCTAAAAATATCCTCAATAGCCATCAAGAAAATAATAAAAAGCACGCCCTGCAAGTCTTGCAAGCATTTGGTCAATGAAAGGTAAGGGGAAATGATCCTTTCGAGTTACCGCATTCAGCCTACATTAATCAATGCAAACTCTCCATCCATTCTGAACTCAGGTAGGAACCAAGTCACCATGTTAGTTCTCTACAACAGTTACACCAGACTTGGTGCTACTTGGGTAGGACTTATCCACTTGCTATAATAGAGAGGAAAAATCATACCCATTTACGACAATTTCATGATCTCTTTCTTAATTACCTCCATCATAGGTGGATTCAATCTATTGGGGTTGTCTCACCGGCTGGCTTCCTCCTCTAGCAATATCAAGTGCATGCATGTGGATCAACTTATACCCTTGATGTCAGCAATAGTCCATCCAATAGCCAATTTATACTCTTGAAGGACCAACCAACTTCTCTTCTTGTTCCTTGGTTAACTTACTCGAGATGATCACTGGTAAAGTTTCTCGCTCGCCAAGGAAAATATACTTTAGATGATCAGGGAGTGGTTTCAATTCAATCTCATGTGCCTGCAAAACAAATGGCAAAAGTTTCTCGCTCGACGCTGTGAGTGAAATGGGTGTAGAACCCGGTGGCATAAGTAGGAGTTTAACATGTGCATTTAACTCCGCCAACATAGCCTGCAAGTTAGTAGACAAGAAAAATCAAAGCTATCACTTGCCAGACTATTTTCAATGGCTACTAGTAGCTCGTCTTCATCGTCAACCTCAAATACATCCTGCACTATAGGCTCAATAACATCAATGGAACAAATAGAATGATCATCAGCAGAGTATTTCATAGAGTCATAGATAATAAACTCTACTACATCTCCATCAAACTCCATTGTCAAAGAATCACTAAATACATCAATCTTGGTTCTAGCAGTTTTCAAAAACTGTCTCCCTAACAGAATAGGGGTTGCATGCTTATCATGTTCCATTTCAAGTACACAGAAAGCAGTACGGAATATTAGCTTATTAACCATCACAAGTACATCCTATACCACAACCCTTAGGATAGGCATTGGATCTATCAGCTAACTGAATTACCACACTAGTTTCATGCAAAAGGCCAAGTTCTAAAGACTTATACAAAGAATAAGGAATCACATTGATAGATGTTCCTTAATCTAACATGGCCCCGGAAAATGTGGTGTCTCCTAAAGTACAAGGAATAGTGAACATGCCAAGGTCACTGCATTTCTAGGGAAGGTTCCTTTGAAAAATAGTAGACACATGTGCACTAACCTTTACTTTTTCTTTACCTGATAATCTGTGTTTCCTCTTAATTAACAGTTACAACTCTTTCAAAACTTAGCAAATCTAGGAACACATTTGATTAAATTTAAGAGAGGAATATTTACCTCATACTTGCTGAAAGTCTCATAGATGTACTTGTCTTTTTCTAATCTCCGGGTCTCTTTCAAAACTTCAGGAAAAGGTCGGACTGACTCATAAGAGGACAAGGGTGGAAGATTTGGAGGAGAGTTAGGTTTCGTCTCTTCATCTTCAACTCCTATGCGCTCTTTAGCTTTGTTTCTTGCAGTGATCGTATCTTATAGTTCTTTACCACATCTCAAAGTTACCGCATGAGCCTGTTGCTTAGGATTAAGCCCCGTTTGAGATGGAAGCTTCCCAGAATCCTTGGCTAAAAGTTTGACTGCACCGCTCTAGCAATTCAACTACCTTGATTTTCCATGTTTTGAATACTAGATTTGGTTTCATGTTGAAACTGGGCCATATTTTGTTGCATGGTTGACACAATAGAAGTAAGAGCACGAATCATATCTTGTGTTGACATGCTAGAGCTGGAACTTTGGCCCTGTGACTTGGGATAAGGTTGCCTAAATTGTTGACCTTGTGGATTTGCTCCTAGATTATTTTATTGATTTCCTTGTAGATTCCCATACCTCAGATGCGGGTGACTTCTCCATCCCGTATTATAAGTATTGGAATATGGACCAAACTTTCATTGGCCCTCTTGTCTTGGAATACCAGCTGCATTTACTTGCTCATCGTACTCTTCTTGAAGCTGAGGACATGAACCAGTAGGGTGCCCATCGGAAGTACAAATCCCACAAGCTTTCACTTGTTGAGACTTGGTGTTGATAATGAATTCTCCCACCTTAGGAGTTAAACCAGCCACTTGGCTCTCCAACTCAGATGTACTAGAACTGGCTGCATTTACTCGACGGGTAGAAGATCTGCAACTATATTGTCTAGAATTTTCAACCAACTCTGCGGTCGCATTAGATGGACTTTTGTTTACTATACCGCCCCCACTAGCTACATTAACCATTCTCAAATTCTCAATCTGCAAGACCACTATAGAAATAGAGAATGAGGTCCAGCTCAGTGTAACCATGGTATGGGAAACTAGCACATAATTTCTTAAACCGCTCCCAATAATTATATTAACACTCCCCATCTCTTTGTTCAGCATTGCTAATTTCCTTCTTCAAACTAGATGATTTCGAAGCCGAAAAATATTTTTCAAGGAAGCGCTTCTTCATTTGGGCCCATGTTATGATGCTACCCGGAGGAAGGTAGAATAACCAGTCATTAGCCGAATCCTTAAGAGAAAAAGGAAAGGCTCTCAATTTAATTTGTTCATCTGTCACCCCATTAGGCTTCAAACTGGTGCAAACCACATGAAACTCAGATAAAAACTTGTTGGGATCTTCCCCACTCAACCCATGAAAAGTCGGTAACAGGTGAATCAATCTAGACATAAGCTCAAAATTACCCCCTTCGGGTAATTGGGGAAAAGTGATGCAAAGGGGTTGTTGATTAAGATCAGGAGCAGTGAGCTAGTCTCTAGTGGCATCTTGAAATCTTTTTCTTCAAATTCTAATGCAAACGACAATTCACCAAAATTGTATATTGACTCTCTGCGTAACCTGAAAAGAGTTTTTCAATTTCTGGTTCTAACTGCATAAACTCTTTGTTAGTAGAATGAGAGAACGAGTGTGTACCATACACAATAAAGAGAGATCAAGAATATACGCCAAATACACAATATAAAAGTTGTTGCTTTTCCCCAGCAACGACGCCAAAATTTGGTAGGTCTTTTAGTCGTATGTACCAAATTATTTCTCACTTTCTAGCACTAATTAAAGTAGCTAGGGATGTAGAGTTTGTATCCATGGAAAAATGACACTTTCTAGTGTATGTACGTGTAATAAACACCTAGTAAACTAAGTGCTTAAGGTAACCAAGTGGGGGATTTGAGATTAAATAGGGTTTTTCTACTTGGTGGCAAGCCAAAAAAAATTTATACTAAGTGACATCCTACTTTGGCTAATTATACTTAGTGGCCTTAATTCACTTAAAACTAGCTAACCCATCATTTAAAGTAAATTTACTAACCAACCCCCCTAGTAAATTACCTTAACTCAAAACCCCCATCCCTCTTCCCTAAAACAAAACCCCATCCCTCGTGTTATCATAACTTCGGCCTTCTCTTGAAAACTCTCTATTCTTTTCCTCTTCTCCCTCTCCCACGGGATTTCTAAGGCTTCTAAAATTTGCAGTTTACTTATCGAAGAAGGAACATGGCAATTGATGCTGCTTCAATTGGGTGAAGATGAGAAATTGTAAGGTTCTCTGAAACTGCAAGAAATCCAAGAAGGCCTTACTATAAGTGGAAAAATGGGGGGTGTGGTTTCTTTGATTGGATCGAAAAGGAAGATGTGAGCATGTTCGATTCAACAGCAAATGAAGAAATTAGGGTTTTGAAGCATGAGATTGCAGATTTGGCCAAACATATTCAGATTATCTCCATTATCTTCTGTTGGACCATTGAATGACACACAAACAAATTTCTATTAGAATCAGTGGAAAATGAACCTGGGCGTGTGCTGAATATTTAATGGACCAAACCATCAATGTCCAGTAAGGAAGTAACTATGGAAACATGTGCTGCTCTTATCAATCATCATTACCGTCTTCTGTATCGCTCAAAACAAAAGTAATCAGGACAAGAGACATTATATTTATCTTATCTGGGACAACTTGGTTTACTTGTACCATGAACCAGAGACCTAAGTGTAGGATTATAAGTACTCTAAGCGGAATTTCAGGAATCATATTCATAAGCATTTAAAACAGGATCTCATGCATATACAATCAAGGATCACCTAATAGTTTTAGAATTAACCTTTGATGCGTGATTTCCACAAAGCTCTTTGAGATCCAGAGATAGAACCGCAACTGAGATTCCTCTACTTGGTCCATCAATCCAGATCAACGCTCCACCAATGCTAGTTGGAAGAAAGAGGGACTCTTCTATTTCTTGGAGCAATATTACATGACTTATGGAGAAAGAGAGGAAGATGAGAGAGAAAATAATGAGAGAAAACTAACTGCTTTATTTTCTAATTCCCCACCTAATTATAGGAACAAATTAGGTTAGGAATCCTCTCCCTTTACTCCTCTTTGGCCGGCCACCCTAGAGTCCCTCATGGGCTCTAGATCTTTCTTTTGTTGATCCAAATTGTGTAAGTGTGACCTTGTAGGATCCATCTAATTGGGCTTCAGTTTTACTATTTGCTAAACCTGAAGTTCTATAGCATTCTCTAACAAGACGTATAGACGACCCAATTTAATGAATTTATTATCTCCATAATATGTTCCATATTATATTTAGTAATTGCATTAAAGTCGAGGACAAAATTCCTTCAATCTCCCACTTGTCCGAGACAAGTGTACAGTATTTAAATTCCTTATGTCTCTCAGTGTCTGATTTGATAGTATGACCATATTTCTATGTCATCCATACTAGTCTTCAAATTAATCCTTGAAATCCGAGTTCGAATTGACATACAAATTGATCATTTGCATTTTTTAATTTTCACTCTCCAAGGGGCCAAGACACCCATCCTATCTCATATTGGAGGACTTTTCAATCTTATGGCAAACAAAACTCCCACTCAACTTTTAGCATAACCCGAATGCTGCCTTTATAGTCCCCTTTTACGGCAAGACGTTTGACAGCATCAAAGTTATACCAGTCATTAGGCTAAGTAGTGTTCCACTCATGGCTTAGGAATCCACTAATATAATTACGAAGTTATAGAAACTTCTAAGTAGGTCTGTTCGATCATGTATCATCTATACATATCCATATGATTGACTAAACATCTCCATGTTCCCATAGCCCATGAAACGGCGCTATCAATCAATCTTATATGCTAATCCTTTAATAAGTCATTTATGTCCAATTTAATGACTTTGATTAGGAACTCTAATATTCTATGAATTCTGTTCACTTATGGTGTTTCATTCATCAAATCACATATTTGACAAAACCATTAAATTCAAGATATATTTTGGACATTTTATTTAATACCAAATCAAAATTAAATAAGACAAAAAATTTATGTCTCATAAACATAAAATAGCAAAACCATGTCTCTACATTGTAACAAGTTTTTCTAAACCTAGTACAATCTAAAGCCACTCTAACATTTTCTTTAAGCCTATAGCCCTAGCGTGACACTCATGCTTGGGTTGAGGGTGTGGTTTAGTTAGCGGATTAGCCACATTCTCATCCGTGTGAACTTTGCAGATCCTGACATCCTTCCTGTCAACTATCTCCCGAATGAGGTGATACTTCCTCATTACATGTTTGATTTGTTATGTGATCTCGATTCTTTTGTTTCACAATAGCACCATTGTTGTCACAGAACAACTCAATCCCTTCCAGAGCACTAGGTATGATATCCAGCTCTGTCAAGAACTTCTTTATCCAAACTGCTTCCTTAGCTGCTTCAACCGCTGCTAAATCTTCTGATTGTGTCGTAGAGTCTGCTACAGTGCTTTGCTTTGAGCTCTTCCAGCTCACTGCTCCTCCATTTAGACAAAAGACGTACCCTGACTGAGAGCAGTAATCATCTCTGTCTGTTTGGAAGCTCGCATCAGTATAACCTTTAACAACCAACTAACTTTCACCTCCATAGACTAAGAACATGCCTTTAGTTCTTCTCAAGTACTTAAAGATGCTCTTAGCTGCAATCCAGTGTGCTTCTCCTGGATTTGCTCTGGTATACATGCTCAAGGCATATGCAACATCTAGTCGAGTACTTATTTTGGCATACATGATAGATCCTATAGCCGAAGCATAAAGTATGCTACTCATTCGCTTCAACTCATCAGGCCCAGTCGGGCACTGACTCTTCCTACGCGATATGCCATGTGACATGGGAATGAATCCTCTCTTTGAGTTTTCCATGTTGAACCTTGCAAGAAATTTATCAATATAAGTTTCTTGACTTATTCCAATCATCCTTCGATACCTATCTCTATGGATTTTAATTCCCAATACGTACTCAGTCTCTCCACGGTCCTTCATGAAGAAACAACTTTTTAACCATTCCTTGACTGACTCAAGCATTAGTATGTCATGTCCCATGAGTAGTATGTCATTTACATACAAAACTAAGACGACTAAGCTGCTCCCACTAAACTTCTTGTAGACACAAGATTCTTCTTCGCTTTTAAGGAAACCAAATTGTTTGATGGCCTCATCAAACTGAAGATTCCAGCTCCGGGATGCCTTCTTCAATCCATAAATGGATCTTTGAAGCTTAGAAACCCTTTTAGGATTTTCTGGATCCTCAAAACCCTCATGTTGTGTCATATACACATCCTCATTCAAGAACCCATTCAAGAATGCGGTTTTGACATCCATCTGCCAAATTTCGTAACCGTAAAATGCATCAATCGCTAAAAGTATCCGAATCGACTTAAGCATTGCTACTGTAGAATAGGTCTCATCATAGTCTATACCATGAATTTGCCTGAATCCTTTTGCAACCAGTCTTACTTTGTAGACATAGACATTCCCATCTTTGTATCTTTTCAATTTGAACACCCACTTGCAACCAATAGGGTTAACCCCATCAGGCAAGTCAACTAGGGTCCAAACTTTATTCCCAGACATGGAGTCTAACTCGGATTTCATGGCCTCAAGCTATTTCTCAGAGTCTGGGCTCGTCAAAGCTTGTTTGTAGGTAGTAGGTTCTGAATTCTCCAAAATCATAATTTCAGAGTTTTGAGTTAACAGGAAATCAACCAACCTCTTGCTTGAAATCTTTGGTCTACTCGACCTACGCGGGGCCTAAGCATCAAGAGAAATGTGTTCTTCAACTTCTTAAAGATCTTCGCTTGAATTAGATTCAAGTGGGACGGTAGGAGGTTCACGCGCTGAATACGTCATCTCCTGAACTTGACTTTCGTCTTGTAGGGCCGTCTTTGACATGGTGTCAACCACGTCTAGTTGTTGCTCATATCAAAGCTCATCTCGAATTTCTTCGAGAATTATTTTACTCCCACTTGTCTTTCTAGAAACAAATTCCTTTTCAAGGAGCAACAAACACTTTGTTTTCTTGACGGTTATAGAAGTAATAACTCCTTGTCTCTTTTGGGTATCCCACAAAGAGACATTTATCTGACTTGGGTGCAAGTTTGTCCGATAGTAAACGTTTTACATAGACCTCACATCCCCAGATCTTAATAAAAGACAAGTTTGGAGTTTTTCCATTCCATAACTCATATGGAGTCTTTTTTACAGCCTTTGACAGGCTCCTACTTAGTGTGTGCAGCTGTTTCGAGAGCGTATCCCCAAAAAGAAATCGGAAGATCAACAAGACTCATCATTGATCGAACCATATCCAATAAGGTCCGATTCCTCCTTTCAGATACACCATTTAACTGCAGTGTTCCTGGGGAAGTCAATTGTGAAAGAATTCCATAATCCTTCAAATGATTATCAAATTCTTGGCTCAAATACTCGTCACCACGATCGAATCACAGGGCTTTGATTCACTTACCAAGTTGGTTTTGTACTTCATTTTGGAACTCTTTGAATTTGTTAAAAGATTCCGACATATGTTTCATTAAGTAGACATATCCATATCTACTCAAATCGTCAGTGAAGGTAATGAAGTAGTTAAACCATCCCCTTGCCTTTGTGCTCATAGGACCACAAACATCTGCATGTATGAGGCCCAAGAGAACGCTGGCATTTTCACCCTTTCCAGTAAATGGTGACTTTGTCATTTTCCCCATCAAGCATGATTCACATACATCAAATGATTCGAAATCAAATGATGGAAGAATGCCATCCTGTTGTAACTTTTGGATGCGCTTTTGGTTTATATAACCCATTCGACAATGCCAAATGTAGGTTAGGTTTGATTCATTTTATTTTTGTTTCTTGCTATCTATGTTATAGACTTAACTGACCTATCAAGCACATATAAGCCATTTATCAATTTAGCACTAGCATAGAACATATTATTGTAAGAAATAGAACAACACTTATTCTTAATTTCAAAACAAAACCCTTCAGAATCACAAACAAAACAGAAATTATGTTCTTAGTTATCGAAGGAACAAAATAACAATTATTGAGTTCTAAAACAAAGCCAGATGGCAAATGCAGACTATAGCTTCCTATGACAAGTGCAGCAACCCGTGCTCCATTTCCAACACGAAGCTCTACCTCGCCCTTTGCCAGCCTCCTACTTCTTCTTAGTCCCTGCACATCATTAACTATGTGAGAACCAGCCCTGGTATCCAATACCCATAAAGAAGTAGAAGTCAAATTGATTTCTATAACAAATATACTTGAAGTGGAAGCACCAGACTTCTTTTCCTCCAACTATAGAGGGAAGTTCCTCTTCCAGTGTCCTATCTTATGACAATGGAAGCACTTGCTTTCCGCGGCCACACCTTTGGCTTGGCGGTTGGCTTATGTTTTTCAGCAACAACGGCAACTTGCTTGCCTTTGTCCTTCTTTCCTGCCCATTTCTTTTTAAAAACCCTTTCCCTTCTGAACCATCAAATCCTCTTTCTTTGGTTCTTTGGGGATATTCCTCTCAGCATTGACCAACAACCCGTGCAGCTCTTGCAAAGTCTATTTAGACTATTCATGTTGAAGGTCATCCTGAACTGATTGAAGTTGTCAGGCAATGAATGGAGAATAATGTCAGTAGCCAACTCTTCCCTGTAAGGGAATCCAAGTCGTTCCATGTTTTCGAAAAGACCCATCATAGCGAAAACATGGGGGCCAACAGCTTGACCCAACTTCATGTGACATTCTACGTAACAGCCCGCCTAATTAAGGCATGATTTGTGGCTAGTCTTAGCTAAACCGAATTACTTTCTTAATTATGGCGGTTATTACCCCCAAGCTACTAAACCTTATTACAAAGAGTAGGTTTGGAAGTTTGGTCGTATCTAAGCAGAATTAAAGTAAACATAAAAAAAAGAAAATTTAGTTATTACAATATAGGCTAAGTATGGAGTTTCAAATACACATACACCATGGCTATCCTAATGATCCCCTTTATATTACATCTTTCAAACATTATACACATAAGTCCATTTAGGGTAAGCATAATTTAACTCTGTAGGGTTTATCTAGCTGTCCAAATGAAGCTACATGGTAAGCATGAAAAGAAGCTAAGTGAAATTTCCGACCTTCACTTAACTTGGTCCTGCAAAATAGGTGAGCCTGTCCCATAGGGACAGGTTCATAATTCAAACATGTCAGCATAACTGGTACACAAGTCCACCACCCTGAACTAGGCAACTTAGCATGATTCTCTAGATATTATAAAAAATAAAATAATAATAACTTTTAAGAAATTGACTACTATCCCCCTTAGTTTTTAAAAAAAAAAATTGATACTTTAGGAGTATGTATAGACATACAAATATATATATATAATTTACAAATACCCTTTTTGTAATAAGACCATACATGTATAGGATAATCCTCTTGTGTTTCCTGTTATTTACTTTTATGGGGAAGCGAACCAATACGGAATGTTCATCCAAGCGATTTCCTTTATTAGTTTTTCCAAGGGACGTCTCCCTTTTTGTACCGCTTGCGGGACTTTCGGGAGTTGTCCCCGGAATACGAGAATACGGAGTACATAATACGAAGTGATAATCACCATTGCTTTTTGCAGCTCTTTCCCCAAATTATTACATTAATAATTATATAGTTATACTACTTATACGTTTCATAGGTTACTCCAATATTCATCAACTCATAATTCCAAATAAGTAATTCATCATTCACAATTCCGAAACAACTTGTACTTAACTCGATACCTTGACAAGTCAAGTTCCCACAAAATGTAAATAAAGTTTACGTGTTCCGTTCTCGACTCGTCTTTAGTCATTACTAATTATCTCCAATCAGGAGTTTACCAATTGTCCTTGAATAGCATTGATTATTCAAAAGTCCAAATATAGATCATAATCGATGTATAGTACCTTTATCCAAACATAGATCATAATCGATGTATAGTACATTTGTTTATAAATCAGATTATTGGTTTTAAATAGTTCTTTTGGATATTGAGAACAAAGATTGAAACTTAATTTTGTTTAATAGATTGGAACTTGTTTTGGAACTTATAATCTTAGTGAGTTTGCCAAATCAGATTTTATAAGTTTTATAATTCGAATTGAAATCATAATTTCACGTTTTGCAAATCAGTGTGGTAATTTCCAAAGTGGGGTTATTAGAGCTAGCTTGTGAGATTAATAATGGGGGATAGATTAGTGGAATAGTTTGCATATATGGATTTGTAGTTAGTGCATAAAAAAGTTTAGAAAGTGAGCAAGTCAATTTCTTTATTTGAAATGTAGTGAGAATGGTTGTTAATTATTGGTATTGTTGTTGAGGTGTATTTCGGTTATCGATTTGTGGAGCTCGAAGAAATTAAAGGAGCTTAAAGGTTCTGAGTTATTGGATTTGCATCTTAAGAAATTGGTTTGCTATTGAGGTAACGTTTATGTTTAGCAAAACGTATTTAGATGCCCGTGCATGTGTTGTATTGTATTTTTGATATCGTTTATCGTTTATAGTCATGGCCATGGTTATAGATGTGTTTATATGAGTTAATTGTTAATTGTTAATGTATGATTATAGAAGAACACTCTTGTTCTGTTTTTTTTGGAATTGTTCGAAAATGGTATATTTATGAAATATGATTTGAGTATGATAATGTAAAAAGAATTTCGTATATGTTTTAGCTGGTTTGGCTCAGGAACTGAGATGAAAAGTGGGCAAGGTACAGGTGGAGGAAATGGTTCGAATATAAGTTCAATTAAGACCAGAGGAGGTTGAATATTGTGTTATGTTATATTATGTTAAGTTTCTGCCTGTACTTGCCAGCGATTTGTGTTAAGTGATTGAGCTACGCCAGCGATATATTTTAATGGATGGATTCTTTTCCGAACAATTACCAAGTTTATTTATGACATGAAAAACATTTGCGAACTAAAACCGTTTTGACGGGCTGAAGTAAAGTTACTGAGTTTTCCGCTCATTTTAGTTTTGTTTTAGGTTCGTGTTGGAAGCTCAGAATGGATCTTAAGCGAGAATTTGGTTGTTGAGTAGTAAATAGATTAGTGATTCAGAAGTTGTATCTAGAAGTATTCAAGTGCTTATTTCATGATCAAGTAATCTATTGTTTTGGAAATCGAGTAAAGTATTTTGTCATCTCGATATTCGATTTTGAGGTTGTTGTAATGTGGGCCCCGACCCACGGAGTCCAGGATCGTTTTATAGCTTATGTTTCCACTGTGAGTAAATATAAAATCTAGGTTTATTAAGTGTTAATTGAGATTTATGAATGCTAAGTGTGATTAGCTAGCAGCTCGGAAGAGCGGGTTGTTACATTCTAGTATCTCCCTATTGGTCTCATACCGCTCCACTCAGGCCTGTGTTTGGAACATGGCCCGCAGTTCCTGCATAATGGTATAAACATCCTTGGTTTCGAATCTCTTTTGGAGGTCCGGCTCCATGGCAGCTATCATCAGGCAAGTGATCGGTACAAACCTGTCATTAGCCTGCTTAGCACGACGTTTGTATGCTTCAGTCGATTCATCAGTAATCATAGGAAGTGGGGTTTCTAGGACATCCTCTCGACCCTCAGACCTCAGTACGAGTCTTAGGGTTCTTTCCCAATTAATGAAGTTTTCACCATTCAGCCTGTCCTTTTCAAGGAAATGACAAATGTTGAAAACATAGTTGCTGTTGTTGTTGCTATATATAGTATCTATAGACATAAAAATAAAATCAAAGTTCAATTTTATGTTTATAACAACCTAAAACATACAAAGTTTTCTAGATTGATCACCTATTCAATTTTAATGTCACATTTGGATAAGTGAATACAAGATCCTATCAACATGCAACAGTATGCAGACGGAGGCCTTATCTTAACGTTACATTCTCAAGCTATGTAAACTCTTTTACTAATTATATCACTTTATAATTCTTGTTTAGATTGGAAAATATCACATGCTTAACTATCTCTAGCTTCAAAATCCAAAACGTTTTTGATGATTTTGTTAAGGAAAACCAAACCTAGTAAAATTCGCAATTTTACCTTACTTCCCAAAAGTAATGATAATACCCTGTGAATGCATGACCTATTACTATTAATTAAGGGTTAATAAGTACTTTGTGTTTGGAAAAGCTAACCTTAATATTTGCGGGACCCAAGTTTATTATGTTGTTATGAATTAGTGAACTCTAGCGCATTGATACATAACATACAATAAAATCATAAGCATAATAATAATAAAATGCATAATTAAATATGATCTAGTATGGCCCCTAATCCTAAGAACTAAGCATCTTGATTGGGCTCCTCCTTGGACTCTTCATGGATCTCCATCCACCTTAGCCATGGGCCTTCTCTTGATGGGCTCGTCTTTGGATTACATAAGTATCAAAATAATTTAAATAATATCTAAATTAAATAAATTACAAAAACACTTAACGATACGCATATCGTATTTAAATTACAAGAATACATCACAATACGCAGATCGTATTTTCTAACTTAAACTTGGGCCATACTAGTCATTCATAGCAATTATATCAAATATAAAAAGCCACATCATAATATCACATATTATTCTTGCCATCAATCAAAATATCAAATATTCTTAATTTTAGCAAGTGGATAAAATATTTAAGTAATTCCTAACCACCTAAAGATTCCGGAACCTTGAGTGCATCCATATAAAATGATCGAATTGCCCTTGTCTCATATTCATTCATAATAAAGCATTTAAATTCTCCAATTACAAACAAAGGTAGCAAATGAATAAATACAAGATATATGCTTCCATATTGAACCAAATGACAATTGTTTGGACTAAATTAACACACTTATACACTACAAAATAGTGTATATCAACCACATTAGCTAGCCATTCTATGTATTGGATTCTTCAATGATTCCCGCTTCCATCAATTTCTTAACTTCTGATGCTTGATTTTTGTTTGATTAATGATAGGCGGAATTGGGGTCTATCCCTTGCATATTTGAGGTTGAGTATGCGAACACGTCTTTGAAGTTATTCAAGGTCTAAATTATCTTGCTCCTCAGCTGGGGGTTGGTACTTGTGTCTACCCTGAGTGTATGCCCGAGGGACTGATCAATCATCACTTTTTCATCCTCCTCGACATGTTGAGGCCAGTAATACAACTTTGGCTTTTCCGAGAGGTAAATTCCGAGGTAGTTGGGATGATTCTCAGGGACTTCCCGCTTTCTTTTCCTTAGTCCATCCTCCTCGTGGGAGGCCAAACATTTAAAACTGTTAACATAACATTCTCTTTTGTTGTTTGTTAGTCTCTATTGTCTTCCCGACCTTACCCTCATCCGTCTCGCATCGCATGACGAGTTGGTGCATCCAGATTGCGGCTTTAAATTTGTTCGGCGTGGGTTGGCCCATGATGGCATTGTAGGGCAATAGAGTGTGCACCACCAGGAAGTCAACTGGTAGGTTTCTCCCTTTCCCCTTTCGCCCGGCCTAACGGGCACTTGATGGTCCCGACGGGGTGTACTGATCCTCCCCCGAATATCAGCGGCTAGTTGGTCGGGGTAACATCCCTTTCGGTGTAGTTGAGCTTTTGGAGACAGTCTAGCGTGATGATGTCGGCTGAGGAACCGTTTTACTAGCACTCTCTTGAGTTTAGAGATGGCAACTTTCATTTCAATGACGAGGGGGTCGTCATGTGGGGTGTGGATGGGCCGCCTAGGCTCTCCGAAGATCATGATTGGGCAAGTTGGTTTGGTGGGTTCGATCTCCAACACTTGGTGTCTAAGTGCTAGGAGATGAGCCTTGTGGGCTTGGTTGCTTAGGCCCCTCTGAGGCGAAACCTCCTACAATGACCCCAACATAGCCATGAGTGTTGTCGCTGCAATCTCGGGTTACTTTCTCTTTGCCCTTGTTACCCCGAGAGTCTCTTAAATTTCTATTCAACTTTCCTTGGTCGGCTAAGTGGTCCAGATCCTTCTTTAGTTCCCGACAATCCTTGGTGGTGTGGCCGCATTCTTTTTGATATTCACACCACAATTGTTTCTCCCTTCAGTCCTTGGACGTCCTCAGGAGGGGAGGAGTGGGTAGAACTTATTTACCCTTGAGATCCAGGTAAAACTCTCTCTAATTCCTATTGAATCGTGGGTCATTCCCATGGTCTGATCTTGGTTGAGGGTGATTGTTCCGACTATGCTTGTTTGATTCCCTGTAAGGGGTATCTTCCTTCCGCTTCTTCGATTTTTCCCAATTCGGCTTGCAAATATCCGAGGCTTGAATAAATTTCTGGGTCCGAGTCATAGCGTCTGTGAAATGTTTTTACTTCACATTTAGCGAACGACCATTTGAACTTGTCGGGCCAGAGCCCCGATATCAATGCAGTCAAATGCACTCCATCTTGGAGGTCGAAATCTTTAGAGATTCTTCATTGAATCTTTTGATGTAAGAAGCTAAACTTTCCTGCTCTTGTTGTTTTATTGACATGAGGTGGATGCTGGTTTTCTTGTGTGTGCGACCTGCGATAAAGTATTAGTGTAATAATGCTTCAAGTGCTGAGAATTTTGTGATGATACTAGGAGCTAGTCCACAAAACCAACCCAGAGCAACCCCTTGAGTGTTATTGGGAAATATCTACACCAGACCGCTTTGCATCTAGTTTACACGCACATTTAGGCCTTGTATGCTGCCATATGGTCCTCGGGTTCCGTTGTTCCCTAGTACTCGCTCCCTTAGGGGGGGACCTTGATCTTACCTCGGATTCGGGATATTCATGATTTCTCGACGAAGGGTGTCATTAAATTGAGCACCCCTCGATTAACAAGGAATGGGTCCCTATTTTGTGGTGGTTCCGAGTTTCCCATTCCTTCAATTTTCTCCCTATGTGATCCAGTGAGAGTACCATCTCGCTCTCTCCGAGGAGTCCAAGAGGCCCGATGGTCATCCTGGCAAGCCTTCCCCCGTTGACCGCCTCACGACGGTTGTTGATGATATTTCAAGGGTCTTGCTCTTTGTTCCGTAATAGGCTCTTTGTGCCGTAACCGGCTATCCTTTATGATTCGCTTGGCATCGGCATCCCGAGCTTGTCAAGAATTACCCTGCCGAGGCCCTCCTCCCCTTGTTTGCTAAACATCCCTGGCGAGGAATATCGAGTGGGGTTCAACCCGAGCTTACCTCCTACCTTGGGTCTCCTCTCGAGGACCTTCGATGTTAGGCCGGGTGTGTTCCTTGGTTGAAGTGAGGTATACCGGCTATGAGTTCTTGCAAGTTGTGTTCTCGTTGAGTTGTTGAGCTATCCTCTCTAAATTCGTCGTAGTTACAATCCGAGGCGGGTTGGGGGAAAAGGTTCCGAGCTATTGGCTACTCATCGGGATCCCGAGGGGTAGATCTCTCGTCCTCGGAGTAGAGGGACCGGATGACGCACCACCGAGGAGATCCAGATGGTCATCTAAGCCAAAAATTGTCAAAATAACCACAAGGCAGGAACTTTGAAACATTTAAGAGAGGAACTTACATCGAGCCAGGAGGTGTATAATGTGTTGACTCTCAGCACCCTCGGCAATCAGGACTTAGTTGTCCACGTCCGAGTATATCTCCATTATAGTGTGTCGGACCCGAGCTAGCTTCTCGGTCCTGGTGAGGTCATAAAAGGGGGTGTTCTCCCCGATCTGATCAGCCCGGGACCTCTTCGAGGCAAGCTCCCAAGGAGAATTCACTAATGGGGTCGGCTCAGAAGCCTCCTCTTTCCTCTTTGACCCAGATGAAACACTCGAGGAAGCCTCTCGGATGTTTTTGAGGGAGTTATCTTCTCTAGGGCGTTGGCCTCCTTGATCTGGGCCACCCTCTAATAGGAGCGCGTCGGAACCTTCTTCGGCTTCATTGAAACTGAGTCCTACAAAAATAATTAAGTCAGAACAAACCCAACGGACACAAAACCCAAAGAGGATCACACACAATATGCAACCCACCTTGGGAGAGGGAGGGATCTTCAAAGCCTCTTTCTCCAGTTCGGCCTTCATCTTCAAGGTAAAAGCAGAGTTACTCATAAATCGGGTAGCCATGTCGGGATCTAGTCTGCTTCAGGCAACAACTAAAAGAAGAAAAATAGGCATCAACACTTAGCAAAAAATCAGGATGGGACCCAGATTACCCATGTCACAGATTTACTCAGACCGACTGTCACCAAGAACATCTCATTACGGATGTCTTGGCAGGTAGGCAACTAGAATACGGGGACTAATACTTCACCCCCATCAATAGTCCTCGAGATAGTGAAGTAGTTCACCCCTACAATGGCTTCCTTAAGAGACATTTCTGGGACCATCTGGTTAACTCCGAAAAAAGGCTCGTCTTTTGAAGGGACATTCGGGATACCTCACTTGCCACCATAGTAAACATATATAAAGTTTCGGGGAAACCCTTTCTAGTTAGATGGAGGTTGAGTAGAAAACTTATAAGCGGCTCGACATTGGAATCGATACCAGCCCGGTCCATGTCGGTCTGCAAGACTTACCACCAAAGTTATCATGTTGCGCCATAAACGAAGAGTCTGGAACACCCCGAGAGAGTCACATACTGCTAGAAAGTCAGTGACTGTCAACCAACTATTGCACATCAGTTAGGTGATTACTAAGTTCTAGGCGTTAAGGAGCTCCTTTCTAAAGGGGTGCAGGGGAAATCTAAGCCCCATTTGCAAACTCGCATAATACACTAGGATATAACCCACAGGAGCAGTCAAAACGGTGTCGATATTATGGGGTCAGTACATCGTGAAGGGGTCTTTAATCCAATACTTGGTGCCGTTATGCGCCAAGTCCATTTCCAGTGTTATCATAAATTCGGGGCATATAAAGAAAGAATGAGGACCTCCCTCGGGATCCAAAGGGGGATAGGTGGTCCGTCATAATGTGCTTGGGCTTTATCGTCAGCTCTCGTTAGTGGCCATCACTGCACCATCAACGGTATAACGGTCTAAGTAACTTCTCCTAGCTGAAGGAAAGGCGACCGACACATCCCAAGGGTTCGGGATAACATCCTCACTCTCTTCTTCGAAAGAATCGAAGGGAACCACCTCGGAGTACGACCGAAGAGTCTTGGCGGGGGTACTCGGGTACTTATTATCAAAAGACCTTCTACCCCATAAACCTCCTCGGAAAAATTATAAGGAGCATGTGAGGTAGGGGAAGCACTCGACTCGGACTAGAGATTCATCCTATATAAACAGTCGGGTATTTACCCTTACACAAAAGGAAAGATTGAGAAAGAGAACGTACCTTCTCGGGATCAAACACGCCTCGGGCTTGAACTCGAACCTCGGTCAAAGACTCAGGAGCATGAAAAATTACATAAATCTTAGAGAGAGATGGGAGTACTTCTAGGGAGAGATTATGGAACATCTAGAGAGAAAAATAGCAAATGATTTGAAGAGTACGGAAAAATGAAGATTCACACCCTTATATAGGCGGCTGAAAGGTCCATGCCAACGACAACTCCTTCGTGCCTCTCCATGGGTCTCGTAACAGCCTTCACAAGAATGCCTTAGGCCTAACCCCTCTTATACAAACAAACCCCAGAAATTGTGTAACACTCCGTCCTTTTATAAACACAATATAATGAAAATAGAACATCTTATTAAAGAAAAAACGATAGCGGAAATATCGCCCGATTTAATTGTCACTCTAAACGAAGGCTAAATTAAACTAAATAAAAATAAAACCCAATTAAATTAATCCAAGATATCCATAAAAAGGTAAAACAACCTCATAAACCTAATGTAGTAAATATAAAAAAAGATGTCTCAAAAATCCTAGCTAGTCTTTGTCTCAATGCCCATAATACGAAATAATCACCTGCAAAATGTATCAACAAACATCCACAATCAGTAGGGAGTAACTAACAGCTCTGCCAGCATAATTAGGATCCATATAAGAGTTATAAAAGTTTTAACAATCAAGTCATACACAATATCACTAAAAATACACTTCAAATAATCAAATAAATAAATAAATACAACATAAACAATATAATACAACATGCTATCCACAAACAGGGTAAAGTTAACAGAATGATTAGACAAATAAATATACATATGATCAACTCAATGATCAACATAATAAACTTTCAAGTCTTAATAATAATATGAACGGTATAAATGACAATGATAACGTTTCCAAAAATAATCTTCTTAACATATTTGAGGAGGAACTGAACGTAAGTGGATCGCAACCCACTGCTCCTATTTGGTTATAGTATTAGGACCCTGCTCGTGTCTGTCTAGTATAGCCACACCCTGATGCGAGATAGTACCCTGCTTAGTACTTCTCGACCTCTCAGACGACAACTAATAACCAAGACGAACCTACATACCCTGCAGTACGTAAGTATAAACTATGTTACCTGCTCAGTGATTGTTCATTCCTGGGCGATCATGCCGCCTCACTAGTCATCATCCTCAAACAAAAACAAATAATAAATAATATAATTCCACCGTCTGCAGAATGTCATTCAAGGTCTTATATCAAACTGCAAGATTCTAGGGGCTTAACCCACAAATTCCAAACTGCAAGAATTTTAGGGACTCAACCCATCAAATTCCATTTTCAAACAACAACAACAACAATTTAAGCCAAACCATCATAAAATTACTAAATTACTCATAGTTAAATTAACTCATGGAAGCATAACCATATTAATCATTTATCAAATATGACAAACACACACAAAAAAACATAATTATGAAAATTAAACATAACTCAATCATAAATATAAAAATAATACTTATAATAAGGAAAGAAAGTCATGAGCCTTATATCTAAAGCTCTTCCAGGTAATAATAATCTGGATATTCAATTCGTAAAACATGTAAGTCATAAAACTTCTTACGGCACCCTTAACTAACTCATGAAACAACTTTATAACATAACTAGAAACACATCTATATATAACTCATAAAAAGAAACAAAACAATGATTCATGCATCAGATAGCACATTCCAATGAAAATATGAAAATCTCATGAAAACCAAATCACGAAACAACCACATATCATCATTATAGGATTATGAAATCCACTACAAATCAAAGGAGCATGCTACATAAGACTTAAAAAGTGCAGCTAATAGTTCATTGTTAGATGTTAACAAGTCAACAAAACACTATGCATGGAAGCAATATAAGCCAGCCAGACGCATGACTTCATTCACACGAGAACAAACAACACAAAGACCCACCTTAGCCAGCCATGTTTTGTGAAGCAAAGCTTCAACCCCAGCTCAGTTACAACTTACAACAATACTACATCTACTGACTTCCAAAACAATCCCATAAGTGATGCTCAACACAACATTTCATGCTTAAACATAACTCAATTAAGCAATAATTTCGTGGAAACAAAAGGAACAAACACACAATGTAAAGTAATTCCACCCTAATTCCTAACATGATATTAAGCCAACTTAACTATTAAAACTGAATTAATTCTATAGGAATTCTAACCGTTCTAGGAAAACCGTTAGTTACCTCTGAAGACCTCCAATTGCTTGCATTCTTCTTCTTGAACATTATAAAATTCCATTACATGCTGTTCAATTCCGATCCATATTCCCGATAATCGAAAGATCGGATTCAACATCGCTCCGGTCAAAGTGAAGTCCCATATGTCCTCAAAATGCTGTCCAAATTTTCGACTGATCCAACGGTTAGATCTCCGGCGACTGTCATTTTCGTGAAGGCGTGGCAGGAAAAACCGGGATAAATTTTCATCTCTTTCTCTCTTCAAATTGCGTGAACAAGGGGAGTTACAAACTGAATTTTTCTAGCAGAATTTTAGCAGTACAAATGAAGTAAAAAGGGGGGTTACAAAGACTATTGATGGGGTTTTCAGTTAGATAATTATGGTGAATTAAAAGGGATGTTACAAGGAGGTTACAAGGTGTTCAAAAGCCTCTCCATTGCTTCCAATATTCTGCTTTTGTGGACAGCTTTGAGGCGCTTGAAACTTCACATTAAAAAGTCGTGTGACGGTCCGAACGCGCTCGAATCGAAGAAATAAAAATATTAGCTCAAACACGTATTTCTAAATACCAGAAATTATATAATAACCAATAAAATTAATTTTATAAATATAACATTTTAAAAAGTTGAAAAACAAATTATATAAGATATAATATTTTTAAGAAGTAAAATATTCTAATTTTAACGGAAAATAATAATAAAGGAAAATAACTCGAAGAAATTATGAGCGAAAATTCGTGGTGTTACAAATTGAATGGGCCAAGCCCAAACATTAAAACCAACTGTGCCTCACATTCTTCCTCAAAAAGTCAGACTCAAAGTCAAAGTTTAACTGAATTAGCTCACCAAGGAGCCCACTTTGGACTAAGGTCTAGCTGAAGACTATTCGACATTACGGCACCTCCTCGGTCTTACCAGGAGTGCTCGTAACTTAGCAAAATCAACTAAGTATTCATCAATCAACTTCCTTGGGAAAACACACAGCACAATAGCCCCCGAGCCGAGGGTATTGGGTCTCCTCCTCGGTCTTAATAGGAGTACCCATAACTTTGCAGAATCAGCTAAGTATCCATTAATTAACCTCCTTGGGAAAATATGAGGCTCATTAGTCCCCCCGATTCAATAACATAGGGTCACTTCCTCGATCGATCTTACCAGGGGTGGTGATCATAACTTAGCCATATCAGTTAAGTGTCCTTCATTTAATCGCCTAGGAAAGCATGTGTAATACTCCATATTTTTGGAGTTATTCTTTATAAATAAGAAAATATAAAGAATAGAATCGAAACGTATTTTAGTATTATTTACAAAAAAAATAATAACATAATAATAATACAGTTTGGGTACGCTTACAACTATAACGTAATTATATTAAAGTTTGGTTTATTTTAATTTCGGAATAAATAAAATAAACCAAGTCCTATTAGACTTAGGATGGCCACACTATAAATAGGAGAAAAATAAAATAAAATAAAATAAAAAATCAGAAAACCCTAATCTCTCTCTCTCTCCCTCTCTGCCGTTTTTCTCTCTAATCCTCTCTCATCTCTCTCCTTCTCCCTCGCCGTTTCCTTTCTCTGAACCTCATCGAAGGCGTGCGAGCGAGTGTGAGTGTCGAGTGCAAGGGTCGCAGTTGTGCGAGCGATTCGTGCGACGAGGGTTGTGGGTGCGAAGTCGCGCCTGCGAAACCAAGGGTTGTGCGACGGGAGTGTTCATGCGGGCGAGCAAGACCCGTGGTGGGTGTGCGAACCAAGGAGGGGGTTTGAGTGCTGGCGAGTGCGTGAAACCATGGTGGTGCGAGAAGGAATGCGAAGCCTTCGAAGGCTTGAGGGCGAGACCTCGAGTGTGGTGTGCGAGTCACGCGAGCACGACGAGGCTCGTGGTGCATGCTGGAGTGGTGTGCCGTGCGTGCGAGCGGTGCGCGAGTGTGGTGGTGCGTGGCTAGTCGCCGCTGGAGTTCAGTTGCCGGTGTTTGACGCCGGCGAGACTAAGTGGTATAAAAAACTGTATAATATGATTTTCGTTTAGTACTTAATATTGTATAATCTGTTTTCTTATAATTATGTTGTAATATATTTATGCTGTAATTAGAACAAGTTATTAATTGATTAAGTTTGTAAAATTGATTCAAGTTGTAAATCTAATTTAAGTTTTGTAAGTAAGTAATAAGGTGTAAAGTTAAGAAATCAGATTATTGGTTATAGTTAGAATGTTATAATGGCCTTGTTATTCAAATCTGATTTTAGTAGTATTGGATATAAGGATTTAAATGGAGTTGGTAAAGGTACTAAGTTATTAAACTAACTAAAATCAGCTTTGCCCACTGTTATTGGTTCTTAAAAGACGTTAAGTTCAATAGAGTTATGAAAGAAAAGAAAGTTAATGAAGAACAAGATTACTTATTTTTATACTCCGAAATACTAAGTTTTATATAATTAGTCACGTGTTATATGTTAATAATATCAAGGACGTAGCACTGAAGTACTTCCTTATTCGTTTAGGTCCCAATTTCATAAGCGGAACGTTTAATTAATCCGCGAAGGTTCTTCGTTACAAGGTACGTACGCATACCAGTTCAGTTGCAATTACTAGTATCATGTTAGGTTGTGATTTATTCTATTGGAACCTAGAACCATGATAGGGAACAATTGTGATTGCTGAGATTGTTTGGTAACATGATTGTGATTGGAAATCGATATGTAGCATGGTTATGCGTAATTCTATCGTATCATAAGCATGATTATTGGATTTGTATTCTTTAATCTATGATGTAACAAGGATGTTACAAGAAGTAAAGATTTGAGCATTGTATCTAAGAAAGAACAGTAAATGATTATACGTTTAATCTGGTGAGAATGGACAATACTAAGAAAGGATTTTGGCAATAAACTAGTAGTTGGACTCCCTACAAGTGATGAACAATGGGGGGAGTGTGGGACTTGTTCTACACTCCTAACAGGCCTACTGTGACGACAGTAGTGTCCCTATAATTTTGATAACTCAAGTAGGAGGAAGGTTCCGTACGATCTTGGGGGTATGCATACTAAGGTGATGGATCTGGGACGGAACGAAACCGTATTTGCATTTCATCTAATAGACAAGGTTGTCTATTAAGGATTAAGTAGCCCGTATGATTCTAGTAAGATGACGGTGCCCGTTCGCTGCCAACTAAATAAAAATTTAAGAATGTAATGCCATGGTAGTATCATGTCTAGGAATGATCCTTATTGCTTTGTTTATGCTTTGTATGCACCCAATGCTTTACTATGTACTCAGCATAGCTGATTGTGTGTTATTATGTTGTTTGTTGACCTGTGATGAACCATTGATGCTACAATGGGGAGCAGACTAGGTGTGCTGGTGTTGCTGCATGATGTTGAGCATACGGGGGATAGATCTTAGTCTTGAAACTTTAAAGCGTTTTAATTAAGCATTATAAGACTATTATGATTTATTTAATTAGTTTGTGGTTTGAATAAAAAGGGGTCGTTGATGATTCCCGAGTTGTAGTTACATCTTTATTTCCGCTGCATTTCAGTTTTCGTGACAATGATTTGAGTTAACAATTCTTTTCAATAAGCCTTGTGTTTCACCGCGGCGGTAACACTCCCAAAGTCGATGCGACGTAGTCGTAGGCGTGTATGGATTTTGGGGGTGTTACAACATGGGGCTCATTACACCACGACCTGAGGACTGAATATGACCTCTGCGGTCTAACTAGGTTTTCTCACAACTTAGTCAAATCAACTAAGTATCCTCCACTCAACAGCATCGGGAAGCATTGGGCTCATTGGACCCCGACCTGAGGTGAAATGTGATCCCCTCGGTCTTACCAGGGGTGCTCACAACATATACAAATCAGTTAAGTATTCTCCACGCAACCGCCTCGGGAAGCATGGGGCTCATTGGACCCCGATCTGGGGACAAAAGGTGATCCCCTCGGTCTTAATTACCTGGTGTACTCACAACTTAGATAAATCAGCTAAGCATCCTCCACTTAATCGCCTCAGGAAGCATGGGGAACATTAGTTCCCAACCGAGGACGAAATGTGACACCTTCTGTCTTGCCAGACGTGCTCACAACTTAGCCATATCAGCTAAGTATCCTCCACTTAACCGCCTCGGGAAGCTTGGGGAACTTAGACCCCGACCCGAGGATAAACTGTGATCCCCTCGGTTTTACCAGGGGCACTCACAACATTAGCAAGATCAGCGAAGTGTATTCCGCCCAAGTACCTCGAAAATCCTCTGGCCTCCCGTACATTCAAAGGCCTGAATCCGGGTCAATTTCTCGGGACTGATGTAGCAACTGTGATCAAAAACTTCTCTCGGATTCCTCTGGACGCCCTCTTCGGGAAGGAAGGGAGCCTACCCTCTCCGTCCATCCAGCGTGAGGCTAATAGTTTATGCCCATCAGCTGGTCAAATGGTGTAATCAAAAGAGGCCCATCATTTTTCTTTGATTTGAAAGGTTGCTAGCATAAAACTTTTCTAAAAGTTGGTGTAATACCCCTCATGATTGCTTTCAAGGGATCTAGCAGACTACTCATTCCAACAAGATGCATCTTTCTTTTAGGGAGCTCATTGTAGGCGTGGATTTTTCATTCTTGTAATGCATACACGCGGTGTGAGCGCGTTTATTTGACTACCCCATTGTTAAGGTTTTATTTAATATATGTTTAGAAAGAAGTCGCCAACAATTCTTTAGAGGAAGAATCATAAATCTAATTGGATATTGAAACGGAAGGGACATCTTAGGGACTTATCCAATGTAGATTTCCCCATCATAACACTAGTGGAAAAAAGTCCATCTGATGCGGTCAAAACTGGGCTTATTGATTCGATTTTGATCCACATCGGGGTGGACTCGCAGCAGTTTGTAAAGATTAACTGATCTGGTCCTTAAAAACCGGATTAGTTAATAATATTAATTGATCCTGTTTTCCTTAAAAACCGGATCAGTAAACCCCCCCAAAAAAAAACCAAAAAAAAAAAATTTATTTTTGCATTTTTTCATTATTAATCGATACAAAATCAATAGTATGTATCAATATTCATTTTATTAAGCATATTATGCTCAATTGAAGCACAAGAATAAATAATTAAATACATAAAAATATTAGTAACTATAATATCATTTACCCACCTAGTTGGGAGGTGAAGCTTGAAAAAAAAACCTTGAAAAAGGAAAAGAGATGGCCTAAAATCCAAGATTATCATCTATTGGGGGAAAAAAGCTAGTTATATTAAGCAAGCATAATCAAATAACTAAATTACTACTTTCAATCTTACAAGATCAATCATCAAAGGATCTTTCAAGTATTTTTTAGTCAGCTTCATGATCCAATTCGGCATGGTGGCGGAGAACATCACTGTTTGGCGATTCTATGGCAGCTTCTCTAATATAACCTCCACATCTTCCTCATTTCCAACATTAAGCATTTGATCAGCTTCATCCAGAACAACAAACTGAACACGAGACAGATCCAAAGCTCCTCTACCCTGCAAGTGAATCATCAGATAAGATTTTCAGTACTCCCCTGCTGCTTAGTAATTATTTCAAGATTAATTTTACTTTGTTGGGATATTCTCCCTTCCACTCAGTGCTCCAAAGATGCATTTTTAGGACATGGACTAAGTTGCAACTTAGTATTCATTACTACTCTCCTACGCCAAAAAAAAGATTTTTTTTCAAGTGGCTTGACCAATAATACTCACTACAATATTTTTTGAAAGAAAATAATAAATTCATCACAGAGAAAGAAGAATAATCAAAGGAACTTTAGAGTTGAAGGCAGGCCGAATAGATTCTATAAATTGGGGTAACCACAGGCAAAGAAGCCAACTGATCAGCATCAATTGACACATAATGAACCGAGGGTACCTACCACTATCATGCAGCAAAAACTTATCAGCTAGAGTACTCTAGAGAGTAGCAATTGCATCCTAGAATAAACTGCCCCGTAATTGAATTCCGTCAGCACCCTCAAATCATAAGACCACTGAAATATATAGTGATAGACAGAAAAAAAGGAAATAATAGAACAAAATAGTTGGCAAAAATTATTTGACTATTAGTTCATAATCTATAAAACACTAACAAATGAAAATATGTAAGTTCAAATGTTACCTAGACCTACCAAGGTGATTTATTGGATAATACATGGTGTATCTAGGGGATTCTTCAAATAAAAACCTAGATTCCCTACAATACCAGTGTCCCAACACCTCTCATGATAGCAACCACCAATCTTTTATTTTATCTAATTGTAAAACAAAGTACCTAAAATACCATCAATTTCTTGAAAAACCTAATTATAAAGTAACAAAGATTTATTAAAAATTACTCCATCAAAGCTACTAATAAAGAGGATCAAGAAGGTTACTGTCGAGTTATTTTCTTTGCAAGACCCTTGAGTGCCACATTGTCTCGATCAAAGTAAGCATACATTGCATGGTAAAAGTAAGAAATGTTGTATTTCACACTGCAAAACCCCCAATTTCAAAGAAACCGATTAATCAACATAATTCATAAACATAACGTCTAAACGTGCAAAAATAAGATACATCAGGCTGAAATTATACACATTAGAGATCGTAATTCAATCCCATATCCGCAAACATCGTAAACAAATACAGAAAAACTGGAACAATAACAGTAATACAGGTAAAATTAAAACAAACTTGAGGAACAAAAGATGAGATTTACTTGATTTATTCATTAATGGCGGCTTCACACTCATCGGCATACTTCTGACGAGCGAGAGAAACCTGAGGAACAGTAGGAACCACAGAAAGCTCCTTCTTAACCTCCTCAAACGGCTCGAGAATGTGTACTATACAACTGATTATGTTTCTATGATGATAAGGACACTGCTCCCTTTGGAGTTTGGATCGTAATTTTCATATACACAGAGCATTCTTTCAATCACAGCCAAACCTTCTATTAAATCACAAAAGTAGAACATGAAGTCCCCATTCAAATTTTAAATGCTACAAATAGCAAAACAATAAACAACACGTATCTAAGGAAATTGGCCACACTAAAGATCAACGAAAACAAATCATACACAGGTGCTGCAAGGACGTTACAGATAAGGATTGAGAGTGTGGTAATCCTCAAACAATTTCAATGTCCAAAATTAGCAGCATTTCACATTTAAAGCTAAAGAAAACTCATGTAATGTTGAATAAAGACAAACTTATCATTGCCATTAATTTCACGTAATCAAATACCTTCAAAATCAGAATATTCAAATGCAAAAGAATCAAGAAGAACGCAAAATAATTGCATAATTCAGAACTACTACATCGTTTCTATGAATCTCAAAGATCAAGAAACCCTAATTTTGACAATTAACCAAATTCAAAATCAAGAAATCGATTATGAGAGAGAGAGAGACATGAATGAAGCAATCATGGAACATTAGGCGGAGAAGCTGAGCGGCAGTCTTGGTATCAACAGCAACGGTATCTCGGATAGTCTAAAAACGACGCTTTCAGTATTAGGGCAACTGAAGCGATAGAAATTGTAGAGAAGATTCTGCTGATCGGAAGTTTGAAGCAAGCATCGAATTGAGATATTAGTGTCGGAAAAACGAAGAGAAGAAGGAAGAGGGAACACAAACAAACAAAAAATCGCATTTTCTAAGTTTCAATTCACACATAACTGAAGAATCCAAAGATTTTCAACAAATTGTTCAAAGGTTCCAATCTCAGGCTCAATTTCTTCTTCTTCTACTTCATCAGACCACCACCTTCTCTGCTTCGATTTTCCATCACTTTTTCTCCTTCTTCCTCTCCTCCTTCTTTGCGAATCGCCATAATTCTAACCTTCATCATCAAATCTTCGAGAGTTGAAATAAAAAATCTGACACAAATCAGTAAAACACGATTCGATAAGAAATCTTCGAGGATGGAGTTAGGGTTTGTCTGGTGTTGTGGGGGGGGGTTTGAGAGGAGAGGCGTTTGATGAGGGATCAATAGAGGATGGAGGGTTTATCATATTGGGCGAGATAAATGGGCTGAACCTTTTGGGCCGTTCTAAGGGAACAAGCAGCAAGAAATGAACGAAAAATCTGATCCGGTTCATACCGGTTCACTAAAAGACCGGGTCAGATTTTCCACCCAACGTTCCCTCAAATTTTTTTAATGATTTTCGGATGCAGTATTGTGAAAACCGAATCTGTTTACAAGTGACAGATAAGGTTTTTTCCACTAGTGTGACCCCATGCATAGATGGTCAGGAGCTAAAAATTGAGTTCGGGGTAACGGTACAATATAGTCGGGAACTATATTGCCCATTCTTGGACTCTACTAAATATCCATTCACAATGATTTGATGCAACAGAATAATCAAATAACATTTTAAAGTACCCTAAAAATAATTAATCTAGATCGGTTCAGGAAACACATAAAAAGACTAATTATTTAGTGACCAGTTATTATGCTATCATTTTACAAGGTTCCTAACCGGTTGTCCAAATTATCTGAATTAGTTAGAACAATTATTTAGGTCTTGTTTAGCAATAAATACAAGGTGATAAATATTGCAACCATGCATAAAAAATAACATGTTCATGAAAATAAATAGAAATAAGAAAATAAAATATTGCAGGGAGTTAGTATAATATGTACAATACTTACAGCGCAGGAATATATTAATAACCTACATCACGAATAGAATGTTAGTAACTTCAAAAATAAATAAATAAAGCAAACAAAGTTAGTTAATTTAGTTGGCCTTCAGAAATTATACCACCGTCCGGGGTCGTTGATTTGTACGGATCTTGGATCGAAAGTTGATCGAGTCGTTAAAATAATATGTTGCGTTTGTTTATTGCGTCGAACAAAATCAAGTTTGCATCAAGCGAATGATTTACTTTCAATTTTCTTTTGATTAGTGTGATATAGTATATTTGGTGACGTCGTTGACTTTGTATTAGGGAGTTATATGTTGCTGCTGTGGGTTTTTATGTGTTAGATGATGAATCATGGGAGTATGATAATCAGGAGGCGTAGAGGATGATTTGGTGATGTGGCGCAAGAAAGGTGCTGGAGTATTGTGAAGGATGCGCCGAGTATTTTCATGTGTTCGTGAGAATTGTCCGAGGTTTTCTGTCTTTGTGCCGTGAGAAAATTTTGTTAGGAGTTTGAGATTAGTGAGATGAGTGTAATATATAGGAAAAGGTAGTTGAGTTGCAATAGGTTTTCGAAAATAATTAGATATCTAAAAGATTACTTATTAAAAAGATATTAGAATATAGTTAGTAAGAGATTTTAAAAACACTTTGGGAAAAGATTATTTTTTTAAAAGATATTTTTATTAATAAAACTAATTAATAAAATTAATTAATTCTATTAATTAATTTGGGTTAAAAAATGTGTTTTATCAAATGGGCTTTCATAAAACAATTTTTATAAGGTTTTCGAAGATGGGCTTTTAAAAAGTTGTAAAAAATGGGCTTTATAAAATTATTTATAAAAAGGATTTTCAGAAATGGGTTAATAAAACGAGTTAGAAAATGGATTGGGCATAAAACATTTTATTTTAGACTCGTTCTTTATTCTTTCCTCGATCCGGACCAATTAGAGCAGAGTATTAGTCATCATAGGGTAATAAATGGGGAGACACGATTATGTGTCTACAGAAGCCCCCACTTTGACTGAGGTTTGTAAAACCGGAAATCAAAGTATACGTGTCTCGACAAAGAATGATTCTAGATGCTCTGCAATCCAAAATCACTCTTTTGCACCGGTACCTGCAAAATAAGCAAAAGCTTCCGCAGACCAGGCGGTGGGATGTCGCCTATTGATTGAAGGTGGTCCGCAAACCAGGCGGTGGAATGTCGCCTAATTATTCAAGGTGGTCCGTAGACCAAACGGTGGTATGTCGCCTCTTGATTGAAGGTGGTCCGCAGACCGGGCGATGGTATGTCGCCTATTGATTCAAGGTTGTCCGTAGACCAAGCGGTGGTATGTCGCCTGTTGATTGAAGGTGGTCCGTAGACCAATCGGTGGTATGTCACCTATTGATTCAAGGTGGTCCGTAGACCAATCGGTGGTATGTCACCTATTGATTGAAGGTGGTCCGCAGACCGGGCGGTGGTATGTTGCCTATTGATTCAAGGTGGTTCGGTAGACCAAGTGGTGGTATGTCGTCTCTTGATTGAATGTAATCCTCCGTAAATTTATGGGTTTTATAAATATATTTTAATATATAGTTATTTATATTTAAATATATTTTAGCATTTTAATGATTTATTTCTTCAAAGGTTGACTATTTGAAAGTCAAAAGAGTTATTTTAATGATTTATGCAAGTCAAATATTTTATTAAAGTCTTGCTTTGAAAAGTATTTGAAATATTTGAAACACTTATTGGATTTAGAAAAGGATTTGTAAATGGATGTGAGGAGCCCAAACCTTATGGCTTAACCTATGATCATTCTCATTTAACTAACCCATCAAAGTCCAACTCTTTATTAGACCCCTAATAGGGAAAACTATAAATACCTTCATTTACACAAATCCCCACACATTAAACACATTATTTTCTCTCTCCTCCTTCTCCCTCACTTTTCGGCCCTCCTCTTCTTTCCTTTCTCTCTCTTCCTCTTCGGCCTTCTCCCTCCTCTTTTCGGTTCGGCCAGCAGCTCCGGCAGACCACGTATGCACCAGCCGCCGACCCGTGCCGCCGCCCCTAGGCCGCCGTCCTTCCTCCCTCCTCTTTGTTTGGTTGTTATTTCTTCCTCAAGTTTTATTTAATGCAAAATTTGTATCTTTAGGGTTTGTTTTAATAAGTTTATGTTTAAAAAGTTATGATTTGATGATTTGTTTATGAATCTAAGATTATATAAATTACGTATTGAAGAAATAAAATTTCAGATTTACTTGTTATGTTAAAATAGGATTTAAAAATATCAAAGCATGGATTTTTAGTGTTTTATAGGTTGAAAAATCATAGTATCATGTTATAGTTTATGGTTTTGGGTTTTCTTATGATTATAAGCATATTTAAATATGTTTAAAAAGAGTTTTAGTGTATATTATGTTGCTGGAAATTTAGAAAGAGCATTGTTGACGGAGTTTTTATGATTTAAACACGTCTTTTAAGGATTATTAATCATCTAGTATAGTAGTACTATACTAGGAGGTTGTACTAAGTAAGTTTTAATGATGGGAAAAGTTTTTAAACATTTTTAAGAAGGGTTTAAAGTTTTTTTTTTATTGCTGTAAATTCATGGTTTATTGATTATGAATTTATGTTGGTTATTTTAGGTGGAGAATTCTCTCTAGGCGATTTTTAAGTCTGTTATAGTGGCATCTCAGTTTGTCTACACAATGTACGTACATACCTATGTGTTGGTTGATGTAGTATCATAATTTAAAAAGGAGAATTATGTAGTATCATGTATAGGAACTATGTTAAGTTCATATATGATATCTATTATGTTGGATTTTGCATGTTTGATCTATTGTGTGAATATGTTGAATATGCGATTTATATTATGAGATTGATATCATGTTTGTATGATGATTGATGCAAGCATGTTGGTTGGGAACTTTATTTTATTAATTCACATGGGGGAATTAATATATTTATTAGTATTGGATCATGGTTGATCATTGTTCCCTTTTGAGTATTTCACTGCTTTATAAGGACCGAGGACCTTATTTGGTAAGTTGATATTTTCTACCTATGAAAGGTTAGTTGGTTGTTGGCTAGGTTCAACAAAATAAAGGAAGATTGGATTAAAGTGAAATTAATTTTGGGTGGTTAAGTTGTTTGATCACTTATCTAATTCTAAGATAAAAATGGAAGTTTATGTTTGTTTGATGCTCTTAATGTTTGTTCAACTTGTGAGTCATAACAAGTGAATAAATTATTAATCATGTAAAGTGAAACTGGATCGCAATAGCTTTAGACTGGTGCACGTCTGAAGTATTGGACAAGTAGGAGTTGGGGTACATGGTGAGCGTGCCATGGCTTTTCCTGGGGCCGGATTGATCACCGTGTCCTGTTTTATTTAAAAAGGTTCCTCGATATCGTAGGTCATGGGAATACGGAGTCGCGCCCGTATTTCGTCTTCCAAAGGGAAGGCTGGTTTTAGTTAGACAACTTGGTCCATTAACTATTCCTTTTAAGTAATAAGAATATTATTAAAGTTTAGTTCAGTAAAAGTTATCTGCAGGTTATTATGCTATTATTTATTTCTGCCTATTATTTATTAGTATCATGTTAGGATTGTTTACTTGTTTAGTATGTAATACTCAGCTTTGCTGATTACGTGCTTTTGTTGTGTATGTTGAACATGGCTTTGCCTTATTGATCCTGTGATGATCCATTTCGGTGAGCAGTCTCTAGGGATCAATAGTGCATTGTCTATTTACAGGTTTGAAGATGATGCATCATTGGGATCGGGATTTCGGAGAGCTTGTGTAGTTTATTTACAATACTTTTGAGTTATATTTTCATAGTTGGTTTGGTTTGGTTTTAAGTTGATTTGGTTTTGTTGGTTGGTTTTAAAGTTTACTTTAATGTTGACTAAGTTTTGGTTATAAATTTATTTTATGTTTTCCGCTGCAAAATTCTGAATAAGCCGATACGTTTTCACACGGGCGATAATACGTTGATAATTCTCTATGTTTTATTTAAAAAGGTATTTTAGAAAAGAGAAAATTGTCGGGGTGTAACATTGAAGGTGGTCCGCAAACCAGGAGGTGGTATGTCGCCTATTGATTCAAGGTGGTCCGCAGACCAGGCGGTGGTATGTCGCCTATTGATTCAAGGTGGTCCGTAGACTAAGCTGTGGTATGTCGCCTCTTGATTGAAGGTGGTTCACAGACCAGGCGGTGGTATGTCGCCTATTGATTCAAGGTGGTCCACAGACCAGGCGGTGGTATATCGCCTATTTATTCAAGGTGGACCGTAGACCAAGCGGTGGTATGTCGCCTCTTGATTGAAGGTGGTCCGCACACTAGGCGGTGGTATGTCGCCTATTGATTCAAGGTGGTCCGCACACCAGGCGGTGGTATGTCGCCTATTAATTCAAGGTGTTTATCGCCTTTAGAGCACTGTACATTTTGAAACTTTGTGTCGAGGGTCATATGTTGCAATAATGGCATATTTTTTGCAAACTTTCGAAAGTTCGTTGAAATGTTGCGCGCAATGTCGTAACGAACATTTGAAATCATTTGGAGTTGAGCATGTGGGCCCCACTTGGCTAAGAAGCCCTCAAGCGCGCTGTACAGGGTTGTGTGCCAGATGCACAGGCCTATGCTTGGCGTGGGATGCTACGCTAGACGCAGTCTGCTGCGTGTGGCCCAGCGTTGCCGGTGCGCTGGACGCACTATGTATATAGTGTTTGTCCTCTGTTGTTAATTTGTAGTGGTCCGCAGACCTTGGCAGAATATAACTAGTAAGAGTCGCTTAATGTTGGGTACCTATGAAAACAAATAACACATAGATAAACAGACAAACAACTAGGGAACATGCATGTGTCCCGTGATGTGGGTGCTAGTGTATGGATATGAAATGACTTGACTTGATTTGATTTGACTTGACTTCACTTGACTTAACTTGACTTAACTTGACTTGACTTGACTTGACTTGAAGGTGCTATAGTGTGCGCATACGTGTGTGTGCGTACGTGTGTGCGACTCGATGATTGACGCTAGAATCCTATGGCTAAGAACGAAGGAATCAATGCTTGATACAATGTTTGGATGACGCAGATATGTAATGCAAATGCAGCGACGTGACACTAATGCAAAGATATGATTTTGATGCATATGATTTGATGATTTGATCGTTCCATTGGAAGCTCAAATTTTTGTTTAGAAAACATTTTTTTTAAAGAGGGGGAATGAGAAGCCCCCAAGGATGATCCACTTAGGTTATGTTTGATTCGAAATGTGTTGTAGTTGTTACGGGACTAAGTGAGCCCATAAAACAGTTATAATCTCGTATGGGTCTGGAGCCCACAATATTTTGTATGGGCTTGTAATGAAGTCCTTGTCAAGGTACACATGGAGCATATGCAAGAGGAGACATGGGAAGCCCCCAAGGATGATTCATTCAATTAATGGATGATGTTTGATTTGAAATTCATTATAGAACGAGCTTTTGTAGCGCTTGAGTTGTATATGCTTCGAGTTTTGTATTCCAAGGGCCTAAGTGAGCCCATAAAGTAGGTTCAATCTTGTATCAGTGTAGGTTTTAAAACACAAGATGTCATGTATGGACTCGTAATGAAGCCTATGATTTTCAGTGTGGACCAGTGATGAAGCCCCCATTAAGATGGAGTTGATGAAGTGTTCAGCTTGATTGCTTGATTTTGAAGATATCTCGTCACGCTTAGCTGAAGTTTCGACCAAAAATTTATCATATAGGGTTCCTAAGGTGTGAAGATAAGAAAGGCCAAAGAAAGAAACACTCAAAAGATGAGGCGCGGTCATAGCACTGAGTGTTGAAAGGTTATTCTAAGGTTGGCTTAGAAGCAATAATGTGGCTGACAAAATGGCAAGGGATAACAATTAGAAAAAGACGGAGCCATAATGAATTGACTCATGCAATAAGGTAGGCTAATGATGCAGGTTCAAATCCCAGTCTAGTTCTAAGGGTTGGGATGAGCATTGAAAATTCATGATTTTTGGGCGATCGCGCTTTTCTCATGGGCCTAGGCGAGCCTTAAAAAATATGTTTTGAATTAAAATGGCCGGGCCTCAAAAGAGGTTGTCTACGTATCCATAATGGAATCAGGCCAGTCGTAGCTCTTAGCATTTTAATTGGTGGCCGAGCATTTTGCTTTGGAGCCATTTGCAATAAATTAAGTATTGATTTAGGAGAGGTCTTTGGTAAGGGTGGATAATGATGTAGGTTTGGCTTGGTTTAAAGCGGTTGGACCTCAAGGTGAGGTTTCCTACGTATCTTTAGCAGAATCAGACCATTCGTAGTTCAGGCCAAGTGAATGAGAAGGTGCCCTGACTTTTGCCTAAGTCACCCTTATGGGTTTTCGACCTAGCGGGCTTTGGTTTGTCTTTTGTGGCTTATTGGGATGCAATGTGCATGGTTGTTAAGAAGGTTTATTACAGAGATTTGATTTGACTTGTAATGGTTTAGAATCGAAGGTTGAAGGTTTTGAAAAGAAAGTACTTTTGACAAAGCTATTACTGGGCTTATTTGCAACACTTATTTTTTTCTTCTTTTTTTTATTTTGCACTTTTTGTATCATTTTTTTTTTTGCTTTTGCTTTTTCTTTTTTATTTTTGTTTTGGTGCTCTTTTTTACTTGCCCTTTACATTGAATTGTTGTCAAGTGTACTTCCTATGAGGTAGGTTAAAGGGAGAGGGGTGTTATGCATTTAGGTTGAAATGGAGGAATAGTTGTAGTGAAGGGAGGAATGCCTCTTTTACGCCAATTTGTTCATTGCCTTTATTAGAATAGTCATGAGAATTAGAAATTCATTTCGTTTAAGGCAACAATCGTGATTTCCATTGATGCTCATTAGTGCAAGGTTAGAAAAGAAATACTCATTTATTAATTTGAAATTATGAGTACATGCAATAAAAATGGAAATCCTATATCAGACTGGGAAAAACAAGAGAGATGAAACAGAAAATGAATCCTAAGTTTAGACTCCTACGTCATGTGACGAGATAGCTTCGTTGATTCGATCTTCATGAGTTCTCTTTCTAAATGAAAAGAGAAGAAGTGTATTTTTCCGTGCTGATTGGACCTAAGCGAGTCCAAATGCTTTAATTAGCGATTAGGCTTATATGTCTATTTCTATGACATTGGGGTCATTGTCTTCGGCTTTTTTCAGCAAATCATTCTCAATATGGATACCCACGTCATATACTCTTGCGAAGCTATCAAGACCCAAGTATTTGAGGTGGTTTTTGTATTTAGGGAGGAGGTTAGAAACGTATATTAGTACCAAGTCTTTTTCTGCAGGCCTTGATACCATATGGGTGGATTTTTCCCTTCCATCTGTTCAGGTAGGTGGTAAAACCTTCATTTTCACCTTGTTTAAGAGCCTCGAGTTCTCTAAGGGAGGTTTGCATTTGTGCGTTCGATCCATATTGTTTCATGAAAGCAATAGTGATGCCTTCCCAAGTTTCAGTTTGCTTGGCTTTAGGGAATAGAACCAATTTTGGCAGATGGGGTCCAACGACATCGGGAATACCATTGGGTAAAGTTCAGGATCAACCGATTTGATGATCATGGTTGCATGGAAGTTCCTTAAATGATACTTTGGATAATCAGTTGGTTTAAATTTAGGGATGTCAGTTGTAGAGAACTGTTCGGGAAGTTTCCCTTTCAGTTTGGTGTTATGAATGGGCTCGATATAGGAATTTGCATTGGTTACCCTATGAACAACACTCTCCATTGTCTTACTGAATCCAGGAGATTCACCAAACTCGATCTTCTCCAGCCTTACAGTTATTTCTTCCATCATGTTGGACAGCTTGGCTAATGCTCTAGCCATTTCAGCGACTTGTTGTTCGGTATTCGATGGACTGCCCATTTCAATGTCGCTTGATTTCTACATAGATCATCAAAGGAGATTTAGAGATAGAATGATGATGGAGAGAGAGAAATGGAATTAAAGAATCTAAGTTTGTTTAAAATTTGCGCTTCTCGAAACAAATCTGAATATCCTGAATGAATGATGACTTTTTTTTTTTTTTTTTTTTTTGGATGCACCTAGACCTAATGCATCTATGTATGACTCTTTTGGATGCACCTAGACCTAATGAATGCATGCATGACTCAATCTAAGCGTTCGAACCTGTAAAGGCTGCCTACATATCCCAAAAGAGGGAATCAGATCACTTGTAGTTCGGGACTACTAAATGCGGAATGCATGAAATGAAATGTAAAGTATGGATGCAAGGAAGTGTATAAATGATGGACTATGCAATGCAAAAGGATTCTAGTATGAATGCAGTCCTAATGGACATGAAATTCTAATGACTTCATAATCCTAGACTTGATAGACTTCTAATGACGTTAGACTTTCAAGGATGCTAGACTCCTAATGTGTGAAACTCTAGCGGACCTAAACTCCTAAAGTGAATGAAACTCTAATGGACCTAGACTCCTAAAATGAACGGAATTCTAATGGATTTAGACTCCTAAGATGGACAGAATTCTAATGGATTTAGACTCCTAAGATGGACATAATTCTAAGGGGTTTAGACTCCTAAGATGGATGGGACTCAAGCGAATGAAGACTCCTGACATGAATAGAGTTAGACGAGGTTAAGAACTCTAAATGGAGTCAATTTGGATGAATCTAGACATTTGAGTCAGATGGGCTTCTAGTGAAGTTAGAATTCCTAAGCGGATGAGACTTTTACAACAAGATGGACACTAAAAGAAATCCGAAATGATGTGCACGTAAAGGATGGATAATATACATGAAAAGATAGGATATATGATGATTTTTTGGAAACACAAGATATGTGATAGAAAAAAGATGGAGATTTTTTTTTGAAAAAAAGATGGAGATAGAATTTTTGAAGTAAATAGGAGATTGAAGATGGGCTGAAATTTTGAAAAAGATAGGAGAATGATTTTTTGAAAAAAAGATGGGGATGAATTTAAAAAAAGATGGGAGATCTTTTTTAAAAATAAAACGATGGGAGATATAGCTTTGTAAAAGATGGGGATAGAATTTCTCAAAATAGATAGGGGATTAGAGATTGAATTTTTTTTGTTTTGAAATAAAGGGAAAAAAAGGATGGATTTTAAAAAAAACATATGAAGATAGAATTGAGATGTACATACGACAAAGTTGCGCTACACGCGAGGAAAAGAGCGGAGCGCAGATGGGTTTGAGCGTGGAGCGCAGAACACAGCGCGGGAAGCGGGGCACTGTGCGGGGTATTTGCGTTGGAAGCAGGGAGGATCGCGCGGAGCGCAAGATAATGCGCGGGACACGGAGCAAAAGTGTCAGACGCAGACACTCTGCGCTAAACGCAGCTTAGGCGAGACATGATTTTTTAACTTTTTTGCTCGTCGCGATCATTAGTTCGATAGGTTGACTCGAAACATCGATAATATAGAACGATTGAAGGCACGCACATGTGAATATGCACAAGTAGGATAATAATATGCAAAGTTGTCAACCTAAAGTCTAGTTCTATGTTCATCTATGGTCAGGTTTAGGTTAAGGCTGAAAAGGGTCCATGACTAAGAGATTGATCCCACGCTTCGTACCCCTGCTTAAAGAGGTGGCCACGTGTAAGACGCACTCCAGTTCTCAAGTCAGGAACAAGAGAACAATGCCATGGTTGGGTAGGTTTGCTTATAACTAAGATCCAACACTATCGCTCAGGAAGCTTTTTGGAAGGACAAAGCGCAAATCCCCTGGGGGTGACCTCGCACATAGAACATGTGCTAATGAGACAAGTAGATTGTCCTTATGGTGGTTGAACAATAGCCATACACATGCAAAACAGTATATTATTCTAAGGCATAAAAATAAGAATGAATCGTATTTTTCAAGTTTCACCCACTCAATTCAAAAAAAAATAATTTTTTTTTAAATCCTCCCTAGTGAAGTCGCCAAATTGTAGGCGTGGATTTTTCATTCCTTTAATGCCTACACGCGGTGTGAGCGCGTTTATTTGACTACCCCATTGTTAAGGTTTTATTAAAAATATGTTTAGAAAGAAGTCGCCAACAATTCTTTAGAGGAAGAATCATAAACTAATTGGATATTGAAACGGGAGAGACATCTTAGGGACTTATCCAGTGTAGATTTCCTCGTCATGACTCCATAGATGGTCACGAACCAAAAATTGAGTTCGGGGGTGATTGTACAATATAGTCAGGAACTATATTGTCCATTGCTGGCCTCTACTAAATATCGATTCACAACAGATTTTATGCAACAGAATAATCAAATAACATTTTAAAGCACCCTAAAAATAATTAATCTAGATCGGTTTAGGAAACACATATTAAAACTAATTATTTAGTGACCAGTTATTATGCAATCATTTTACAAGGTTCCTAATAGGTTGTCCAAATTATCTGAATTAATTAGAACAGTTATTTAGGTCATGTTTAGCAATAAATACAAGGTGATAAATATTGCAACCATGCATAAAAAAATAACATTTTCATGAAAACAAATAGAAATAAGAAAATAAAATATTGCAGAGAGTTAGTATAATGTGTACAATACTTACAGTGCATGAATATATTAATAACCTACCTCACGGATAGAATGTTAGTAACTTCAAGAAAATAATGAAAAATAAATATAAAAAAAAACAAATAATGTTAGTTAATTTAGTTGGCCCTCAGAAATTATACCACCGTCCGGGGTCGTTGATTTGTACGGATCTTAGATCGAAAGTTAAACGAGTCGTTAAAACAATATGTTGCGTTTGTGTATTGCGTCGAACAAAATCAAGTTTGCATCAAGCGAATGATTTACTTTCAATTTTCTTTTGATTAGTGTCATATAGTATATTTGGTGATGCCGTTGACTTTGTACTAGGGAGTTATATGTTGCTGCTATGGGCTTTTATGTGTTAGATGATGAATCATGGGCGTATGATAATCAGGAGGCGTAGAGGATGATTAGGTGATGTGCTAAGGGTGATGTGGCGCAAGAAAGGTGCTGGAGTATTGTGAAGGATGCGCCGAGTATTTTTGTGTGTTCATGAGAATTGTCTGAGGTTTTCTGTTTTTGTGCCGTGAGAAAATTTTGTTAGGAGTTTGAGACGAGTGAGATGAGTGTAATATATAGGAAAAGGTAGTTGAGATGCAATAGGTTTCGAAAATAATTAGGTATCTAAAAGATTAGTTATTAAAAAGATTTTAGAAAATAGTTAGTAAGAGATATTTAAAAACACTTTGGAAAAAATTATTTTTTAAAAAAATATTTTTATTAATAAAACTAATTAATAAAATTAATTAATTCAAATAATTAATTTGGGCTTAGAAAATGTGTTTTATCAAATGGGCTTTCATAAAACTATTTTTATAAGGTTTTCGAAGATGGGCTTTTAAAAAGTTATTTTAAAACGTTGTAGAAAATGGGCTTTTATAAAATTATTTATAAAAAGGGTTTTCAGAAATGGGTTAATAAAACGAGTTAGAAGATGGATTGGGAATAAAACATTTTATTATAGACTCGTTCTTTATTCTTTCCTCGATCCGGACCAATTGGAGCAGAGTATTAGTCATCATAGAGTACTAAATGGGGAGACACGATTATGTGTCTACACTCATTTACTTAATTATTCCTCACTTAAGCGTGCTTGGCTGGGAGTAGTCCAGGGATAGGTGACCTCTTGGGAAGTTTCTCAGGGTGCGCATGAGTGAGGACAAAATGCGCAGAAAGAACTTGTGTTGGTTACTGAGGACAGTTGTTGGCCCTGGATGCGCATTGGTGACGATATACTCAACTCCGGAAGGGTCAAGTGTCACAAATGCTATCAGAGCAACCCTGCGACCGCGTGCTGATCGTGTGGATAATTAATCCAATGTTAGTCGCCTAATAGGGGAGGGTTATGGGGATATATCACCGGTTGCGCGTCGAATATGTGATTAGTTTCCAGGCTGGGGCGACCCACCGGTCGTTGTGGCCGAATATGTGGAGTCCTCAGGCGCAACGAGGGCGTTGATATCCTCAAGTGGGGGTGTATGTAATACCCCTCATTTTTGCTTTAAAGGGATCGAGCAGGCTACTCATTCCAATAATATGCATCTTTCTTTTAGGGAGCTCATTTACTTAATTACTCCACAATTAAGCGTGCTTGGCTGGGAGTGGTCCAGGGATGGGTGACCTCATGGGAAGTTTCTCAGGGTGCGCATGAGTGAGGACAAAATGCGCCGGAAGAACTTGTGTTGGTTACTGAGGACAGTTGTTGGCCCTGAATGCGCATTGGTGATGATATACTCGACTCCGGAAGAGTCGGGGTGTTACAGTTGAGATGTTCCCTCTTAGGTTTTCCTGTCTGGGAAACCACCAAAGGTATATAAAGAAATAGTCTTATCAATGAACATGTATTCAATTTTTACCTAGAAAAACCAGAGCTCCTCTCTTTAAATTTACTTTCTCTCTCTACCTCATTCATATATGATTTGAGCGTCGGAGGGGCATTCCCAGTGAAACCCCCGAGCCAATTTGTTCGTGTTTGGCAGGATCTCCTGCGACAAGACCCTCGGGACTTTGGACTTTCTCGGAATTTTGTACTCTCAGCTACACTCACGTCTTTGACCCTTTTCTAGACAGAAACAGAATTGGAAGTGCATAGCTATGTGTCTGCTATTAGTAAAAGTAATGAACTATTAATCTATTATACGCGGTTCCAAAGGAGGCAGCTCCTTAATATGGTCTCGTCAAAAGGATTGTTCATGGCTCTGGTAGTGATGCAAGGCGCGGCTAGGATGCGGTTGCTAGGTGGTAATGGTTGTGGCATGTTATTCTTGCATTAATGGCGATAATTACCATATAATTCTATACGGGCAAGCTTGAGGAAAATATGATTTTATCTTTCCATCTTCAATTAAGCCTCCACATTCAAGATTTCATATCATATTTTCGTAACATACTAATGTGGTCCGTGACAGGAATTGATTGAACACAATCTTATACAGATATGAAGGTACCAATAAAAACAAGAACGCTCAATTAAATTAGAGTTCTCGATGGATTTAGACAAGTTACAAAAGAGTGTCTCTGAAGAGACAGTCTTATGTTAAGACTAATGTGAGATGTGATAATTCACACGCATATGATTATAGTTTAGCAGTACAATCTAACTAAACTATAAAAAAATGTTAACTAATTGGAAAAAAATTTGCAACTATACAGAATAACTTTTAATGAAATTGTGTTAACTAATAGATTAAAACTCATACTATTACCAATAAATCATAATTATCAACCCAAAACCATGATATCAACCAAACCACCATAATCATAACCCAAAACAATAACTTTTTATCTAACCTATGACTAACAATCAAAAACAATAACTATTAACCCGAAAAAATAACAAACACACCATAACTATTTAGTATCCACCCAAGACCATATTTTATCTCGAAAACTATAACTAATAACATGAAAACTATAATTAATAACGTGTAAACAATTACTAATAACTAAAAACAATAACTATGAACCTTAGAAATATAATTATTTACACAGAACCATAACTATAATAATATGAAAACTGTAATTAATATTGTGTAAACAATTACTAATAACTATAACCATAACTACTAACCTTACAAATATAACTATTTACCTGAAAACGGTAATTAATTACCACAAAACCATGACTACTTACCCAACATGTATATTACAAAAAAAAATTGTAACTACTTGAAAACCATAACTCATAATAAGAGATACATTATAATTTAGATTAATTGATAGAAGGAAACAATGAGCTTTGAAATTAAGAATATACTTACTTGACTTTGATGCAACAATGTCGTTGTTCAAGTGGGATAAACTAAACTAAGCATCATCAAATTCTCATCATCAAGATTGAAAAAAACGCGAAAAGGACGTTAATTGAAAGTAATGTTCGAAAACGACTGCATTTAAATCTGATTTGTCCTACCTTAACTCAATTTCACACAAATTTAGCAACAATTGAGCTAAAACTCTAACAAATATGGATGATTCAGGTGTTTTAGCTCAAATGAAAGTGAAAGAAAAAAAGTGGGCTTTAGGTTCCAAATCTAATTATATACAATAGCACAAGAGAGAAAAGGAAATTGAGTGGAGGAAAGGAAAATGGCAGTTCGGAGTAGAGAGAAACGACAAGGCTAGAGAATAGAGAATAGAGAAATGAGAGTTGGTAGATGTCAGAGCGTAGGAAAGAAAAATGAGGGCTTGCAGAGAAAATATAAATTCAGGGGGGAATGTGATAGCCTTACTAGCATAACTAATCGGTCCGAGCGCTTAACTAATTCCGTTGCTATTGCCAACCAAGATATGCAGTTGATGCACGAACGTGATGTTAGCATAACATCAGCTGGTCTCACGTTAACACTAATGTGAAACCGTCTTTTTCAAAAATTTGTATTACCAAAGATAGTCAAGATAACCTAATTTAGCGGACACAACCCTCTGAAAATTAATAAAACTCAAGAAAAAGCCTTGGCCATTAAAATTCCCCATTCACCCAAAAAAACAGAAAATTAAGATACACTTTTTATAACAGAAGAGCAACTTTATATCAGTACAAGCTGGTGCGTTAAACAAACAGTTCTCGACCCCACACATGGAGGCAGGAACAATGGCACAATGACTAGCAACAGATATAGGAGACGATATAAGGCCTTCCTAGCTATCAGTAAGCGCACCCACCACAGCTAGTTGCCAGCAAATCTAGCCAGTAGCATGAGTAAGTGAAGGTCAAGAGATTTACATGAGGATTACTTGCACAGATACAGATGTTGTTGCCTGCTCAGTTGTAAAATCTTCAGTTCCAAATAAATTAGTCTCATTCCCCATCAAAAATTCTAAAAACCTTGTTTATCCAACGTTATCAGCAACGCACCACAATAAATAATGCAGGTGCTCTATCTTATTATAAGGGTTTACACAGGCAATTTGCCGCATCGTATTCCTTGAGCCATATAGAAGATACCAGTCCACAATGAACCAACCTTTTGTCCCAAATGCTCATCGACGCTTGTACAGACATGGCTTCAGCTCAGGCCATTCAATTTCAATTACATCTCTGGGTTGCTTCTCCTGATCAAAACAAAATGAACCAAGGAAATCTTAGAATAAGAAATTAACACAAAAGTGACTGCTGATTGGCACATAAGCCTGTTCCACTCATCAACCATATATCGGAACACACACAAACGCACATATACAAGGATGACGACGACAGTAAAAAAAAGATGGTGAGAAGAAATGTTCACACCTTTTTCTTAAAGAACAACAGGATGAACATCTTATTGGAGAAATCCTGCAAGCAACAATTTATTGTAAGGCACTTCTACAGTAAATCAAGCAAGGGTCTGGGGGATATTCTATTTGCTAATGGCACCAACCATGTAAAAGTTAAAAAAAGATATGTTTGTCCCTTGTGATGTGAAATCAAGTTGTTCCTAACTTCTTGTAAAAGTCCTAGTTTTGTTAGGATCTCTTATAGTTTTAGGAGTTTGCCTATAGGCTTTTACCTCTCATTTGAGAGAGTTTTTCCTATTTTAGGCTTTAGAAATTATTGTTTTCTTTAATTAGTTAAACCATTTGGTTTAGAGTTTGGATTTAATTAGGTTTCCTAAGTTTACTTGGTTTAGGTCTCCTAACAAACTCATGTTTATCTTTTATTTAGTTTAGGAGTATATACTAAGTGGAATCCTTTAATGCTTAGGAGTCTAATTCTACTTCGTTTAGTTTATTTTATTTATCTTTTAGTTTCCTAATTAGCGTGGGATACAGAAGAAGTTTACTATATATATCTCGTGACATATGAATAACTAGTAAATTATGCACACGATGCGTGCCTTATTTTTTTTATTTTCCAAACATAAATTCTAGTTTTTTTTTTTGAGCAAAAACATGGCAAAAATATGAACATTAGATTTTTTTTTTTTTTTGGCTAAATTTCTTAGGTTAACCCTCTATAACTTAACCCTTCTTTTATTAATTTTTTTACTTATTCTTTCTTTTAGTTTTTAAAAATTAAACTTGATGACCGATAAAAGAATGTTAAGTGCATTTATTTAGGATTTCTTCTATTGTATTAACATAGTCTTTTGTGTAAAACAAATCATTTCACTTTGTTAATTGATTGAATTTTCCGTTTTGATGTAAACTTGATTGTATTTGTGGATTGATTGATAAGATATTTGATTGATGTAATATTCCTTCACTTTTTTCCAGTATAAATGTACTAATTCTAATAGTCAATGTTTCTTTTTTTGGTAGCTTAATTGTAACTTGATTTGCTTCAACATTTAAGTTAATTTTTTAATACTATATTTGAGTTTGACTTTGTATTTCTCATTTTTTGGTGGTAGTTTATTTACTAATGGGCAGTTAAGTAAATTTACAAGGAGACACCATAACTTCCCCTTCCCTTATATAATAGAGATAAAGTAGACGTGATTAATTAATATTTGAGTTTGAGCTTTCGCTTAATCTTTGAGTTGCGGATACTTTTAAAATTCAGAGTTTGAGAAGTGGACCTTTAATTAGATTCAGAGTCGAGAAGCGGATCTTTTACAAGATTCAGAGTGACATTAGACACATAAACCACTTAAATTCGTCCATTCCACAAGCTAGCTTCAAGATTTTTCTAAATACAAAGATCTTGATTATCCATTGATTTTAGTTAAATTCGTGTTTTAAAACACCAAGAAAAGCTTAAAGAATCGTTCTTTCTGTCAAAAATCCGTCTATTCCTGTAATCCATGATTATAACCCAAGGCCTTACACATCACCTTGCTGGGGAGAGTTAAAGCACGCATACCTTTGTTACTACAGTAAATCCTAGTTCACATATGGCTCTCGAGAATTCATTGGGATCAGCTCCTCCAGTATTCGGATCCAACCTACTCTTCACTTCAGCTATCAGGAGCCAGCCACTAAAAGCAAAAGTACTTTATCAGATACATAACAGAACACTGTTATTTATTGATAAACTTGAAAAACATCAAAACAAAAAAACTTACCTTGACTTAAGAACTCGATGTGCTTCCTGAAGATAACTAGGGAAATCAGTTCCCATCAGTGAAAGGCAAAATACAGCAACATCTACAGATGATGATTCAAGGGGTGTCTGCAAGAACAATTTTTAAGCTTTAAAATATAGAGAATAATGTGCCTCATTACAGTCAAGATAATCAGCAAGCAGCATGAGATAAATTCTAACACAAGTAAAAACATAGTAGACTCCTTAATATATCTCAGAATTATCATCGACTAGAAGACACACGCAAGAGCCGACTTCCAGGTCACTACACATGGAAAGGATGTAATTAAACTGTCACTACACATAAAAAGGTGATATTAAAGCATCTTCACAAACATAATGTTTCCCAAGTTACACTGGAGAGGTGAATGTAAACTAATATGCACTTAAGTAACAACAAGGCTGTCCACCATGAAACAAGGAGAACACAAGCAAATAAAAGACAATCCATATGACTAGTACCAGATTAGACAATAATTATGACCACACAGTAGCATCTTGATTCATTATGACCACATGCACGTTGTTTTGAACATGGTTTCAAAAAACGCCTGTATCAATACAGTTCACCCATATTAGAACAGTTTTCAACATTGGTAAACCGAACATGATCAGTTCAACAGGGTGGATTTTAATAAGCCGAAATTTCGGCATAACCGACCGTGATGGTTCAAAAATATGGTTTTGGTTACGGTCGCAGGAACGGGAATGGATACATTCAACATGGACCGCATCACGGTTTATCATACTGTTGTTTGCACTATATATTACTAGCTTTTTATGCACGCGATGCGTGCAATGATATTATTGGGCATAACTATAACTAAGTAGTAAAACAATCAGAAAACGAAAGTTTGTATCTAAGTTCGATCACCTCCATTTTGTGAATAAGATTTTTTGAAATACTTACAAATAGTATTTAAAAACACTTTAATAAATAAGTATAAGTAATGAAATTGTAATTTAAATATGTTGTACTTTAATTCTTGAATGATGTTTTAAATAAACCTTTTTCCCTTGATAATTAAAGTTTCATTATATATAGGAAACACTACAAAAAATAAAGAAATTTTAAAAAAAATCCTCCTTTGTTCCTATTTTTCTTTTCCTTTTCCCTATTCCATTTAACATGGACAAAGTTAATGCACTATCTAGTAAGGTATAGGATATGTAGGGGCTGCCCTATTTAATGTAAAATGGTAGAAGGTAATTTGAAACATTATGTCCTTAACAAATGCGGTTGTAAAAAAAATGTATAGTGGAGTTAATTTGTGCATTTGAATTTTCTATGAAGTTCTGAAAACTCAATTTAGATACAATACTCATTCAACCAAAAAAAATCTCTATTATAAAGGTCGGTATTGTTGCTTTCCGATAGTTTACACTACTAAGCAATTTAATAAGAAGTGCTATATTCCGCTACATATTTTTAGGATGGGGGAGTTAAAGAAACAACAAATGTACAATGCAAATAAGGATAACATGATCATATCATTTTATATGATAGTATCTCTTTTTATATGAACGACAAATATGATCAATATAAAATATAGATGTAATATTCCACTAACCTTCTACTGTCATTTGCCTAAATATGATAGTATATCTTTGCTTATCCTAATATACAAATGCAGACAACAAATGTATAGAATATAGATGTACAATTCCACTAACCTTCGATTGTCATTCATTCTCGGTTTCTCACTACAATTAACTATTCATTCTCTCTCTCCTCTCATTGTACAATTCCTTTCATCTTCAATTCCACTGTACAATTCCTCTCACGCCTCTCATTGCTCTCCTTCTCTCTCTCCTCTCACGCCTGCTCCCTCTAATCAATCACCATAATCTCTCACCGGGTTGATAACTCAATTTGATTCGAGCCCAATAATAGCGTGCATAAAAATCCCAGAATGGAGGCGACATGAGGCATCCGGTGGTTCAATTTTCACGCTAGTTCGTCATCAACCTCGGTGGTTTCCGGTGACGGGTCAACCGAGTGAAAGCATGCACTGTACTTTATTCAAGCATAATCATCTCCTCTCTAGATCTAATTCTTGGGTCGATTTTATTTTCTACGAAAAAAGGTCATTTCTTAAATTTTAGATTTTAGTAATTTCTCTATGATCCCAAATTTCTAACCGAAAAGTATACACCAATTTCAGTTTTTTTCCCCTTGTTTAACTTTTAAATTATGATTTCACAAACTAATCAATTTTGTTTATGGGCTGAAATTTCCCCCATTGTTCATCAGTCTCATATTTTTAAAATTTTCTCCTTTTCTAAACTTTAACACTTTGAATTTCAATTATATTTGAAATGAAATTTTAAATTTTTCATACAAAATTTGAAGTTCAATTATATTTGACGAATTTCAATTATAGTGTTATTAAAAATTTACTCGAACATAGTACATACTCTTATTTAATTTCAACTTATAATCTGCGTACCTGATTAACAGTGAAGTTACTGCAAATTTGAGACTGCCTTGAAGCTCCAAGTAATGAAGAAAACTGATTTTGTGTTGAGTTTGTGTTTGTAATTTTTTGTAATACCGTGAATATGATTTTGAGTTGTATGTAATGAGAATGTCGCGCGTTTTTTTTTATTTTGATGTGGTATTAATTTTGGGTAATTTTTTTATTATGAATCTTTTTTACTGGCAATTATATCAGTTGATTGGGTTTTTAGAGATTTGATTGAAATTATTTTGGCAAGTTTATGCGTGATTTACTGTTGATGGATGCAGCTGTGATGTATGTTTTTTTTCTTTGGGGGCAATTATGTAAATGCCTAGGAGGACACCATTGCTCCCCCCTTGGCTTATATAATAGAGATAAAATAACTTGTATAACATTTGTTTTTTCCCCTTAAAACCACCATAGATTTTGTGACTGTTGTTTTGGAGCCTCTTCTCTCTATCTATATCTTTTTATGTTGACTCATGTCATTTATTGGAGGGAGGTGTAGGGAACACTGGGGTCGCTGGAAAGAGAATCTGAAAAGTAGCATCTTGATACACAAAACACCGGAAAATGCGAGCGAAATTACCTTCACGATTTGTTCGGCCGGAATTTCGGCTTATTTAAATTCACGGATTTAAAATAGTTAAATTCGGTTAGTAAAGTTGAAAATAATAGTATTATGAACTAGGAAATATGAAACTTTTTCATTAATTATTACAAATTTACAATATATTATTATAATGTCATAACATTGTTGTATAATCATAATATTACCTCAAAAACAAGAACACCTAACAAAACTATAATAAAAAAATTGTGCTTGAAACCGCGACGTGGTCCGCGTTAACGTATCCATTCTGCGAAACCACCACCATTTCCAAGACCGTGACTGATGCTACGGTTTTATATAGAGTTTTTCCCCTTATATTTAAGCTAAAATGTGTATCAATGGTGCTCTTAGGAGTCTTTTTACGCTAACTTTCTTCTTCTAGTTGTGGTTTTCTGTTTTGTGATGATTTGTAGGTATTAGGGAACTTTTTCCCTATTTTTTACAGCTTTACGTCTACCACAATCGAATGGAGAGGTTCGAAGGCATACATGATGAGTTTCGGGGTCCCGAGAATACTTTCCGAGGCCTTGGACAAAAGAAAAAGTGAAGCCAAGGAATGAAGAAACGGAGCCTCGCCCAATCTCATCGGGCGGCCATCATTGTCAAAAGCAAGATTTGTTGCGGGCCCGATCGGGCGCTTCGGCCCTGTCGTAGTTCGGTACCCTGGCCCGATCGGGCGAGAAGGCCCGAAAACATCGGGCGAGTGTGCTTCGTAGATTGGGAGCTGCGTGCGCCTGCGAAGTTCCATGGCCCGACTCCATCGGGCGGATGCTTTGGGTGCTGCTGTGTGCGTTTGCGGAGCTCGCACTAAACCCCGACGAGCACGACTCCATCGGGCGGTTGGCGAGAGTGTGTGCGTTGTAGCTCGTGCTGCGAAGATTCTACACCAACTTGCGCCAGCCCAATTCCATCGGGAGTATGCAGCCCGATCGGGCGATTAGCCAGACACGCGTATTTTAATGATTTTCGGGTTATTTTCGTATGACTTTTCCTTTATGTTTTAGGTTTAGTATAAATACAAAAATTAGAACATTACTAAGACATCTTCTATTCATCTTTGGTTTTAGCCATTTTTTTTAATAGTTTTCTCTCAAGAACCCTAGTCTACTACTTTTCATTTTGAATTCAAGATTAAGCATTTGGATTGCTTGCAAGTTCAATATAGTTCTTTAATTTGGTAATCTTCTTCATTGTTTTCTCCATTATTGATTGCTTTCTCTATTATTGATTGGATTGATTTCTTAATTATTTGCAATAGTTCAAAGTATGAATTTTTACATGGATTTTGTTATTGTTTTCGCAAGCATGAGTGAGTAGTTTTATTTCTAGGATTGTGGGGACCTATGTATGTAATGAGGGATTGATAGATTAGTCTAATTACCCTTTATTTCAATTGTTTCCTGTGATTGAATCGTTCATGCTAGATTTATGAATTAGGCCTGATTTGTATTTCTATTATCGCAATATTGAATCTGCTTTGAGAGGAGAGATTTCGTATAGGCTTTCAATCATTAGGCAGAGTGATCCTTGACCATGCGAGAGCGGCTAGGTGGTCTGTGAGGGAGGTAATGTTCGAGAGAAATTACATGTGCCCTAGATAAATTGACTTATTAGGTGGTTATTATTCGTCTCTGATTCCCCGAATTGTATGCATAGTGATCCATAGTCCTAGTTCTTTATTAATTGATTCTTACATTCGTATTTAGTTCTGTCATTTACTTAGTTTAGTCATACACCCATTTTCATCTGATTTAGTTAGTATAATATTAGAATTCAGATATAATAGTATAACTTTCTCCATGTGGATTCGATCCTGACTTCCCTAACTACTTGTTAGTGGACCTTAGGTTATTTTTGATAAGGTGATACGACTTTAGCCTGTCAAATTTTGGCGCCGTTACCGGGAAGACGGTTTATTTTTATTGTGTCTGAATTATAGTATTGCACTAACCTCTACTCCGAAGAACATCTGTTCTTTGGAGCATCTCACGTTTGTTTTAGCGTTTTTGGTGTATGAGCAGGAAATTGAAATAGCCAAGTCTCTTTCCATTTGATCCGGAGATTGAAAAGACCGTTCGTAGACTCAGAAAGAAAACTAAGCAAGCAAAGTTGTCTGCAGGGACACCTTCCCAAAAGACACCTTCTCCATCATCTTCACCACAACAAGAATTCTCCGTCTCACCTATTACTCTTCAAATGGATGATGAAGTTAAACCAACATTCAGAGATTATGCACAACCATCTCCTGATAATGTGCTGACTGGGGTACGGTTGCCTACTATTGCTGCTGCAAACTTTGAAATCAAGTCTCATGTTCTGAATATGGTTCAGAATAATCAGTTAGCTGGGTTACCATCTGAAGACCCAAATCAGCACCTGCAGCGGTTTTTACAATGTTGTGCTACTCAGAAACGTCTTTGTCCTCATCATGGTTTTGACAAGTGGTATTTGTGTCAGATTTTCTACACTTGAGTTGATGCAGATACGAGACGGGTAATTGATGGAGCTTCTGGTGGGTTCTTCATGGATAAAGCCATAGACGAAGGGTATGAACTTCTGGAGAAACTCGCTTCTAATCATGCGTCCCCTATTCGTTCTTCTATGACAAATGGAGGCAAACATGATGTTGAGGCCATTTCTTTATTGTTCGGGCAACTAGCTGCTCTACACCAGAAGATTGATTCTTTGAAGCTAGGTAACAATTCCTCCCCCCACATGAGTGTCAACGCCATGGCTAGTGTTTCTGGCTACAATGCTTTCATATGTGACGCTTGTGGGATAGCTGGACACAACTCTCAAGAGTGCCCCGCTCTCTCACATTCTAGTGAGCCAGTGCACGCATTACAATCACAACATAAGCCCCTGTTCGATCCCTACTCCAATACATACAATCCTGGGATGCGAGATCATCCAAATCTCTCATATAGGAGCAATAATGTGATGAATCCGCAACAACATTATCCACAGCCTCAACAACAGTATCAGCCACAACCACAAGCCCCTCCTGGATTCTAGAGAAATCAGTTTCAACAGCATCATAACACACCTCCTTCAGACCCACTATTGCTGAACTCAAAAATCTCATGTTGCAGATGCAGAAAGGTATTCTTTCCTTTCAAGCAGATACCAGGTCTCAATCTGAGAGCCTGCGTGCTCAGAATAAGCTACAAGGGACACATAATAAGATGTTGGAGTCACAAATAGCTTCTTCTGCTAGTAGGCCATCTGGGTCATTACCTTCGCAACCAATGCAACCAAGGGACACTGCCAATGCTATTACCCGTCGAAGTGGAGTGCAGTACGACGCCCCAAGCAATGCTAGAGGTGGAATCATCAATTGCTAAGAAACCACAAGAAGTGCCTGAGGATGCTGAACCTCAGGCAGAGCAAGGAGCTGCAGAGAACGAGAAAAATGTGACTCCGGTGATCAAGATACCATTCCCAAATCGGATGCTCAAGAAGAAGCTCGACCACCAGTATGGTAAGTTTTTAGAGGTAGTAAAGAATCTGCAGGTAGCAGTTCCTTTTACTGAATTATTAAATCAAGTGTCTGCTTATTCTAAATTTTTGAAAGAACTTCTGATGAGGAAGCGGACTCTCAATGAGGTGGAACTGTGGCTTTTACTGCTGAATGCAGCGCTCTTTTACAAAACCAGTCTCCACCTAAATTGAAAGATCCGGGGAGTTTTTCCATCCCTGTCACATTGGCACCATATTTATTGACAAAGCTTTATGTGACTTGGGTGCCAGTGTGAGTGTCATGCCTCTTTCTATCTGTAAGCAACTCAACATGGGTGACTTAAAATGTACTACCATTACTCTACAAATGGCTGACCGTTCTGTGAAATACCCCCTAGGTATATTAGAGGATGTTCCTGTTAGAGTAGGTCAATTCTTTATCCCTGTGGACTTTGTTATATTAGCCATGGCAGAAGATACCCAAACACCCATTATCCTCGGGAGACCTTTCCTCCATACTGCTGGAGCAGTAATAGATGTTAAAAGTGGGAAACTGACATTGACTGTGGGGGATGATAAGGTTATGTTTAGCCTTACCAATACCCCTAAAAGCCCAATGCTCGAGGAATCATGCTATAGTGTTGATGTTATAGATGAACCGATCCATGATTGCATGCCTCATTCCCCCTCCCGTGATACTTCAAATGATGTGCTTGTCTTAGAGTCTATTGCAGGTGATGAACATTTTCTAAGGGTCTTACAGACTCACAAAAAGGCCATTGGGTATAGCACTGATGAATTGACAGGAATAAGCCATGACTTTAATGAGCACCGAATTCATCTATATGAGGGTTACCACAATAGCATTACAGTCCAACGCGGGTTGCAAGGGGTGGTACAGCATGAAGCTACTAAACCGCTTGATGCAGGTTGATGGGCAGCTGACGTCCATGTCCCTTTCCTTCCCCTTATTGCAATGAGGCCATTGCCAAGTTCAGCTTGGGGGAGGATTTTTGTAAGTATTAGTATTACTTTTCTTTTACTCTTTTACTGCTTTTTCGGTTAGTTAAGTTAGTTTAATTGCTTTGAAAAAAATGAAATATTGCTGAAAAAAAAAAACACAAAAATAAGAGTTGAATGAATAGATTGCTTGCTTCCCTGTGCCCCGAACTTTGCTTTGAAAAATGATTTAACTCATTATACTGGATAGTTGGGCATTTGTGATTGGGATGTTGTGATGTGATTTCTGATTGCCTTGATCTTGAGTGGATTTTGATGATAAAGCGCTTACTTTAACTGCATGCTTGAATTGGTTAGATTGTGAGGATTCATTCTAGCCCTCGGATTTTTATCTCTATCCAGTTTATTCTTGTGTCTTAGTTCCTCGTAGCATTCTTATCTTGGCTTTGGCATTGTACTCGTTGATTTCTGGTGACTTTGGACATTGTGCTGTGATAGAGGCGTTCATTTGTTTAATTTTTAAGCCTCAGAGTTGTTTAATGAATCATTTTCCCCCCTAGCCCCGCTGAGCCTAATGATTTGTTTTTTTGGATCTATATTAAGCCACATTACACGCCTTGAGCCTTTACAATGACTATTGTCCCAAGCCTAACTTGGGGGAGCATTTGTTAAGTTGGTATTATATTGTGTGGTTGATTCCGTAAGGTGGTTGGAAAATAACGCTATGTTGATACAAAGAAAATAAAGAAAGAGAAAAAAAAAAAGTGAAAAATGATAGTGAAAAATCTGAAAATTTTCTATGATCTTCACTCATTAACTTTCAAAAGTGTTGGAAATTATGATGAAAGAGACAAGTATTGGTTGGTTCGTGAGATTTCAAAGTTGGTTATTATCTTAGTAGTGTTGTTGAGATCATGGGAGTTGTTTCGGCCACATCTAGTCTTGTTACTAGTGTTTTTTGCTCCCCTTTCTTGGCTTTTCCACCACATTCCCTAAATAATTTCCTTACCTTTACCCGAGCCCCATTATAACCCTGAGAAAGACCTTTTGAGCACGTGTTGGATTGTTTTCTGGATTGATTCTGAGTCAATTTGCCAAAGTTAAAGAGTAAGTTTGTTATTTGAGTCAACCTGACTAGAATGAGCGATATCATACATATCTAAACACATGAGAGTGTGAGTGAGAAGGGCTATTATGGTTGGGTTGGTGAGCATTCGGGCACATTATGCCTGCCACAAAATTGAGAGGAGTGACACCTCGGTGAGCACCTTTTCAAGATTTGCATGTTATGTAGGGCAACTGCACTTGATGGTTTGCTTAGGTGATTGGTGGTCAGGGTGATCTGAACAACTGAACTTGAATTTTGCTTGCTTGAAGGATTTTGAGTTTGAAAATGTTTCAGTCTGAATTTCTTACTTGAGGGGTGAAGCAATTTTGTTCATGTTCATGTTGTGTTTTGCTTGGGGAAAAGCAAAGGTTTAGCTTTGGGGAGTTTGATGCTACGGTTTTATATAGAGTTTTTCCCCTTATATTTAAGCTAAAATGTGTATCAATGGTGCTCTTAGGAGCCTTTTTACGCTAACTTTCTTCTTCTAGTTGTGGTTTTCTGTTTTGTGATGATTTGTAGGTATTAGGGAACTTTTTCCCTATTTTCTACAGCTTTACGTCTACCACAATCGAATGGAGAGATTCGAAGGCATACATGATGAGTTTCGGGGTCCCGAGAATACTTTCCGAGGCCTTGGACAAAAGAAGAAGTGAAGCCAAGGAATGAAGAAACGGAGCCTCGCCCAATCTCATCAGGCGCCTCACGCCCGATCGGGAGGCCATCATTGTCAAAAGCAAGATTTGTTGCGGGCCCGATCGGGCGCTTCGGCCCTGTCGTAGTTCGGTACCCTGGCCCGATCGGGCGAGAAGGCCCGACAACATCGGGCGAGTGTGCTTCGTAGTTTGGGAGCTACGTGCGCCTGCGAAGTTCCATGGCCCGACTCCATCGGGCGGATGCTTTGGGTGCTGCTGTGTGCGTCTACAGAGCTCCACTAAACCCCGACGAGCCCGACTCCATCGGGCGGTTGGCGAGAGTGTGTGCGTGGTAGCTCGTGCTGCGAAGATTCTACACCAACTTGCGCCAGCCCGATTCCATCGGGCGTATGCAGCCCGATCGGGCGATTAGCCCGACACGCGTATTTTAGTGATTTCCGGGTTATTTTCGTATGACTTTTCCTTTATGTTTTAGGTTTAATATAAATACGAAAATTAGAACATTAATAAGACATCTTTTATTCATCTTTGGTTTTAGCCATTTTTTTTTGATAGTTTTCTCTCAAGAACCCTAGTCTACTACTTTTCATTTTGAATTCAAGATTAAACATTTGGATTGCTTGCAAGTTCAATATAGTTCTTTAATTTGGTAATCTTCTTCTTTGTTTTCTCCATTATTAATTGATTTCTCTATTATTGATTGGATTGATTTCTTAATTATTTGCAATAGTTCAAAGTATGAATTTTTACATGGATTTTGTTATTGTTTTCGCAAGCATGAGTAAGTAGTTTTATTTCTAGGATTGTGGGGACCTATGTATGTAATGAGGGATTGATAGATTAGTATAATTACCCTTTATTTCAATTGTTACCTGTGATTGAATCATTCATGCTAGATTTATGAATTAGGCCTGATTTGTATTTCTATTATCGCAATATTGAATTTGCTTTGAGAGGAGAGATTTCGTATAGGCTTTCAATCATTAGGCAGTGTGATCCTTGACCATGCGAGAGCGGCTAGGTGATCTGTGAGGGAGGTAATGTTCGAGAGAAATTACATGTGCCCTAGATAAATTGACTTATTAGGTGGTTATTATTCATCTCTGATAACCCGAATTGTATGCATAGTGATCCATAGTCCTAGTTCTTTATTAATTGATTCTTACATTCGTATTTAGTTCTGTCATTTACTTAGTTTAGTCATACACCCATTTTCATCTGATTTACTTAGTATAATATTAGAATTCAGATACAATAGTATAACTTTCTCCCTGTGGATTCGATCCTGACTTCCCTGACTACTTGTTAGTGGACCTTAGGTTATTTTTGATAAGGTGATACGACTTTAGCTTGTCATTGACCGAAATTGTATTTTTTGCCATGGTTTTGAACATAAAGACTGAATTTACACAGATTTCCGGAGCTCATTACAGAAGATTTAAAATGAGTAACAAGACCAGGTGACCTAGCTCATTCCATTTAAGAAGCAAGAGTTGTTGAAAGTATATATGATTAAATGTGTCGTCAATCATGGAAATCAGACAAGCAAATGTATCTTGATCGCAAAGAGATACCACCATGTTCACAGATGTATATTAACATGGGTGGCAACTGTTCAGAGCATTAACAACAGTTACTCAAAGAAGAAAAACAAATATCCATCCCACTAAATCATGGATCTACTTAATGAAACATGGAGCATTCACTTGGATCATGAGCAATAAAACGAGATTATAAAATGTTCGGTTGGATAAAACTACATACTTTAGACATATCACAAGCAATAACGGAAGGATCACTGGAAACAAGATCGATAGAATGGACTTTGTTCTTTACATTCTTCGCTAAGCGTGCATCCCCTGCAATTGACATTAGAAAAGCAAGAAACAAAGTTAAATAGGCGCAACAGATATAATGAGAAGCAGTTGGTAAAACTTCCACATACACCAAAATATAAGATTAAAATAGGCATTATCTAGGCATGTATAGAAGGCCTACCACAACCAAAATCAGCCACAATAAGAGATGCGGTACGATCCTTTAGCCAATTGATAATTACATTAACTGGCAGCTCAGGCCAGTGTGCCATTTGTTCTTGATATCCTACATGATACTGGCATGTAAGTCAAAAAAATGTCAACAAATTCCCTATCTCATAAGGCATTGAACAATCCAAACCAAAAAAAAGGGTCCTGGTAAGCTTTAGCTATGACAGATTCAACAAGCACCAAAAAAACATTCGAAAAATTTGAATAAAAGCACTAAGATAAAATAACTGTAGAAGTAAATAATACACAGCAAGTGCATTACACACAAAATAATGATGTTAACAGAAGAAGACAATTCAGATTGTGAAGTAAAAGCTCAGAGTTTGAAGGTACAGTTTCAGTAAAATATTGTGTAACACTAAAAATTATTGGTCACTTCCTTCAAAAAAAAAAGTTTATTGGTCACCAGCATGTGAATTGCACTTCCAACATTGAAAATCTCTGATGTCAAAAAGATCAGAAGATAATGAAGAGCACCACCAAGCATTATGCATTATAAATATGAACTTCAGATATTCTTACAAATATGCAAGAAGACAAAGTTTACACGGCCAAACCCTACACGAAGAAGTAGACATCAACTACTAGATCCGAATAATTAATCCTGAATAGATACTTCATCCAGCATGTATTGTGAGAGTCAGAGCATGAGACGCTATTTTAACAACGAACACACACATCGCAAATATAAAGTCCATAATGTACCATGGTCATAGTAGTGAGGCAGAACTCTGTATGCGGGTTTAGGGGGAGGGGTAATATAGGGAGTACAATATAATTAGGTTAGCCTAGTGATTAAGCTAGCTCTATATGTAGAAGAGATTAGTAATAGGAAAGGGTATGAAGAATATATTTGAGAGTTTAATTTAGTGGTTAGTTTGGGAGTGAGACCAAGTCACTCGAAAACTTGGCAACTATCGTTATATTTTCTGTAATTTTCCATTTTTCTCAATTTGATTCAGGGAGATTGAGTAGCTAATTTTTCGGTTTCAAAAAAATTATCTGTCATGTTGTTTGCCGGAGCTCCGACTAGGAAGCTTAGGGTCCATTTAAATTGGAATTGAAGCAACTTTTAGAGGCAATTGAGGAGAAGTAAACAAAGAAGCAGAAGTGGAAGTGGAGCAGCAGTCACATCTGGTGAAAAGCAGATGTGGCGATGAACTTGGCAGCCTTGTTGGTGGGGCAAATGGAGGAGAAGCAAAGGACCATAAAGCTACTAGTAGCCGCAGAAATTTTGAGGGCCAACTAAACAAAGGGAGAAAGAGCTTCACTAAAAGTGCAACTAAAGCAAGGTGATTTTGGAGGTGGATTTACCGTCACAGGTCGAGGTTGTTACGCCGGAGGTAGACGAGGTGGTGATCTCGGGAGTCATGCCGACAAACCAAAGGCAAGGTTACGTGAGAAAGGCACCCGCAAGTAGTGGTTCCGGTGGAGATCCAGGCAGCGGCGTCGAGCAACTGATCGGTGCTGGAGCACAGTGGCAGAACTTCCAGAAGGTTCCAGTGCTTGCGTTCTATGGGCTTTTGGCTTGGAGAGGAAGCCAAATATGGAATATTGTTGTAAGGGCATTTTGGCAATTAACCAGGGAGGAAACCTCGAGGCTGTCGAAAATCACTTGTCAACAACTTTTGAACGTCAGATTTCAAAACCCACTTTCCTTCTCGTTTCTTTTAATCAACCTAGCCCAATTTATGAATCTCTTTTTTTCCCCAATTAATGAGGCAAGGCCTACATCTGAGATAACCCACCTAAATTCCAAACCTCTTTACTTTAAACCCATCCAACTTACCCAAAATGACTACATTAGAAGAAAGCCCATATTTTGATGTGTATGTGGAGTGTTAATTATGTAGTATCCTAGTTCCGTTAGGAAACTATGTAATTTAGGTATTTTAATGGTAATAGGATTCTTATGCCTATAGGTTTTTACCTTTCACTTGAAAGGGTTTTTCCTATTCTAGGCCTTTGATTATTTTATGTTTAAAGAGTTATAATAGAAGTTTGATTAGCTTTGGCCGTGTAGTTTGCTTAGCTTAGGCGTGCGAAAAGTACTTGTTCTCCAAGTATCTCTAGTTTGTTAATTTGTTACTTATATATATCTTTGCAGAGTTTCCTAGTTTTAGTTGATTTAGGATTCTTGTACTATTTATATTTTGGCCATAATGATGAATAAGATAGTTTTACTTTTTATTAAAGTAATTCTAGTGTGAATTATTGTTTTGGCCGAGAAGGCATTGTTTTAGCTGTGAAAGCACAAAATGCTAGTTGATCTTTAACTTGGATTAGTTAAAGTTCTTCATATCCTTCCTTTGAGTTCATCCAACCTAGTTGTTTAATCACCAAAGTATTCGACTTCCTCTCTAAAGAATTCAATCTTTACTTCAAGAAACATAAAAAAAACACTTAAATGCATCCAAGATTATTCAAGAAAGCTAAACCACAACCATATTAGGAGCCTAAAACGTGAATCTTAAACCAAGATCCACCAAGTGGTGTGGCTGCTGCTACTTTAACACCATGCCTGACGAAATTCCACCATGGCAATTGGCCTTGCAAGCAACATCCGAGGAAGACGAGGCTAAACATCAACAACTTGCTGCCCCAGTTGGTGCCTTAGTCGACATGTTTAGGAAGCTTCAGCGTAACTCCAACTTTGCACGTGAAACACCACCACCACCATCACATCATCCAAGGCGTGAAGAGGAGGTAAAGTTAGCTGATTTACCTTGGTTTGATGGTGAGCTTGATTCAAAGTCCTATCTTGATTGAGAACGTAGAGGAGCGTTGCTTTGATCAGAAGAGCTTAGTGATGGTACTCGATTTTCCTATGCTATAGTTAAACTTAGTATGCATCTTTATGGGATGATTCTATGAAGATTAGGCGTGAAAGAGAGCATAAGATGCCTATTGAATCTTGGTCCTCACTTAAGGCGAAGCTACGCAAAAGGTTTGTCCCTCGTTCATACAAGCAAGATTTGTTCCTTAAACTAAATCCTTTGCGGCAAGGATTCTTGAATGTGGAACAATACATTAAAGAGTTCGAGAGATTATATATGGCGTGTGAATTTGTGAAATAAAGGAAGAGGAGGAGCAAATGAATGCATGTTTTCTTGTTCGATTGAAGCCCTCTATTGCACACCATGTTGAACTCCAGCAATATGTAACGTTTGATGACTTGTGTAATCTTGCTTCCAAGATTGAAAGAAAGCAAAAAGACTCACGTTTCAAGGTGGTTTTTTGGCCGAAACATGAGCCTAGTTCGACGTATGTCTCTCCACCTCCTACCACAACTGATTCGACTATGGACAAAGCCAAAGACAAGGAGACCGAAGCTTCTTCCCCTACTGTAACCCAAGGTTCGAATGTTAAAGGTAAGAAAACAATTTGTTTTCGTTGTCAAGGGTTAGGGTATGTTGCCAACAATTGTCCCAACATCTCTCTTGTTACAAGAGATGAATACTTTGCATTTTTAGCGCAAGAAACTACTATTGCAACACCTTCTTCTTCGTCCAAGAATGAGAGTGCTATGGATGATCCTTCTTTATGGGAGAGCCAACCAATTTGTGCACCGAAACATGGATCACAAGCCTTGATCTTGAGGCGTTCTTTGATTGCTAAAGGGCACGACGAGAGTGAAGATGAGCAATGCATTATTTTGTTTCAATCGAATTGCTTACTCAATGGTAAGCTTTGTTCGTTTATTATTGATAGTGGTTCATGCCCTAATGTGTGCTTTGTCATTAATTGATCCCTTAAATCTTCTAACTCGCAAGCATCCAAGTCCATACAAGTTGAGCTGGTTTAATAAAGATGGTGTTAGGGTTCGAAAGCAAGCACTAGTAGGTTTTCGTGTAGGGGAGTATATGGACCAGATTGGCGTGATGCTATACCAATGACGGCATGTCCATTGTTACTTGGATGTCCTTGGCAAAGTGATAGACATGTGCTACACAATGGGTGCACCAATGACTACTCAGTGCTCGTGGGTGAGAAATGGATGCTACTCAAATCTTTGCCTCCACGCTCAAGCCTTCCCAAGCCTCCTAGTAATGTTGCTGCCCCTACTCCTAAGGGTACTCCTAGTTCTACGCCTACTACTAAGCACCATGGCTCGCATGTATGCCTAGCTTCGTGCCACAATGAAGTGTTAGACTCCACAAGTTCCAAGCAAGAGAGGCGTGAAAATATGCTACATATGCGTCATAGGTACTAAGCTAGACAAGATGATAGAGTATGGTTGTCACTTGCTGCACAAAAGCTCCATATATCAATCACAAGTATGATGAACCTATGGATGAAGGCCCCTTAGATATTATTGATCGAGTTGGTTATGAAACGTTTAAGGTGATGTTTGGTGATGGTATTTGGGCAACACTCACTTCTCATGACTTAGTTCCTTGTTTTCAAGATGATGAAACCTAAAGACAAGTTTCTTTCAAGAAGGGGAGTATGATGTGTATGAGTGTTAATTATGTAGTATCCTAGTTCTGTAGGAAACTATGTAATTTAGGTGTTTTAATGGTACTAGGATTCTTTTGCCAATAGGTTTTTACCTTTCACTTGAAAGGGTTTTTCCTATTTTAGGCCTTAGTTTATTTTATGTTTGAAGAGAGAGTAACAATAGGAGTTTGATTAGCTTTGGCCGTGTGGTTTGCTTAGCTTAGGCGTTTGAAGAGTATTTGTTTTTCAAGTATCTCTAGTTTGTTAGTTTGTTATTTATGTTTATCTTTTAGAACTTCCTAGTTCTAGTTGATTTAGGATTCTTGTACTATTTATATTTTGGCCATAATGATGAATTGAGTTTTGATTAAAGTAATTCTAGTTTGAATTATTGTTTTGGCCGAGAAGGCATTGTTTTAACTCTGAAAGAACAAAACCCTAGTTGATCTTTAACTTGGATTAGTTAAAGTTCTTCACATCCTTCCTTTGTTCGTCTAACCTAGTTGTTTAATCACCAAAGTATTCGACTTCCACTCTAAATAACATTAAAGATTCAATTTTTAATTTAGGAAACTTAAAGAAACACTTAAATACATCCAAGATTATTCAAGAAAGCTAAACTACAACCATATTAAGAGCCTAAAATGTGAATCTTGAACCAAGATCCACATCATATTTCCACCCCATTTTCAGAACTCATATTATTGACTCAGCCCATAATCCTCTCCACCTCATAATACATTGAACCTACTCAATCCTCACAACAAAACCACCCTCTGCTAACTCCAACCCACAAGCCCACTACCTCAATTCAAACATAACCCAGTACACCCAACCAACACTTGTCACTAGTCCGGGAAAACCCACCATACTTTTTTTCTATAAAACCGCCATCATTACTCAAACTACACTTCACAATTGAGCAACACAATTGAGCAACAGCAACGGAACTTCACCAGCGCGTAGAAGCAAGGCCGTTCTTTCGCTAGTCCGAGATCTCGCCCATTGTTGCTAACGCCGGGAAGATGAAGCAGATTATACAAGGTGGGAAGTTTGGGCGGTCGGTATTGTTATGCATTCTGTTTAAGGGGAGGTATAATATAGGGAGTACAATATAATTAGGTTAGCTTGGGGAGTAAGTAAGTTAGCTCTATAGATACAAGAAATCATTGACACGAAAGGGTATTAAGAATATATTTGACAGTTTAATTTAGTGGTTAGTTTGGGAGTGTGACCAAGTCACTCGAAAACTTGGCAACTATCTTAATTTTTCTGTAATTTTCCATTTCTATCAATCAAATTCATCTACATTGTCTCTTATTTTGCTGTCCAGATATCCAGTTCATTACAGACTCTCGACAATGTCAGTAACTAGACATATAGATTAATAAAAGGGACGGGAAATTTCAAGTTCCCACCACAAAAAAAAAGGCTCTGAAGTATGCAAGACACAATAGTAGGGCTTAGAGAAAAGTCGGGGGCTATAGGGGTGGGCAATTTGTAGGCAAAGAAGAGGAACGGGGCAGAGTAAACGTGTGCGCCCGCACAAAGGTGGCAGAAGCTTGAAATCGGAGGCGGATACAATTATGCCCCGCACATACTTCGCAACGCGCCCGCCAATAGTTTCTGCGTACTGATTTCAAATCTGTTTATTACTTTTATGTTACTTGTTTCCTAATTTATTTATGTTTAGGATCATCAAAGATAAATTCATTTCCTTGTTAATATTTGCATCAGGAAGATAAATATTTAATTTCCTATTATCACATCATATATTCTAGGAATAGATTTTTATTTTTGGAGAAGGGATAGGACTCTTGTACTATATAAAGGGGACATGAGTCTTGGCTTCTTAAGCACGTAGAGAAGCACATCAAATATGGGGAGAGATTACACAGACTATGAGATTTCTAGTTAGAAATCTTGAGAGAGATTGTAGTTCATGGGGTTCATGTTGAAGGATTAGTGAAAAATTTAGTGGTTTCTCCTCTACTAGTTTGTGAGAGGTTTTTCCAAGTTAAATTTGTATTTGTCATTGCTCTTATTTTTTGCTTTGGCTTGTTCATATATTTGTCTTGTGAATCGCTTCCACATTAAACCTTAAAGGCACAAGTGAGTAGCAACTTAGCAAGTGAGCCATGCAGTTGCAAAATTTGAGAAGTGAGAATATGTTCCAGCAGGTGAATATGAGTCACCTATATAACAAGATTACATTAAGTGTGCTGACCTATTGGTACCAAAAAGTTATCTAAAACAGCTATCAACAATAGAAAAGTTGAGAGATCTGTCACAGTATATTAACAGAATCTTAAGTGCATAGTTATTTATTATACATTTATACTGCTTAAAGCAAATTAAGAGGTTCACAGAGTTCCTAGACACCACCCAGTTAGTCAAGAATAATTCCAGGAAAAGTCATACACCATAGCAGTAAAAACTCACCATATTGAACAATGAAGGGTCCTCTTTGAAAAACTTCAGTGCTTCATTCCCACTGCAAAACATAAAAGAATAGGAAGATATAATATCAGAATAGACAAGTAAAGAAAACAGCAGTATATTCAAACTTAGAAAATACCATGCATATCCATCCGGCATTCCCCAACCACCCCCTAGAAATAATAAAGGAAAATATAAACTCAAGGGTCAAACATATTAGACTCAGTAATCATCCATGCCCCCAACAACCCCCTGCTCCACCCCTTAAAAGAAAAGAAAACTAAAACCTAAAGAGCCAAATATAAACTTGATAGCAATTCTTTCACACACTATTCATAGGGTGGGACTGCTCCTTCACTCTCTATTCAGAGGGTAGGATCAGAGATAGGTAAAGTTCAAAGCTCCCTATGAATAAACATCTAACACCCAGAGCAAATGAGGATGTAGATAGCATTTCACCCACCGTCCAGACTCAAGGGATTCGGAAGGGGAACTAATCAAGTAAACAGGAGGGAAATCTACCCATCAAATTGTCAACAGCTTATACGTTAATTATGGTCCAACACAACAGATCTAGTAGGTAATCTGTCCTCCATTTTGCAGCCTTATTAGTTGATAATACATAGTGTGCTCTATCACTAACTCTGTATATCAATGTGTAATCGTATTAGCATAATGCAAAACTGCAGATTATACAATCATCTAGACTTCTTTCTCTGCCAGAAAGGATCCTTAGTTCCTCACTATTACTTAGGGTTATAGCACATCAGTCTAGGTAGGACAATACCCTCAGTACTTGAGGCAGGTGCTATATCTCCAATTCCGGTCTTACAATGATGTTGACTCCCTTGATGACCTCATCGCAGTATTCAAGGTCTTACTTGCTTAATTTTTGGTTTCACTTCCTCTCCTATGGCATTCTTTGCATGTTTAGGATGTATTGTTGTGGCTTAGATTGGATTTGGCGCGTGAATAGTCCTCTTCTAGCATTTGTAGTTTGAAGCCACAAGGCAACCAATAACACTATGTGTCATTTGCTTCTATGGCAGTACCCCCAGTCATACCTGTGCAGAAGCATCCAGCATAAAGGATGACCAAGCAGATTAGAACTAAGCATGGGTAAGTATACTCCTGTACAGGCCCATGCAACACCAGAAAACAGTCTCCCACATAGACACCTATCCTCCTAAGTACAGGGGACCAGCAATAACAAATGAAAACTTCATTCCCCCTCAAAAACAATGATTGCCATCCATCTTTCCTTTTGTTGGTCCAGATTAGGTTTGATTGTATGTTAGTCTGAGCCTCTCTATCAACAATTAGCTTTATCTTTGTGACTCCATTTTCAGACTTTGCGACCCTCCCCTACATTGAAGATACTTTAGGATAGCTTATTCAAGGTTTTGCTTTCAATAAGCTTTGGTTAGTGTTTGATATCTTTATGATCGATATTTCGCATAAAGAACCCAACATATCCTTAAGAACCCTAACACATCGAAGTAATAATCCAACCAGGTCAATGAATTATTACTTGGAAATCATTGAAGATTTGATGAGGTAATAGATCCCACATTTTAGTTCAAATTCCCATTCCTCTTCTCTCTCTCTCTCTCTCTCTCTCTCTCTCTGAAACTCCTCTCCAACAACAAATCCTAAGCGAGAGAGAGAAAAAAATTAATAGCAACATCATTGTTGATTCTTTCTTGTTATGGTTACATAGGCAATGAAGCATTCTCGTTCTCACATCCAGCTATTTCAAATATTGGTAATGATATGTGAAGCACTATTGAGAACCTCTTTGATTGTAAGAGTTATGATGACACTAACAAGCTAAATTTCCCTAACTAGGCCAATTAATTCAAGCACCCACTTCAACAAATAACACCAAATTCTTCTCCAAGCCCAAGAGAAATCAGAAACTTTACATCAATTTCTTGGCATTATCATGCATATAAATTAAGAAAAATAAGATGGAAAGCCAAAATAAAAAAATTACGTGCAAGTGTAAAGTTTTTCGTTGAGCATCCTAAAATGTCCGCCTGATAACCTCGCCTTCATCTACAAAAAAAAAAAATATATATATATATATATATTAAATGAGAAATTGATTAAAAGCACACAAGTTCATGTAAAAAAAGAAGGGAAAAGAGAAGGAGAATGCCTTGTCCAGAAAGTTGGAGGATTTAATAGGGTTAACATTCTTCTTAGGAGAAGAAGATGTTGCAGAAAAAGGAGAGGTTGTATTTTTCTCGGTTTTATTGCGACTCCTTCCCTTTCCCCCTCTTCTCTTCCGTTTTCTGGTATCTCCATCTGCCGCCATGAGTGAAGCTTACAACTGTCTTTCGCCGGGAGGGGGGGATGTCGAGCTAGTGGAGGAAATCCTCAAATGTTGTTTAATTAGGTGTTGCACGGCGAGCTCGGTACCCAAATATTATAATAGAGATATTCCAATGAACATGGTTGTATTATAGGCTTGTTCGGCAAAAGTAGCTGTTGGAATAGCTGCGAAGTATTAGAATAGTTGTTAGCTGTTCGAGTAGCTTTTAGCTATCTGCTAGTAGCTCTCTGTTAGTGGATGTCAGCTTTTAGCTGTGAACTGTTTAAAATATAAGTGTTTGGTAAAAGTAGTTGTAGAGATTATATTAAGATAAAAATGACATATTATTTAGTTATAATATTAATTTCTATAACATGATTAATTATTTTATGGTCAAATTCAACGTTTATATTGTGAACACAATGCATTATTTTCTTATTATATATAAATTTTAGTTGAATTTTGGGACTCTTAAAGATGACATTCAAATATACGCACTTCATACTTCCTCCGTTTCTTAATTGATGCAACATATTCCTTTTATGGATGTTTCTCAGTACATGCATCATTTTTCTTTTGGGTAAATTTTTTACGTAAATTTACTTCATTGTCCTATATATCATTTCTAACTTACGGTCATTAATGCCACATTCATCAATGCCTACCTAAGAAAAGACTAAAAATTGTTCATCCCCATTAAGCATAACACTAGCACCACTCACCAAAATTAAATCTTCAGATTAATTCCACCCATATTTCTCGATCATTCTACAACTAGCCAAGCAAAGCTTACAAATACTAATAAACCAAACACATATAGAAGATCAACACAATAAAGAACTACTATTACTAATCTAATACAATATAAAAGCCCACTTCTACATGTAAGCTCTAGAGAACCCACTGAATCAATCTGTCAACCATACCCTACCCATACCCTAACCCATACCCTAATTTTTAGATCTAAACCCATACCCTACCCATACCCATATGGTAAATAATTTTAAGACACTTACCCCTACTCGTAAGATCCGATAGGGTATGGGTAGGGTCTAGGGTCCAATATAAAAAAACCCCCGATCATATTTTCACGTGTATATATAATTGTTAAGCACAATTCAACATACAAAGCTGTCAATTAGCACTAAAAATATCATATTAAATAGGAATACATAGTTTTTCCACATCTCAAAAGTCTCATACATTCAAATATGTATAAAGAAAATAGATTAGAGCGAGAGAGTGAGATACTGGTAAGATGAGACTGTGAGAGTGCGGCCACAGTAAGGGATTGAGGGTTCTATTTTGACTGGAAGAGTTTCTTATATCTGTTATATTTTTAATTTAATAATTATTTTAAATTAAAAATATAGAAAATATATATTTTAGTTTGATTGGGTTTGTGGGTAGGGTCTGGGTATTTGAGAAGTGGACCCTTACCCTACCCTTAATTACTCGATGGTATCAAGACCCATACCCTACCCTTACCCATAGGGTCCAAAAAATTCAGACCCATACCCTACAATTCGGGTAGGGTCTGGGCGAGTCCAGTTAGGGTCCTGGACCCATTGCCATCTCTAGCTACAATTTACAAGCAAAACGTTCCCTTCAATTTTCTATATCTTAAATCAGCTCAATTTCCAATTTCCGACTAAACAGCCAAAATAAAAGTAAGAAGCACCCCCATCAATGGCTGACACACGCTGCCGCAACCACCACCCACAGCCAACACCTTCGCCGCCAACGTCGACGCCAAAGACATCGAGAAGCTTTGAAACAGACCCGAAAGCACCTTCAATTCTTCTTTGTTCGTGTGTCTCACCTCAAACAACCCCATCAATTTTCGCATAAAAACAACTTTTGCAAGAAAAAACTGGAATTTCCTCCATATTCATTGAACTGGAGTCAGAGCAAGGAGGAAAGTGATATTTTTCACAGATTTCTTGTAATTTTTTCAAAAAAAAAAAGAGTAACGCTACTTTTTTTCCTTGAACGCTATAAATTGTAATGTTTATCAAAAGCTATCTAAACACTACTTAAAGTTCTAACAACTACTTCAACCTCTACCATGCCAAACACTTAATTAGCGTTTTGACTCGGTCAAAATACTAAAAGCTAATCCAAAAGTTGTTGCCGAACAGGCCCTATCTCTACTAGTTCATGGACCCCTACAAAAATGCACTGGAGGCTTAGTTTATGAAATAACTAGCATTTTTTGCACGCTATGTTGCGTGTTATATTAATTTTTTTTTCTCAATTAATAATTCATTAGTGCTTCAAAAAAAGTGATTCGAATAGATATTTATAATTATTTTTAATTTTTATAATATGTTTTTTATAAATCAATGTTTTATTTTTATTTATTTATTTATTCATCATTATTCAAATATAGTATTGGGAGAAGGAAATATAAAGCACAAGAAAACTTGTGCTCAAATAAAGTGGAAGAATTTGTGTATCAGGTTCAATCGTTGAATATTAAAGTGGATGAGTTTGATTTATATAATAGAGTTTACCGGATAATAATCAACATGTAGGTTTTAAAATATTATCAGCATAATTATGAATATCAAATTCAAGTTTTTATTTTTATTTTGATTGTGTCAATCAAGTTATATTGTCAATTTAATTTATATCAGAGTTTTTCACACATATGTAAGAAGAGGAAATCATTCTTCTTAATTTAATATTTAATTGATATTTCAAATTCGATTCCATTGTTAATTAACTTGTTCAATGTATATGGCAAGTAGGAAGAAGAAAAGATTATTAATATATATGGCAATTTAAATTCATTAAGGGTATATGAGACTTTTTGTAAGGGCGACACTATTTTCCTCCCCCCTTCACTTATATAATAGAGATTTTGTACATCAAATGTAATATATTTGTATATATCTTGTTACATATTGTGAAGAACTTAAAAGTCTGTAGCTAATATAACTTGAATATGAAACTCGCAGGGGGAAAAAACGTATTTGAACAAAGTGGATGAAAAAAAATGAAATATTGAATAACAATAATAATAAGAGTATTTAACCAGCATTCTAAAATACTTCTTTGTACGTTACATTCGTGGTAACATTTGATGTTCCACGTTCTTTATCAGCTATTAAAATTTTCAAACCCTTCATACTAGTAACTCTTGATACAACCATATAAAATTGTACGTGGCTGAAAATTGGCCGAAGGATATATAGCGAACATGCGAAAGCTATTGTCCTTGACTTTTATTGATTGTCCTTGCAAAGCACACAACCAAAGGGAATTGCCTCCGTTGGAACTTGATGGGAAATTTTGTTGAGTCTGACGGAGTAAGCGTCATTCGTGGAATGAAGACTTTATTGCCCAAATTACTCCCAGATACTACAGCAACCTCAATAATGCAATTGCGTAAGTGTTGAACGACCAATCTTGTGCCATTATATCACTAGTAGAATAAATGCTTATTGTTGCAGTCATTAAGTGGCCTATTGCGGCGGTTTTGGCCGCGCAGCAATTAAGGGCGCATCAATAGGTAATTAACCTATTGCTGCGGTTTTTTACCGCAGCAATAGGCCAAGCTATTGCTGCTGTTCCTAGCCAAAACCGCATTAACATGTATATTTTTTAATAAAAACAATGAAGCCTATTGCCGCGGTTTTAGGTAGGACCCGCAGCAATAGGCAGGTAAAAAAAATTTTTTTTAAAATTCTGGCACTTATAAATCAACTCCAATAACAAAAGGCAACTTTTAACATTATAAATTCGTCTTTTTATTCCTCATCCAAGCCTTTAGGTACTCGAATTAATTTAACTATTACCTATTTTATCCCTTTTTTGCCTAAAATTATTCTTAAACTATTACATTTTAAAATTTACATACGAGGATAACCCTAACTATGATTGATCAACAACATTCAACATTCAGTGACTCCATTCCAACAGATTAAACAGGAATTAAATAAAAAAATATGAAAACATCAAGATTTCAAATACAAACGAAAAAACGAATCAAAGAACGACCGGCGATATCATAGAGATCTGGGCGATAGATTGCAAATCAAAGATCATAAAACAAACGAAAAAAATAAATCTAAGAACAACAAACGAACAAAAATAAATCTAAGAGAAAACTAAGAAACTAAGCTCAAAAAATTAAGAAATAAAAACGAAAAACAAACGAAATTGATGAAGACGAGCCAAGAACGACCGGCGAGATCGATGAAGACCGGCGACGAATGCCGAGATCTGGGCGAAGATGAGCCAAGAACGACCGGTGAGATCGATGAAGACCGGCGAGATGATTTCTGTTGCGAGGATTTGTTGTTGCGAGTTGCGAGGATTTCTGACTGACGAGATGATGAAGACCGGCGAGATGATGAGAGAAGACCGACGAGATGATGAGAGAAGACCGGCGAGACGATGAAGACCGACGAGATGAGAGGATGAGAGGAGAGTGAGAGGATAAAGGTGAGAGAGAAAAATGGCTGAGAGAGTGAAGAAGTAAAAGGTGAACCCTAACAGGCTGGCGTACACATTTTATTAAATCTTAAAGTCTATTGCTGCGGTTTTTTGTAGGAACTGCAGCAATAGGTTAAAATATTATTCAAAAAACAATATTTTAATCTATTGCTGTTGTTTCGGCTGGAAACCGTAGCAATAGATCTGGTCAAATAGTCAACCAAATTTGAAATTTTTTTTCCGTTGAGATCTATTGCTGCGGTTTTGCCTGGAAATCGCATCAATATGTCTATTTTATATTTTAGCTTTTCTTTTCACGTGAATTATTGCTGCGTATGGGTAAAACCGCAGCAATACCACCACATCAATAAGCAATTATTCTACTAGTGTATAGCCCATAACTTTGATCAATATTCCTTAGGAGCATAACAGGTGTCCTAACTTTCAGTCGTATACTATGGTTTGGTAATCCTCTGCATTTAATTGTATTTAGGAACTCAGTCGAATACATCTCATGAATTCCGAAATTTCCTTCTTGCACTGAAACTACATCTGAACTCAAGTAAGTTCTTTCTTCACATGGCAATTGAGATAACACATGATCATTAACCGTCTTGGTAATTTCATTGGTTGGAGCAAGAATGGCTCTTTATTGAAAATAACTTGGTTCCCAAATGTGATCTTCTATGTCAGGATACGTGCTCTGTACTATTGTCGCAATAGGATCATCTCCCTCATCTACCAACATTTCATGGGGTATTTCAACATTAGCCTCACCATCATTTGGCCCTCCAATTTTGCCATCTCCAACATTCAGTATCCATTCTGAAAATTCTCTAATTTCATTAATATTTGTATTACCTGAACCTGTTGTAAGGCGCATTTTCTTTGTTAGCCTAAGTACTCGGCAGAAGTCCCATAAGTACGAACTATTTATTGCTGAGAAAGTGAGAATACAATGTCTTGTCTGCTTCCTTTATGCACCACATACATTATTTGCCTTAAATCACCAGCAAAAACGACAACCTTGCCACCAAATGGGATATGTTTATTTGCAAGATTCACATACTGCAAAACATCCTTTAGACTCCTTTCTAGAGCTTCAAAGCAATATTTATGCATCATAGGAGCTTCATCCTATATAATTAACTTTGTCTTCATAAGGAGTCTTGTTAAGTCAGACCCTGGCTTAATGCCAACACATGATGAGTTCTCATCAACATTTAACGGAAGTCCAAACCTGGAATGAGCAGTTTTCCCTCGCGGAAGCAATAACGAAGCAATGTAACTTGATGCGACTGGCAAAATGATATCTCCCTTGCGCCTTAATGCAGCACACAACAATCTCCAAAGGTACGTATTACATGTTCATCTGTATCAATATACAAAGAACACCCCCCTTTTCCTCGTGATACAGCTGACATAATGTCATTGTAAATTCCACGTTACTCAGTTGTTAATCCTTGAAACAGTCGCTGAAACTCCTCTTCTAACTTCCATCTGTCACAGGAAAACTCATCCATTATCAGTTTATTTTGACCATCTTCTATGATTAGATCATTAGGAAATGGCATTTCGCTGAATTTACGTAGTGTGCTGCCATTACTTTGTAGCTTAGCTTCACTAGTGCATAATTGGCCTAAAGTATCACCCGAAAAGTATTACTTAAAGGCCTAAAAGTGTTGGTTTAGGCAATAGGTAACACTTTTCTAAGTGAAAATTCTGTCCGTGCTACCTATTCTCTAAGGTATCACTTTCCAATGCTAATGTTTCACTTTCTCAAGTGTTACACAAAATTCTCTAATGTAACACTTTTTTTAAATTAATGTAGCATTTTTATAGTGCTATTCATAATTTTTTATGTAACACTTCCTCATCTATAGTAGCATTTTCTATGTCATCTCTTGAATTAAAGTAACACTTTATTAGATATTACGTATCATTTTAAGTCAGCATATGCAACACTATATTAGATATTAGGCAACACTTTTTATTAGGTAGCTTTATAGTAACACTTCTATTTCACATGCCTTATAGTAACATTTTTTAATTTGCCGGCTCATATACATACAATTGTAATAATACTAAAACGTACAAACGTAATAAACGAAGAGAAATAGAATGATATTATAAATATAAACGAGTACAAATACTCAAACGGTCATTGTAAAGAATGAGCCAAGGAGTATTCATCAATTGAAACATACTATTGCATTCAAAATATAAAAATTAATCTGAAAATCCAGTCATAATATATATAACACTCCTAAAATAAACCTAAATCAATCTTAAGGTCATTTATTTCTTTCGTCTTCAATTACATCGCCCTATCCATTCATGCATGTTTCCCGAAGCATCATGCCTACTTGCTACTCTAATCCATTATCTTCATCATCCTGTAGTAAGAGGAGAAACAAAGGAATCTCAAAAAATTTATATGATAACAGAGAAGAGTAATAGAGATGAATTATCAATCTTCATTTTGATAATATGCTTTATCTTCCACCAAAATGCCTTTACATTTGAACTTCCTCCATCTTATCCTACATTAGAAATAATGGAAACAATATAAACATATACAGAATTCTGCAAAGTAAGTGGACTAGTCTGATTTTGCACAACAATCAGGAAGTTCTACTGTTCTAGTAGCTAAACCAGAGAGCACAGTCAACAACTCCAGGCAAAGTGATTGTAGCTGCCAATTTTTTTTACCTTTGTCATTCATAATCTTTTTAATTAGTGAAGCATTCCAAAATTTTGTTACCTTATATGGCAAAATTTTGCAGTTGTTCATCACTTAGACGCAAATCTGATAATCATTTTAATTCGTAATTGAAAAGGGTTAAATATTGTAAAAGACAAATAGATTAATATTATTTGCAAACAATAGTGTGTAATATTTGAATACCTTCGTCTTGTAGGAGTCTTCGTTGTTTGTTTAGAATATAATCAGAAAGAAGGTGCCAAGTCTTTTCCCACATAAGATTGGGCTTCGTCAGACTACACGACAGTAGCAGCATGCACAAAAGATTATGTAAATGTTGTCTCGATTCTCTGAAGCTTGCTTCTATTATGGCATCAACATACTCTTTGTCATCATCTAACAAACCCCTGGCATAACATGCTTCTTTAAATGTTGGATGTAGTACCCCATCAACAACGCATATGTCTTCGTAACATGTTGCACCTTTCACAAAATTCAGCAATGTCCCCAAGTAGAATTTTTCACCTGCTCCAGGGTTTACAAGATAATTCTTCCTATGGAAAATCCTTGTTTTCTGGGTGTCCACTCACGTCCCTTTTGTTGCCACACAAATTTGGTAGGGAATTCAACGTAGCTTAATTCTCGAGCCTCGGCATTTTTTTTGTTGCACTCCATCCACGTCATGAATTTAGAATGTTAGGTCTTTCAAGGACATCTCCTAAATTATCTTCATAAGTGAAACACAACAGTCTGCTCGTTAGGTAGATGAAAACTTAGTCGTTCGACAGCGGGAATTCTGTGATGAAACGTGAACTCGAATATCCTCCACATGGCTTCAGACGAGGATATGTAACGACAATCATAATACATTTTAATTTCATCAATTTGTTCAAGATCATCAGAGTTTTGCCTATTTTAATAAGCTGCCGCTGTAACTCTATCATACCCTTTATTTATGTACTTGAACAAAGATTTGATGGACCTAGATTGGTTGCACCACTCGACGTTATATGTGCACGATACTTACAAAGCAATTCACGATTATAGGGGACACCAAATCTATTGTCAAGCATGACGCCATTTTTAAAACAGTGACTCCAGTTCTTTTCTCTTGTTAACAAGATAGCCGTCTTCATCAATTGTTGTTTATTCTATGAATTTTTTCGGAAAATGTTTCGTATACTTCTTATCTATCGTGCATGGAGCATCGTGATTCAGAGCATCGCAAGGACCATGCATCATAAACTCAGAGACAACATTTTATATTACTTCTGGATTCTCATCCTTGTCCTAAAGTTCAGCACATATAATTTTGTTTATTCCTTCGGCATCAGGAAACTTATCGTCACGATGCAAGAACAAACGTATATGTGCGTGTGGTAGACCATGCTTTTGAAATTCCACTGTATACACAACTGTAAAGCAAAATAATAGTACACGTTTAACAAATTAGTAAAACATTTGTCTACATTTAAATTAATTTTACTTCATTTTAGCCAAAAGTAGGTAAAAAACGTCATCGCTAATCATAAGAAGTTTGTAGTTGAATATTTGATTACCAGCTCTAACTCTGCCAACTATATTGTGGTCCTTGAGATCCCTAACCAACTGATCGAGTTTCATCTTAAACACTGAACATATTATGTCAGGCCTATCTTTCGGTCTTAACCTCCTCTTTGACACAAATTATTGATTTCTGGCCACTTTGGATTACATGTGAATGTTATAAAAACAAATCAGGGTAACCATACCATCTACAAATAGCCATTGCATCTTGATAGTTTTTCCTCATGTAGTTATGTCCTCCAGTGAATGAAGCTGGTATGACTATACGACTACCGGTTGATGAACCTTCCGTATCTCCTCGATCTGCTGTACCTCGTAAATTCTTCACATTATCAGCCCTGAAACTCTTCTAATTATTTTTCACAAACGACAACCTTCTGCCTCCATCATTGTATAACCATCAACACAAAACTGTTGACATAATCTTCGAGAGAGTAGTATGGTTGGTGCTCTATTTCTACGATCTTGCATGCGGTATGCAAAAAACTCTATCATAGTAAGTCTATCCCTTTTTTCGAATCACCGCTAGGTAGATCCTTATCTCGATGTGAAATATCAACTCGATATCCATCCTCATCAGGGACGGACCCACTTGGGGTCCTGGGTGGCATGTGCCCCACCATTAATTTAAAAAAAATAGTTAAAATAAAAAGTACAAAAAAAACCGCCGCCTCTGTCAGTCTCAGGACTCTCATATATGGTATACTACTACTACTCGGTTTCCACAAATCCCGCTCCCCCAAAATATTATTTCAACATGCCAAAGATTATACTATTAGAGGAATAAAGGTACTTTTAGAACCTTAAAAGTAAAACCTAAAAAAAAAGCATGACGATTGACGACGACGTGACGCTAACGCACTGCCACAATACAACAGGACAATTCAATTAAGCTTTGCAATTTGTGAATTGTTAGTTTGCCACAGTAGACAATTTCCTTTTTTTTTTTCCAATTTCACAAGTAAGTCTTTCTTAATTCTTACTCTTTTATGTTTCTTTTCCAATTTCCACCAGTATGAAGTATCAATTTGCTTTGTATTTTGTTTCAAATTTTATTACTTGCTTTCTTGATTGAATTACAATGAAATTGCTTAATTTTTTATATTTGAATATCAATTTGTCTGATTGTTTTTTGCAAAATATATATCAAATATTCAATGTTACAAATTTAATTAACTAAATTTGTAGGAATTTCAAATTATAATCATTGATAAATACATAGGAACTATATTGATTTGATTGTATGATTTTGATTTTATATTATTGTCTCGTTGTTATTAGAAGTGGTTGATAAATTATAATCTGATTAAAGCTATTAAATAAATTTCAGAATGAAGAGAAAAAATCAAAGAGATATTGCTAGTTTCTCTTCGAAAAGAGTTAACACAAACTCTGGAAATCCCTCTACGACAAATCTTAATCGATCTCAAGCAAATATTTCTCCATCGATTAATCACTCACCAACTCAAGAAACTAATAATGATCCACAAAATCAAAGAGATGAACCTGAAGTTGGAGTTAATTTAAATCATGAGACTCAAACCCCGAACGAAGAACAAAGATTGACTGAAGTGGATGCTACCAATCTTCCTCAAGACCCGGGGAAAAGAAAAAGAATTCTTGATTTCCATCCAGATGACCAAGATAACGTTCAGAGGGTTTATGTCGCAAGAAAACTTTGTCAGCCTGAAAAGCATGAGTTCCCTTTCAGACCTTTTGGGCAAAAAAATCGTCGATTTAACAAAAAATGGTTTGATACATATAAATCATGGCTTGAGTATAGTGTTGAAAAGGATGCAGCTTTTTGTTTTCCTTGCTATTTGTTCAAGGAAGCAAATACACCGGGAGGAGATGCATTTATTAATGAGGGATTCAGAGCTTGGAACAAAACAAATGCATACGAAAAGCATATTGGAGGGCATATGAGTGCTCATAATAAGGCTGTGAGATCTCTAGTAGATTTTGAAAATCAAAAGGCTAACCTTCTGTCTCTCTATGCTAACCAATCAGAGGAGAACAAGATTAAATATCAAGAGCGATTAAAAGCTTCTATTAAATGTTTGAAGTGGCTTTTACTTCAAGGTTTGCCTTCTCGTGGACATAAGGAAAATGAAACTTCTTCTAATAGAGGTAACTTTGTTGAACTTTTGAAATTTCTTGCCTCAGAAAAAGAAGATGTTGCTAAAGTTGTTTTAGATAATGCACCGGGTAACTGCCAAATGACAGCTCCTTCAATTCAGAAGGATATTATTAATGCTTGTGCAACTGAGACAACTAAAGCAATTATGAAAGAACTTGATGGTGATTTTTTTGCTATTCTTGCTGATGAGTCTGCGGATATTTCTGATAAAGAGCAATTGGCTCTTTGTTTTCGATATGTTAATAAAAGATGTGAGGTTATGGCGCGCTTTATTGGTGTCGTACATGTTGCCAATACCACATCTTTGACTCTGAAAGAGGCAATTGAGTCACTTCTAATGGGGCACTCTCTCAGATTTTTAGAGTTCGAGGCCAAGGTTACGACGGTGCTAGCAATATGCAAGGTGCAATTAATGGCCTTAAAACTTTAATTCTAAATGAATCTCCATCTGCACATTGTGTTCATTGTTTTGCTCACCAACTTCAATTGACACTTGTTGTCGTCGCAAAGAAAAATGCTGATTGTGGGTGGCTATTTGTTGATGTGCTTGCACCTTTACTGAATGTTGTGGGTGGTTCACCTAAACGGAAAGAATTTCTTTGGAAAAAACAAGTTGAACGTGTGGTAGCAGCATTATCTTTAGGTGAACTTGAATCTGGAACTGGCTTAAATCAGGAGCTTAGTATGAGGAGGCCTGGTGATACTCGTTGGGGTTCTCATTTTAAAACAATTTTGAATGTGCTTAATTTATACCCAACAATTCTTGAGTCACTTGATGCCATTGGAGATGTTTATGATAGTGTTGACTGGAATCGAGCTGAGCCACTTACACACTTGCTAATGTCATTTGATTTTATTTTTGTGGCACGTTTGATGAAGAGTATATTTGTGATTACAAATGAGTTGAACCTAGCTTTACAAAGAAGTGATCAAGATATAGTGAATGCAATGAAAATGGTTGACGTGACTAAGATAAATTTGCAGAACTCGAGAAATGATGGATGGGATATTCACATGAGCAAAGTCACTTTGTTTGTGATTAAATATGGCATTGAGATTCCTGATATGGAGGAAAAGTATGTTTTCCCTGCCAAAAGGAAGTTTCGTGGAAAAAGACCACAAGTGACAAATCTTCATCATTTTCGTGTTGAAGTTTTTCTAAGTGTCATTGATCTACAGTTACAAGAACTTGAAAATAGATTCAATGAGGTAAGCAAAGAATTACTTGTCTGTATGTCTTCTTTCAATCTCGCAAACCAGTTTTCTGCATTTGACATAGCAAAGTTGACACGACTAGCAGAATTTCATCCTACTGAATTTACAACTGTTGAACTTTCTTTTATGGAAGATTCGTTTCAAAATTTCATTGTTGACATTCGAAGTGATGGGAGATTTTAAAAACTTTGTGCAAATAATTTACCTTTTATCAATTAGTACAATATCTTGTAGGTATGTGACATCTGTTGAGTCCCCTAGGTTTTGAATGATGACAAACAGCTGCAGGGAACAGTTGTTATTACATGTATAACTAGGCTGTGAGGAAACAACTGTGTATCTAATTGTTCCTGATTGTATAATGAAACAATCAAAGAATATTTGCTATGCTATGGTGTCTTCTTGTGTAGCAAACAGGTTATTCCAAGACTTGAAGCTAAGAAGCCCTCTTGAAGTTGTTCAATGAAAAGACAAAGTTCTTCATTGTTGATTCAAGGGAAGCTTCAAGGACAAAAGTGCATGAAGATAGTTTAGGATTCTTTAATTGATTAATCTTAGGTCTTCATGTAATATTTGCATATGATATATCTAGTTGAACTGTTTGTGTTGTTCTTAAGTGTGAAAGAGTAGGGTTTTGAATATGAAACCAATTGGTTACATATTCAGAACACTACTAAGTAGGGTAACAGGTTTGGGTACTAGTTACTTTACCGGGTGATTGATCTGGCTGTTTTAGAAAAGATTTTCAGAAAAAATATTTTCTCAGAAATTTCTATAAGAAATGTTTGTCAGCCTTTAGAATCATTATTCAGCCTTAAAGCGTGTGTATATCTTGGATAATATCTTTCCTACGAGAAAGATATTGTTCAAGAAATACTTTCCATAACTTAGGATTATCATATATTTAATATCTTGAGTTAGGGCATGCTCAAAGATTAGACCTTGGTCTATAAATACTGAATCATGATTCTCCTTCACCTTTGATGCTCGCTCGGATTTCATTTATTTTTGAGAACTTTCACAAAGAGAACAACTAAACAGTTTCCTGAAATAAAGTACGCATCTCATAGAGCTTCATATTACTCTTTGTTTGCTTTGTAAGAAAGCGTGAGTTAAGAGAAACTAATTGTATTGAATCTCTAAAAAAGGGGTTAGAGATTGGGTAGTGTTAGTGAGTTCATTTGCGAGTGCTTGTGAGTTCAAGTGCGAAATAGCACACTAGAGTTAGTGTGGGGGTGTGTTGTTTCCCTGGAGTAAGGGAAATAGGAGAGTGCGAGAATGTTCTTGTTTTTCATAGTTGATTAATAAGAAAACTAGCGTAGGAGGACGTAGGCCCTTGTTTGGCTGAACCTCGTTAAATTTGGTGTGTTTATTACTGTTTTCAAGTTCTAGTGTTTCTGCTGTCGGGAACCAGCTCAACTGGTTCACTCTTAAATCGATAGAATTTGAATTTGTCACCAGATCGTTTGAGTAATCAATTCACCCCCCTCGTGAGTACATTGCAAATCTTCAATTGGTATTAGAGTGGGTTCTTCTTAATAGGGTAACACCTAGAGAAGTAGATCATGAGTACCCAAGAAATGAATGTTATGGGATACGACAACAAGACTCCTAAATTCAATGGGAAAACTATGTTTGGTGGAAGAATAGATTGAAGAACATCATCATTGGTATTGACTATGAATGTTGGTTAGTTGTCAAGAACGGACCATTAGAGTTTACCAAGAAGGTTAATGGTTCCTCAATAACAAAGAAGGAAAGAGAGTACACTTCTACTGATTACAAGAAGCTGGAGAAGAATGCCAAAGCCATGTCCATATAATTGCAACAGGCTATTAGAGAGAATGAGACAAACAACATCTCTGCTTGTGTCTCCGCCAAAGAGATTTGGGATACCCTCGAACTTGCCTATGAGGGAACCAGCGAGGTAAAAAGGTCTAAAATCAATTTACTTATGTCTAAATACAAAGCTTTTAACATGAATAAAGATGAAAAAAATAAATGATTGCTTTGGTAGATTTATGACTATAGCAAATGATTTAAAATCTCTTGGCAAATGTTTTTCTGACGAAGATTTGGTTAGACAAATGTTGAGAAGTTTGACAGATGTATGGACTGCTAAGGTAACAACTTTGGTAGATTTATGACTATAGTAAATGATTTAAAATCTCTTGGCAAATGTGTGGTATCCGATTTTTGACTGTCTTAATTAACGGTCTGAATCCCACGAAAGTCTCTCATAGGACTATGAGTTTTAGAAAACTTAGAAGTCGACACCCTATTAATATCTGAATAGGGATAAATTTATTTAATAAATCGTTTTAAAATCAATTTCAAGAAAAATCATTTAAAACGATGATGACTTCATATGAATAAGGCTTTTTTGAAAATTGGTCTTTCATACCATGAGATAGGGTTCGGGGTTTAGGTTAAGAGGTGCAAACGTCTGTAACTCGTCTCCTCTTCCGTTCTAAAGAACGGGCTCTTACTAAATGCGTTATTTTCCATTTTAAAGTAATCATGGCTATTAAAAAGAAAGAAAATCACATAATTTGCACATATACACATTAACCATTTTTATTTAGGACCAATATATCATTTGTACATGGTACCTTTGAGCACTGAAGTTGCACTACGTACCAATCATTGCGTGATTGGAATCCACTCATGGATCAAAACTGTCGTAGTTCGGGCATATGTCTCACCCTAAATGGCCGATTCCACTGGGGAAAGAAGAGGAGGGAATAGATTATGAATAACTCTCCTTTAGAATTAAACAAATCTATTTAAAATGAGGTAATCACTCCAATTAGTGATTGAAATGAGATTAAGATAATCACCTTAATTAGTGATTAAATATGAAGGATTAAGATAACCACCTTAATTAGTGATTAATCAGGAAGGAAATAAGTAATCACCCTAATTAGTGATTATTCAAGGAAAGATAACCATCTTGATTAGTGATTAGCAATGAAGGTTAGGAAATAATCACCCTAATTGATGATTATTTAGGTTTAAGATAATTACTCTAATTAGTGATTAAATATGATGAAAGGTTAAACTAATCACCCTAATTGGTGGTTAACCAAGTTTTAAGATAATCACCCTAATTAGTAATTAAATGAGGAAAATAATCGTCCTAATTAATGATTATTAGGGTTTGAAATAATCACTCTAATTAGTGATTAAAAATGAGAAGAATAATCGTCCTAATTAACGATTATTAGGGTTTAAGGTAATCACTCTAATTAGTGATTAAAAAAAGTTTGTGTCAACCGCTCTAATTAGCGATTAATTGGGGATTGAAATAACCACCTTAATAGTGATCACGTTTATGATTTTCGAGAGGTCTTAGAAGGTTTGCTTCCTAATTGAAGGATTTCGAGAAATAATCTTAATTGAAGATTATTAAGTCATTTGTAGAGAAATGATCAATTTGAGATCGAATTTGGAGATATATGTTTGGCTAATTGGAATTTGGCCATTTAAAGTGAGACACGTGATACGACCTAAAATCAATTCGGAGATCATAATTACCAATCTAATTATGTCAAATTATATGATTAATCCATTTGAATATGGAGACCACATTTTTAAAATGTAAGATGGATCATCATACAATTTAACTTAGTTAGATTTGCAATTTTTCTTCTTAATTGAGATTGGGTCATTTGATTCATATACTATGATATATTGGCTCAACATGCAATATTTGTAACATTGGTTGCTCATTTTATTAAAAAGAGTTGTGGAATTATTTATGAAAATTATGCATAAACATCTCCATGTTTTTTTTATTAATTGAGTGATGCAATAACTATTTACAAAGAATCATTATTACAACAAAATGTATAAAACCTATGACCTATACAAATCTTCAATCTTGATCTTCACCATGATCCTCCTTGATCTTCATTTCCTTGAATGGGCTTTAGAATTCATGTTTATTTACAAACTTGTGAATTTGTGAAAGGTAAAGATTAATTAACTTCTTTGATTTTCATTTTTTTATGACAATATTTATTGATTTTTATTTACATGATAAAATGAGTCATTTTAAGATAAACTTAAGAAATTTATGATTTTTTATTCACATTTTCGTATCAAGAAAATAATTTTTTTTTATGAAAGTTAAATTAATTACTTTATTTCATTTTCCAGATTGCCTTTTTGTTCTTGCACTGACTTACAAAATTCATAAATTTTGGTACAAAGTATTAAACTGATCATATGGTACATCTATGGATAGATCAGTAAATTCTTTATGTTGTATCAAAATTTCACAAGTTTTTAGTGACCACTTGAATTATGGTAAATTTTATGTCAAAACTGGTCAAAACAGGACCTTTATTCAATTTGTTCTTTGAGATCCAACTTATTGAATTTATTTTGAAGTGAATTTTGGTATGAACATTCTAGACACTTTTAAGACCATTTTTATTTATTTTCTTAACTGAAGAGAACATCAGTTTTTAGAATTTAGTGATTTACATGAACATTTTTGTAAAAATGATGTAAAATTGTATAGAATTCATATGAACATGATTTTTATATTTTTGAAAAGCTACTGATGTTTTCTTCAAACTTGATGTTTTTAGTTTTATCTAAATGACTTTATGTTTTTTTATTTTATTGACTGAATAATCCTAGGTGGTACTGGACAAAATCAGTTTTGCACAACAAAGTTGTATGATTTCTAATTATTTATAAAAAATCCATTTTTTAGAAATTCCAAAGCCCAGTTGCTGGAAACATCTTGAACTTCATAGTAAAAATATTAAATCCTACAAACTAATTAGTTAATGCAGGCGAAAAAATGAAATAAGATAGGAAAGTAAAACTGACTATAATTACAGCATCACATTTTCTTTTTATGGAGATGTTTATGCACAACTTATCTTGAATTTTTTATGAAAACATTTTTGGTTATAAATAACAACTTGATTAAGGAAAATCACATAATCACATTGTTTCTTAAGAGTCACCGCATTAGAGGTGACTATTCTAGGTGGGTGATTTAAGATTAGGAACCTATTATGACTTCCACATATCCAAATCACTCCAAAGATTAAAAAAATAATAAGAAAAAAAGCAAAAAAGAAGGTTAGTAGATGATTAAGAAGATAATCAAAATAAACAAGAATTTCAATTTTACCTTGCTAGCTCAATGATGCACTTCCTTTTTGCAAATTTTTCTATCTTTTTTTGTGATTTTCTTAATTTCTAAGTGAGTTTCTAAATTCCATTAATTACTAACTTAAACTCTTTTTTGTGGTTTTTTTTCTTTTGATGAACTTCTTTACTTACTAATTATCTTACTAACTTTTACTCTTTTTTAAGCGTGATTTGTTTAGAGGAATGGAATAGAGAAGGTGAGAGAAGTAGTGAAATTAAGTTGAACACTTTTCAAGTTTCTTACTTACTAATTAAGACTTTTGCTTAGATGGAAAGATTAAGGAGGAGAAGAGTAGTAGAGAAGATGAGAGTGAAGTTGAGTTGAACTCTTTTCAACTTGGTTTTGGAGTGAAAAGAGGAGGGTATTTATAGAGAAATGAGGGAGGTGAACTAGGGTTTCAAAGAGGTAGAAAATCAGATTTTTCACCCAAAAAAAAAAAATTCTGATTTTTCACCCAAAAAAAATATAATTTTCTTCATCCTTAATCACCCTAATGACATCACTCTAATGACCTCACCCTAATGACATCATCAAATCTCTTTGGAAACATAAATATTCTTATTCTTTTTGGATTTTCTCATAAATGAAGCAAGATCAGATTTTCAGAAAATATTCTTCCTTAAACATCCTAATATGAAAAAAATAAATCAAAAAACGTGCAAAACAAACTGATTAGGATGCTGCGCCTAGCGAAACGTCCTGCGCTAGACACAGCACCGTGCGCTAGGCGCACAGTTAGAATCTTCCGAAAAAAATCAGATCCTTGGCTCTTACACTTTGGATTTGATTCTTATTTTTATTCTTTTTCATGATTTTATTCTCTAACTAATGGATAATGGATGGGTTTAGTGGATAAAGAATGTATATTCTTATTCTTTATCCAATAAACAAAGACTTGACCATCAAGAAAACTGATTATTACCGGTTTTGGGATACGACTAAAATCCCGACGCCTAATCGCTACTCGTTTTCATTTTTCCGAAAGACTAACTTAAGACAATGCACAAAAACACCTTAAATTAATAAAGACGAGCATGATTATACTATGAATCATTTTATTAAAACGGTGGTTGTAGTTATTGACTACGACTCATGAAAATTATACTTCTAAGCCGAAACTGTATGACTAATACGCAAAAAGGGAAAATCGTGCGACGGAATGAAACTCGCGCTCTGGGGCGCATGCTCCACGATGCATGACAATTTTGTTATTTTTATTTTTCAAAACCTTTATTCATCCGAAAAAGGGGTTCAAAATTTTGGTGTCTACAGAATGATTTTCTGACGAATATTTGGTTCGACAAATGTTGAGAAGTTTGACAGATGTATGGACGGCTAAGGTAACAGCTATCTATGAAGCAAAATATCTCACACCACTGAGTCGATAACAACCGATTGGTTCCCTCACGACTCACGAAATGCAGGTTGAGTCTAAGAGTGACAAGGGACCAGTCAGAGGTGTTGCCTTAAAGGGAACAGTTGAAGAAGAAGAAGATGATATAGCTATGATGGCTAAGCGATTTAAGAGGCATTTCAGAGATCAAGGTAAGAATCTCAAAGGTAAGAATTTTAAGAAACTAACCCTTCAAGTATAAGTTGCTTCAAGTGTAGAGATTTTGGTCACATCATTCGTGACTGTCCAAAGTGGAAAGACAAGTTGTTTAAGAACAATGATAAGAAAGCGTTCAAGAGGGCTATGATAGCAGCCATGTGAGGTGACTTCGATTCTGGATCAGAAGATGATGAAGAGTCACCTAATCATGAAACTTGCATGACTTCTACTATGGATCAAGGAGGAAACAACATAGCTGATGGAACCATAAAGGGGAACAATACATTAAATCTCTGTCTTATGGCAAAGAAAGATGTACTTAGTGAACACAAGGAAAATTTGGAACAAATTGTGAAGACATGCATCATTATGATAGAGATAATATGCTTGAATGTATTGATTCTTTGCTAGATGAATGTCTTAAACTAAGTGAAGCTTACATAACTGGCATACGTGAGTTTAAAGAAAAGAAAAATGAATCTAATATTGCTATTGCTACTTGTGATCACTTAGAGCAAGTGTGTATCGAGTTAAAGGATCAAGTGGCCGAGCTTGAAGTCGCACTTGACAAGTGCAAGGTCGAGTTGGAAACATCTAAGTCTTCTTTGCTAGAAAGGACGAGGATAATCCTAGTGATAGTGAAGAGAACTTAACTGTCCCCTCTACACATGATTTGTTTATATCAGATGATCACCCAAATTTTGTGGCTATTAAGAACACCCTAAGCAAGTCTAATTTACTACATGCTTTTAACTTTTTGGTTGGTAAGTCGGAAGAATTGCATGAAGAGTTTTTTTTTTTTTTTGAGAAGAATTGCATGAAGAGTTTGTTACTGTAACACCCCATAATTTTGCTCCTAGTTTTCCGCAAAAGTTCTCCCTAAAACTATTATTCTCTCCTAATCAATTATCTCGATTTTTATAAATTAATGGGAGCCGAAATATTTTTATTATTCGATGTGCTTATTATGTGAATTATATTTATATTTATAATATAATTTGATAATATTATTTTTCGTGATTAATTATTTTTAAGTTTAGGCGCGATTTAGGAATTTATCATTTTATCGCGTAACAGACCTATTGTCACTTGGATTGTTGATGAAAGGGGCCGGAATTTTGTGTTGGGCTTGGACTTATGGCAGCCGGCCATATGGTGAGACATGGGAGAGTTTTTCTTCCTTTGATTTGTTGTCTCTTCATTTTCTTTAACTCCCATAACCTCCATCATGAATCATCATTTAAAACCCCTTAAATCATCCTTTTAATCACCAAAAAATCTGATTAAATCTCAGAAAAATATTGCTGCCATTTCCTCCATTTCATTCGGCCATTACAATACTCTTTGTTAATTTTATACTTCTCTTTTGTTCTCATCAAATTATTCTTAATATTTTCTACTTCTTTCAATTGCCTAATTATCGTTCGTGGTGCCTTGGAACAATAGCCATGCACATGCAAAACACAATATGTTATTCTAAGGCATAAAAAGAGAATGAATTGTATTTTTCAAGTTTCACCCACTTATTTAAAAAAATTAATTTTTTAAAATCCTTCCCAGTGAAGTCGCCAAATTGTAGGCGTGATTTTATTTGACCTACGCGGTGTGAGCACGTATTTGACTACCCCGTTGTTAAGGTTTTATTGAAATACGTTTTCGAAGTCGCCAACAAGTCCTTAAAGGAAGACTCATATACCTAATTGGAGATTTGGGAAACCAGATTTAATGGGGAACCAGTTGGGTTAGTTCCAGACAGCGGAAACAATATAACTTGAAAACAGTAAAAGGACACACCAAATTTAACGAGGTAAAGCCAAACAAGGGCCTACTTCCTCCTACGCTAGTTTTCTAATTAATCAACTCTCCTGTTAGAGATTCAGCCAAACAATACTCTTGCAATCTCCTGTTTCTCTTACTCTAGGGAAACATCACACCCCACACTAACTCTAGAGTTCTACTTCGTACTTAACTCACAAGCACTCGCGAATGAACTCACAAACGCTACCCAATCTCCAACCCCTTTGTTAGAGATTGAATACAATCAGTTTCTCTTACGACACGCTTTCTTACAAAGCAAACAAAGAGTAATGTAAAGCTCTATGAGATGCGTACTTTATTTAGGAAACTCTTTAGCTGTTTTCTTTGTGAAAGCTCTCAATAATACTCAATAAAATCCTGGAGAGCATTAAGAGTAAAAGAGTAATGAATCTTTCAAACTTGATTATTCTTTAACTGAAAATATTAAAAATTCCCAAAACTTTTTATCTTTTCAAAAACACATTTTTATTTCAAAACATTATTAGATTGGAGTTTCTTGATGAGCTTCTTCATTTATTCATTTTTTTCCAAAGAAACTAAGAGGTGGGTTTGATATGGTGAATAATTGGTTGAAACTCACTTCTGTTCATAGTCTGTTCCAAAGACAGATTTTTATTGTGCAAAGAAGTATAAGACCAGGCTTCCAAAAGCAAATTCTAGCAACTGTGTTCAGTGGTCTACTATATCAACTGTGGTGGGCACGTAATGAAGCTACTTGGAACCAGGTGGTGTGGAGAGCTAAGATTGTGTTCAACAGGTTAAAAGGTTTAGTCCAGTTAAGAGTGAGATTAGTGCTTCCAAAAGAAAATTTCTCATAGAGATACAATGTGGATAGAAAGTGTATTTACATGATTTATATAGTTACTCTTGCACTCCTTATATTGAGAGGGCCAACCTAGTTCGGCTATTTGATATTTGGAGTGTGTATAGGTTGTAAATGATTTTTTGGTGATTTATACATTTCCTTACTTAGCAAAAAAAAAAGGTGGGTTTTACTTAAAAATTAATGCATAACATAAGATACAACTATTAATGCACTACATGCTACATGCTTATGAATTTTTTATATAATGCAAATAACAGTCCAATGATTAACTTTAGTCCAAACTCAAAATGAAGAAATTTCGACAACATTTCCCCTATAATATGGACAAATCAAAATTTGTCATGCATCAAATTCAACCTATTTCACAGCAATATAATATCCATATAGTATTCCAATACCAACATTCAGGAATTCTCCTTAAATCTCCTCCAAAACATCCAATTTCTACTCCAACCATAAAATTGTCCAAGATCAACAGCAATTCAATTCGAAAAATAAAAATCAACTTGTACCTTAGCTTAATATTATATTTCCAATTACTATTTTTTGATTTGTTTCGATCATCTCAGTCATTCAATATATCAAATTGAGCATAGCAACTTGCAGAAGAAGCAGTAGAAATCCATATCACTTGACAGCTACTTTAGCCATAAGAATCACTCAACTAAAAGCTCAAAAATTAAGTAGTGTATAAGTAGGCAAGACATGTATGTGTTTCTTATATGAGACTCAATCAAGCATATTTCTCCTTCCAATTTGACATCTCACAATAATTAGCTTGTTCTTTTTTATAATCATGATTTGATTAAAACTCAAACTATCTTGGCATAAAATAGAGGAAAATTTATTTTAAATAAGTCAACCTTTGCGTGGTCTTCTAATTTCAAGTCTAACTTTTGATTATTCCTAGTCAAGTCAACTTTATAGCACCATTAACTTTAAAAAAGTTTACCAATTAACCCACCCAAAAACTGATAACCCACCCATTAACCAACCCAAAAGTGAAAACCCACCCATTAACCCACCCAAAAACTGAAACCCCACCCATTAACCCACCCAAAACCACCCCCCCCACAACAACCCCAGCCCCACCACCCCCGCATCCGTCCCCCTTCGAATTCCGCGCCTCCCCCTCCCTCTCCCCCGCCGGAAAATCGCTCCCCCACCCCCCACCCCCTTCGACCGCGCCTCCCCTCCCCCCACCCCTTCGAATTGAATCCCGCGCCTCCCCCTCTCCCGCCCTCGTTACGCCTAGAAAGAAACGGAGGAGGCGACATATATAGGCCGAGGTGGGCCGGGGAAATCATTCCCAAAAGGAGAATCGGAGAAGCCGCTGAGGCGATTTCAATCTCCAAAGCAACGTCGAACGGAGAAGCGAGAAGGTCGACGTTGCCTGAAGATTGAAATTGCGCAGATGCGGGGAGGAGGGGGGGTTGCTGGGCTGCCGGCGAGAGGGGGGGAGGAGGGACGGGGACAAGTGCGCCGGCGAGGAGGGGGGAGGCGCGGGGGGCTGCGTGGGAGAGGGGGGTGCTGGTGGGGGAGGTGAGGGGAGTGGTGGAGGTGGGGGTGCTACCTGGTGGAAACGCAGCAGGGGTAGGGGAGGGGAGGAGTGGGGTGGGGGGGATCTTCTTTGTGGGGGTGCGGGGGCGGGGAGAGGAGGGGTGGGGGGTGTGGGTGTGGGGTGGTCTTAAGGGAGAGGGAAGTGAAAGATGACAGGAGGAGGAGGGGAGTAGAGAGAAAATAAAACAAAAAAAAATAGCAAACCAATCATATGGCGACACGTGGCATATGTAACCTACTAAATAGGTCACAACAGGTTAAAACTCAATAGAAGAAAATAGCCCTACAAGCCTAACTCAATCAGGGATAATCAAAAGTTAGACTTGAAATTGGAAGACCACGCAAATGTTGACTTATTTAAAACAATTATTCCTAAAATAGAATCATAAGAAGTTGATCACTTTTCTTACACATGAATTTCAAACCTTTTTGCAATTAAAAGAGTGTTAAATTAGATTATATATATATGTATGTATGTATATATATATATATGTATGTATATATATATATATGTATATATATATATATGTATGTATATATATATGTATATGCATCAAAGTGTATAAAATCTCACACCATATAACTCTCCATCATATTGGTCATTCTTAGCATAAGAAAGTAGGATACAAATCTATTGTACCTTCATGCTAATTATATAATATATATTTTTAAATTGGAATCATGAATCAGACAACTCACCATATGTTCTTTAGCCCCCTCATTCTTAGAAGTCCATAAATCAATAACATTTCAATGTTCAAAGTAATTCCATTAACTCACATCTTAAGCACATAATCCATGTTATTTGGAGTTCAATAAAACATGGCTATACTAAGGTCATACGATTTATGTAGACAAATTTTTATTTCCCTTCTCGGGTTCATGTTTTCAGTCTTGATTTTCATAAATGTGTCCATCTAACATTAGCCTTCCACATAGCAAGACATATATTGTAATACAAAATACCCCAAGATGGTCTGATAAACTCTGTTTACTGGTTTCACTAGCATGATAGTCTCAGATTATAATTAAGCCAATATGTATGCTCTTTGTATAGGCTCAAAATTGCCAACTAAACAAGTAAAAACTTTAACATCTTTAAACATAAACTACTCACATGGTGATTGATTTTATCTTATACAGAAAACTCCTCCGTCTAAACAAGTACAACATTTGTGGCTTATACATGAACAAAATTATATCCACCAACTACATCACTTACAAAACAAAGCATAGCACACAACTTAAGCATAATCAAGCAAGCCTATGACTAAGTTAACAACTTGTTCATTTTTCTAAAATATTCAGATCTAACACTATTAGTTCACAGTTTCAGATCTATCTTTTATCAAGCTAAAGAATGGTAAATATTTATCAAGAGAGTTCATTGAGAGTGACAATAAAAGGGTGACTATGAAACTTTATCAAATAGCATCAGAGAGGATATAGTAAGAGTACTTTTAGCAACTTTTCGACCGCAAAATGTTTAGATGGCCTAATTCTTAAACAGTAGTATTAAATCACCAATAATTCAGGCAATGACTCCATAAACTCTAGGTCGACAACTCAACATAATTTGAACTCTGATAGAATAGCATATAGAGAGATTGTAAATAACATATTTGGCATATAGGTGATTGCTCAAAATGAAGATCACAACAAAGTAAATTCAGGTTACATTAAAATCACAAGACACTACATTGGCTAGATAGATTTCATAGCCTAGTATAGAGAATAGCATGGAGTATAACAAGTGACAACAAGTGGCATCGTAATTCGGAAATTAACCACTATCAAAATACCATGAAAACACTACACTCTAACTTTTTTTTTTAAAAGTAAATCAATGATATTCAGCTTAAGAGTCACATTCTTATTTATATATTTCATTCTAGAAGAAAGCATGAAAATGTTTATCATAAGCATGTGAATCCACAATCAACAAAGCAGTAAGTTATACTTTGAACTCGGCCTTTTCATTGTATAGCAATATAATTTATTCATCTAATAGCTGCACTTCATTGATCATAATGCACGAGACAACATATGAGAGCAGAAATATAGTAGAAGATATAATTTAGTCACAAGTACTAATAGGCAATTCACTAAACAATATTATGAAACGAAATCAATGAAACTACTAATAAGACTTATAGAAATTATCCCTTGGACCCTCGGGAATTATACTTTATCGCCTAGGTCTTGTATAACGATCCGCAGTAGGAGCAATCTTGAAGCTAGAATATAGGCTGAATGGAAATTGAAGGTTTTTAGAATATGCTTGAAGCAATTGGAGTAGTCGGAGTAATTTTCATAATATGAAAGCGTGCCAAAATCAAGTGAAAACGAGGCTTTTTATAGGAAAACCGAGATCAGGATATCGCGTAAAGATTAAAAAACAGAGTGCACGCCGCATGCACGGCCGTTGCGCGCCACGCAAGGAGCCTGCGCTCCGCGCAACGCTAATACGCCTAGCGCAAACTGCTGGCATTTCGCTATTTTGTTGACCGCCTCAATATCCTGCGAGCACACCCTGGTGCGTGGGACACATTAGGTTGCGTGTCACGCAACTGCAGATCTAATTGTTTTATATTTGCATTGTTATCCGAAATCAAAATATTATTTTTATCTTTGATTACATATTATCATCAGAATTAGGAAACCTCTTATCTAAAATATAAAATTTGATTTTTCATAATCTTTAAATTTAGAAAAACATTATTAAAAATACAATTAATTAATCAGGCTTTACGAAAATTGGCTTTAATAATACAATTAATTTTCATGAATAATTGATTAGGCTTTTAAAAATGGGCTTGGAATAAATAAATAGATTTGTCATTCTTAAAACAATTTTGGCTTTAGCTCTTTGATTTGCTCTTCCTTTTGGACCGGACCAATTAGGATGGCGGTATGTTTCATCATCGAGTACTAAATTAGTGAGATATGATTATGTTTTACTTATATTCTAACTCTTCTTCTAATACTGCTTGTATTATGTATATTTTTATATGAATGATTATTTTTATTGCTCTCATCACCCTTAATATATTTGTTAATCAAGGACCTAAATAATTGTTCTCATGCCTAATAGGCACTGATTTGGTTGTTTAATGAACTTATCACAAAAATTAGTCTTTTTGTGTATAATTAACCGGCTTAGTTTAATTTTAAGGTGCATGAAATTAATTTTTTGTTTCATTATTTATTCGCATAAAATTAGACAATGAGTCGTACTAACTAGAGGCCAATAATGGGTGAATTAACATGTGATCATATTCATACCTTCATCTCCGAGCTCAATTTTGGTTCATTAACCAAATATGAAGTCCTGATGGGAAAACTTACATTGGATAATGTCCCTTTTGATTGTCTCCTTTGATTTCCTAAATATCCAGTTAGGTTTATGAATCTTCCTTTAATGGCTTGTTGACGACTTCTGTTTTCAAAACATTTTCGAAATAAAAAACCTTCAATGTAGTAGTCAAGTCTGCGCTCATATTGCGTAGGTCTATAAGTCCACTTGCAATATTGGATATATGAAATGTTCAAATATCGGATTTTCTAGAATTCGGATATCCGATACAAAAGCAATATACGATCATATATTCGATCCCCGCTGAGCCCCCTTCATATCATTTATTTTATATTCTTTTTTTTGAATATGTAGCATAGATTTGAGGTGTGCTAATGTGTAACATTTTGTTAATAAATTAAAAAGACTATTGATGACTGATGAGAAACATCCAGAAAAAGGAATCAAATTATTTAGTTACTTTATTTCATGGGTGGAAAGAAATGTTTTATGATTGTGTGGAGGATACACATATGTATAAATTCCTTTTCTTCTTAATATGCTTATATATATTTTTGTTCCTTTGCATAATCAAACACTAGCAAATTATGCACGCGATGCGTGCCTGATATTCTTTAATTTTTTTCAAACATGAATTCTAGACTCTTTGGGCATAAACAGGGGTAAAATTTTGAACAGTAGACATTTTTTTGGGATAAATTTTGTAGTTTAAACCTCTATCAGGCCATCGCTTAACTCTTATTTTATTAAATTCTTTTTACTTATTCTTCATTTAGGTTTTTAAAATTAAACTTGATGAACAATATAATAACGTTAAGTGAATTTATTTAGGATTTCTTATGTTGTATTAACATAGTCTTTTGTATTAAATAAATCATTTCACTTTGTTAATTGATTGAATTTTCCTTTTTTTATTGTGTTTGTGAATTGATTGATAAAATATTTGACTGATGTAATATTCCCATTTACTTTTTTCAACATAAATGTACTAAATCTTATATTCAATGTATTTTTTGTGGCTCAATTATAACTTGTTTGTCTTTAATAGTGAAGTTAATTTTTTAATGTTATATTTGAGTTTGATTTTGATTTTTTCCTTATTTAATAGTACTTAATTTACTAATGGGCATTTAAGTAAATTAATAGGGGGACACCAAAACTCCCCCTTCCTTTATATAATAGAGATAGACTTCTTAAATTTCATAAGCTAAGAGTTGGTGCCAATTTCAAACTCGAAACCGCTAACATCCAAAGTCGTGAACGTAAGCCTCTTCCATTTATGCTATTACTCAACTACTATTTTTTAATTTATTTTTTCAAAGAAGGAAATAATAACATTTAAAATAATTTACAATCTGACTTGTGTAGACCCGGTTCACGTTAACATTAGTGTGCACCAGGCAAAACAACATATCATTACTGAACAATCCACTATATTATGCGAAAATCCACTATATTATGTAGAAATCCACTATATCATTCAGACCCACACTATATCATGCTGAAACTCACGATATTATTCAGACACACTTACTATATCATTCAAACACACATACACTATATCATACAGAAACTCACTATATCTGAATCAGACACACACTATATCATACATAAACTCACTATATCATTCAGAAACACACTATATCATGCAGAAACTCACTATATCATTCAAACACACACTATATCAAGCAGAAACTCACTATATCATTCAAACACACACTATATCATGGAGAAACTAAATCATTCCATATGTTAGAATATGTGTCATGATATATACTACGCAACTTAGATCTTCCTGTATGTTAAAATATTTTAATTAATTCCTCTATTATATTGCATATAATTTCACATTATGTTTTTCGTTAATAAAATATACTATATTGTATATAAGTTCACTATATCTCTATAGAATTCACTATATGAAGTTAATATCTTACCAACCCGGTGTACACTAAGTTAGTGTGCACCGGGTCCATTTGAGTTTTTTTAAATAATTTAACGAAAACGTTAACTTCCATCTACCTACTGCTCATTTTTCTGTTTTCCTGTATTTTACTCAACGACTTCTACTCTATTTAGTTTGCTGGGTGTTTCAACTCTCTTTGTATGTCTTTACTCTTTTCTTTTTATTTATTTTTTCAAAAAATCAGGTTTCTCTTTTTCTCGAATTTTTTTTTTGATTGATTGATTGATATAAGAAATACCCATTAATTTCCTCTTCTTTTGGTTTTTAATGAATTTTGATGGGGTTTTGCAGCTGGAGTGGAGAAAAGGAAAATCATACCCATTTGTTGGGAATTTGAAAGGTAGATTAAGGCTAAAACAGATGCCAATCAATCTGATTGATGCTGATGGGTTGCCCAGAATTCTGTTGACTGAGCCCATGGGATCATCTGCTGAGGTTTGATCCATTTTTTAAATTCATTTATTTTTGCTTTTTTGGGAGATGTGTTGTACTTGGTTAGATTGGATGTAATGCATATATCAAATTCCTATAAATTATCTCCACTAAAAAATTCCCATAAAGTAAAATAAAAATAAAAATTGGGTTTTGATTTTGTGATTAGGAGAAATGGGTTGAAAAACTGCTTGATCATGGATGAACAAAGCAAAGTAAAAGTTATATGAGTGATCAGAAAGCCAGTACATGGGACATTACTAATTTTAGCATAAAAATTGGCAAATTTTTTGACTTTTTGATTTGTGTGAAGGATGTTTCCTGTAGTTGGTGAAGTAGAAGGATTATAGGGTTGTTGTTTCTTTATTTTTTGTGGAAGTTTTTTTAAATTTTTATGGTTTTACTTTTAATATTGAAGGGCAAAAAATTCTTTTTGAGGTGCAGATCATGCTTAGTTATACATAAACGATTGTAAAAATGTGGACACAGTTCAGTCAGTTCTAAATTTTGTGTGATTGAAATCTGATTTAATGCTCAGCCATCGGTATATAGAAACGAGGGTCCGAACTTCCCTTTAGATTTGTGATGGACTGCTTGGTAATCAAGCAATAGTTGATTAGGAATTTAGGTTGTTATTCACAGCCAAGATTAAAACAGGGTATAGTCGAATATGGGAAAAGCTTCTTTCCATGTTTACGGACAGACGACAGTACCGAGCTTTTATGGTAATGGGCTCGGGTCCTCGGAGATACAAGTAACTGACATATTTTTTGTAGGTGCTACTCTATGGGGGGCAAGTTGTTTCTTGGAAAGATGAACGAAGAGAAGAATTGCTTTTCATGAGCAGCAAGGTAATGGACTTTTTTTTTTTTTTTTTTGACAAATTCAAATCCTTAATGATTTCATTTTCATTTAGATCTTGAAACTTGGATATTTTATTCCTTGAAACTGCAAATCATGTTCAGAAGGATACAATAATGATGGATTTGATGTTTATGTAGTTGTTAGTTGTTTTCTTTCAAAATGGTTAGTGTTAGGGTGACATGAGAGTTATTAGCCAGGAACACTAATATAGAAAAAGTTATACTTTTAGAATTTCTATTCTGTTCATATCTGAGAGAATAAAACTGAGTGGACAAATAACTGGATTGGAAGTACCCCCGGAATAAATATGCAAAGATGACCAAACATCTTTTTTCACTTTCGGTTCCCTTCAGATCAGTGAAATGAGGATGAACATAACTTTTATCTTTTTATCAGAATGACTTATTTATTTACTTATTTATGCTTTATTACTTGTTAACATTTGCTCTGCTACTGACTAATGGATTCAGGATGTTTTATCTCTGTCATATTTTTCTTAAATGCGGCAAAATAACTCAAGGTCCCTGCAATAACCAAAATAGTAGTTTAATCAACTTGAAGTATGTTGATGCATTAAACATTGAGTGATTTGAAAAATGCCTTATTGATGCTCTGTGTTAAATTAGCTACATGACATTCGCATCGTCAAAAAATATAACATAAATGACACATAAGATAAAGAGATAATGCCTGTAGCTCAAATCTAATTTGAAGAATTGGCAGGTGGGAAACTCTACCATAAGTTCTTTAAAATCTCAGAGTCGTCCTTTTTTGTAGAGCATCTTTAAAGTCCAAACTTTTGGTATGTGGGATACGCTTATGCTTTTGTATTGGATTTTTGATAATTACTCATGTCCTTGTTTGCAATAGATGCCTATTACTTTCCAAAAGTTTGACCACCCTATGGCATTGGCTCATAAGATTTTAAAGTGATGGATATATCCAACTTTTTTCTGCAAGCCTGTCCAGAAATGGGCTAATATAACCAAAGCTAGCTGACAGTTATTTGTTTGAATCTTTATTTGCTAACCACAAGTAATGATGCTTGACAGGCCATATGGAAACCACCGAAAGCTGTCCGGGGAGGGATTCCTGTCTGCTTTCCTCAGGTTAGCCTATTGACAAGAAATCAAAATACAACGTTTTTTTTTTCTGTAAATCTGGATTCTTATTCGCTATTTTCCTGTTGTAGTTTGGAAATTTTGGCTCACTTGAGCGACATGGATTGGCTAGAAACAGGATGTGGTCACTGGATGACTCTCCAGCACCTTTGTCTCCTGCAAATAATCAGTCGACCGTGGATCTGATATTGAAGTCCACAGAAGATGATCTAAAGACATGGTCACAGAGGTCTGCTTTTGTCGTTGTTTTACCACTTCAGATGTAAGGTAGCTTCGTGAGCCATGCCTATAATGTGTTCTGAAAATGTATTATTTTCATGCAGTTTTGAGCTGAGGCTTCGAATTTCTCTCGGCCCCGGGAAGCTCACTTTGATTCCTCGTGTTAGAAATATTGATAACAAAAGCTTCTCTTTCATGTTTGCCCTACGCAATTACCTGTCCATATCAGATATCAGGTTTGCTACAGATATTCTTTTGTTGAAATCTCGTTGTTTCTAAATTTGTAAATTCCATTTCTAGAACTTCTGCAATCGTCTGGTATATGAGAGAACTGATGCTTCTTGTTCACTTATGTCACCTTCAAAGCTGCACAAGTGGTCTTCTAGTATTAAGAACAGAAATTTTATTTCTTTTCGAAGGGATGCATGATTCACTTTAATTTGCAGTGAAGTGCGCATCGAAGGTTTGGAGACACTAGATTACCTTGATAATCTGATGAACAGAGAGAGGTACACAGAGCAGGCAGATGCAATTAGTTTCGATGGTGAGGTACTTCATTAAACTTTTCTCTACCTTTTTTACTGTGTTTGCACATTAGGCATGTCAGTATATATTATTAAATAGCTAGTTTCCATTACTTTCGATCCATAACGACTACTCTATTGTAGGTTGACCGTGTCTATCTGAGAACACCGTCTAAAATTGCTATTATAGATCATGAGAAGAAGCGCACTTTTGTGCTGCGTAAAGATGGCATGCCTGATGCAGGTAAGTATATGTTTTATAATTCCACTTCTTTTGGACCTTCCTATATGTATCTTTAAATAGTGGGATTGCAACAAAAATAGATATCTGACCAGGCCAGTTTATCATGGTAATTATTTTCATCAGAGAATTTGCATTAACTGTTGGTTAAACAAACCTACCTTAGGCTTGGCCAAGAAAATACTTGGTACTTCAAACAGATTAGAACTGAACAGTAAAAGTTGCTGGCTGTGGTAGTTTAGGATAACTACCAAAGAAATTGCTCAACGCTTTAAATGATTTGGGTTATCACTTATCATTTTTCACATTAACATATTCCCTCCTTCCATAGTTACTAATCACTAATACAGTAGTTATAATATATACTCACCAGTACCTCTGTAACTTTTATGTTCTTCCCATTTGCTTTGGGGAGTTACCAATGAAGACGGTTAATGGTGGGACCATTGAAATCACATAGGACAAAACAAAAGAATACATCCCAAAAGCAACATTGGCAGGAAAAAAAAATCAGTGTGCTATCTTTAGAATGAAGTCACATTTCCCAAAATGATTTTGGTTTCTGATTGTATTTATGCCCTCAAAATTCTTGTGAGGATAGATACTTGACATAACACAACTTTTATGAAAGGATATTAGTGAAATCTTATCGTATCAACCATTATGAAATTTAAGGACAATGTGGCAACCAACTTTGAGCAGAGGAGTACGTCAGAATTAGGTGAAAAAACAAAGAAATACAATGGGAATCCTATTGATTGTATAAATCATGGCTATGCAAAAATGTCATTTATATAGGGCTACAGCGACATTGTCTTTTCTTTTTTGTCTAACTTGCTTTTAAATGACAAAACACAACCTATGATCTCTGCATGATGTAAGCTTCAGGATAGTTTGCGTAATATCTCCATTGGACCTTTACAAAACTCCTTGTTTTGTGGTGAACAGCTGTTTGGAATCCTTGGGACAAGAAAGCCAAGGCTATTTCTGACTTAGGAGATGAGGACTACAAATCCATGCTCTGTGTGGATTCAACCGCGGTTGAACCACAGATCGTCTTGAAACCTTCAGAGGAATGGAAAGGCTATCAAGAACTCTCAACTGTATCTTCAAGTTATTGCAGTGGGCAGCTGGATCCTCGGAAAGTGCTTTATGGCTTTACCTGAGTACATCCCAAAAAGTTAGCTCTTGATACGTTACAATTTCTGCTCCTTTTTTTACATCCGCAGAGATTATTTTGTTATTATTTGTATTCTGGCAGCTCATACGGCGATCTTTTTCTGTGGACTATCTATCTATTACAATGAAATCATAAAATGATAAACTATAAGCAGATTGATGCTAGTCTTGTAAGATCTATAATATATATGAGTGCTGGTCAGCAACCAGGAGTTCGAAAAGAAAGAATTGAATCGTATGAAAGTGTATGCTTTAAAATTCAGGGGAGATTAATTGCAGGAGGAAGCTATCTACAGATTTTTAGTATACATTGCATCATTTGAACTGTTACTTTGTATCTAAGATGTCGTCAACATCGGCTCAAAGCTGGAAAAGTGGAAATTTATCCGGTTGATCCGAATTAGACATCTGCCAAGTGCCAAGTAACAAATGCCATGCAACAATAATTTTCTTCTCATGTGTTATTTCACTAGGAACAATACAAGAGGGGGGTGAATTGTATGTGTAGAAATAAACGTAACTTTTTGCGGAATTTTAAACTTAAACAAAGAAACAAGCTAAAGGAACACAAGATATTTTTACGAGGAAAAACTTCTTGGGCCCAACAAGAAGAAACAACCTCGACCACTAGAGATTTTAAACTCAACTCTTTCACTAATTAGGCCAAACAACTTTGTTACAACCTAATTTTACTCCTGGGCCACATCTTGAGTTCCTAAACTCAAGTTCCTGAACAACTGTTCCCTTAACAGTTGTTGTTCCTCTCAACTTCACTTGAAGTTTTCTCACTTTAACTCGTTTCACTCAAAGCTTCTCTCTTACAGAAGTTCACTCAAAGTCTCCTTACCCCAAAAAACAAAATACAATAGATCAAATAAACTTAGTGGAATTAGAGTAAGAAGGAAAAGAACTAATGGCTTTTATGAGAGAATGAAGGCACTGGCACTTTACTTAGTTAAACTCACTAATTCACTTGGTCAGACACAAATTGAAACTTAATTAGACATTAGTATTTATAGTGGTAATAACTTAAAACGTGGGATTAAAACATGTATTAGTGGTAAAATCATTATCCCATGATGTTCCTTACCCAGAGGAACATGTTCCTCTTTAAACCCATGATCTCCATGATCACTGTTAAACGTGGGAGATAATTATGTTACTGCTTCCTTAATTTTAGCAACCACTTAAAGTAATAATTCTAAAATCTGATTTAATTAAAAAGTATTGTAATTAATAAAACCAAAATAAAATCCTTTTACCAAAAATATTATCTTTAAAATATTTTCCATAAAAATAGAAAAGGATATTTATTATCTTTATAAAAATAAAATATTTTCCTTAAAATCAGATTTTACCTTAAATAAAAGGGTTACCTAGAATCTAGGCATAAAATACTCAAACGACATATTTAACCGTTGTACTGCTTCATCCTAGGTCTAGTTCCTTTTAATAGTTAGTTCCTTTAACTTATTAGTTATGCGCCAGTTTGTCTGTTCCTTACAAAGAAACAAACGCTCATTCTCATTCTAAATTGCCATAGTTCCTTACCATTCTTACTCGTTCCTTTACAATAGAACTAGAAACAAAAAGCCTCGCTTTAGTCTTCTTGCTCCAATGATGCTCCAGTACCAAATTATGAAACATCTTTACTTAGTCTTCAAAATCCAAACTTGATTTCTTCATTGACTTAGTATTCTCTTTGTTCCTTTCATTGATACCTTGAAATTCATTCACTTAAACAACTTGTTAGTCCAATACTTAGTTTGCATTTTTGTTCTTTTGTCATCATCAAAGCTAAGGTTCAACATCATGAATCTGAAAAAGTATTGTTTGGTAAAGTCTTGAGAATCAAGTTTTAGGCCAAATACATGGGGATACCAAACTCAAACAATTTTACAAGAAGCCCAAATCTGTTTGGGGAAATAGGAGTAGAAACACCACAAGCTTTGGAAGACAAAGTTCCCTCCCTTAAGCAACGTCTTCTCACCTTTGCTCGATATGACGTCAAAAGATTTATATCCCGGGTAATTTTCCCATTAAACCCTACTCCCTCCATTTTTTTAATTGCTACATTTTCCATAAATAACGGAGGCTTCTTTTCATGGCCCACCAAAAACTATAATATTTCCCTTTATTTTTTTCATCTTCCTACATAAACTCCCAGATATTTGTTATTTTCCCATAAAGTTATGGTCTCCACCATACGTTTTCCCCATTCCTAAATATTTGTGCCCCATAACAATATAGCAAGTAATTAAAGACGCATGGAGTAATTCTTATCCTATGCAGGAATCCTCAACGAATCTCCTTACCTTTTAGATTGCACCCCTTTCTACTGTATGTCAACTTCTTATATGAACTGAATAAATGGAAATTCAATTAAATTCAGCTAGATTCCTCACGGTTTTAATACAGTTCAAATTAGACAAATTAATTTTAACTCAATTCAGTTTAGTTCAGTCCAGGACATGGCTTAAATCCCCTTAGAGACCCTCTACAACACTTAAATATTTCTCCATCGCCATTCCATTTGACAACATAACTTCAATCCTAAAAGAGTATCCAATTTAACATACCATGAGCTTTTCAACCATAAAAGAATATAATCCAAATGGGCTATCTCTAAGACTCCAATAAAAAGTGTTGTGCTCCTCCTCACCTCGTTCTCACCCTAAACCATGCCATCATCCCAACCCCACTGCTCGATCATGCCATTTTGGAATTAGCGGGTGAAATAAGACACACCTACTCACTTAACTTGCCTTGGACTCCCACTCATATTCAAAACAAATTAAGCTAGGCTATCTTGCCTTTCTAATTCAAGAAGAAGGAGATGAGCCCTTCGCTGAATTATCTCTGCTGAAGATCAAATCCTGCATTCTTTATCCATCTTTTACTCACTCAGCCCTATAAAATATGCTTATATATGCTAAAGAGGACATCTCTACTTCCTACCTCTCGCAACTCCATGATATGATTCACCCTTTCTAGAGTGATGTGAATGATTTTATAGTGGCTCCTACATAACGAGATAAAATTCAACTTTAACGAGATGAACTTACTACCAAATCTTGGCTGACCCATCATCCTTCTTCCTCACTGGGTGCTCATAGTGTGTTCATGGTGGCTCTAAGAGAAAGGAATAAAAGTCAACTCTGACAAGATGAACCTACTACCAATTCTCCACTGGTGGGTGGACTGCATACCCTTATTTCCCTCACCTGAGGCTCATAGTCCTTCTCCGCTTCATGGCTCTAACATAAATAGTCCTCAACAATTCATACGCACTTCCCATCGTAAAAATTTCACTATCACTGACTCAACAACTAACGGTCTAGGTACACTACATCGAGGAAGGTAGGGTTGATGAAGGAATATATCGTTAGACATTCTCGGCAATTAATAAATATAAATAGGAATTAATTATAAAATAATAAATTTAATTAGTGTAGTAATCATATTTGCTTCTAGAATTGTTTGGGCTCACAAATAATACCGCGGGTTCCACCAAATGGTCAACCTAACTCATCAAGAAAAAGTTCATATGATCATAAGGCACAAAAAGTCGTCTCATCACCTCAAAAGGGATACACCTTTCCCAAAGGATGTGATGTTCCCCTTTTAGGTTTTCCTGTTCGGGAATCTCCAACAGTTTAAAAGATATAAGTCTTATCAATATATAGATATTCAATTCTCACCTAAAAAGATAGAGTATCTCTCTCTACAATTACTGCTTTTTCTCTCTACCTCATTCAAAGATACCATTAACAAGCATAAAAAATGATTAAGTTAGGAATTTCAAACATTAGACTTGCTCAAACATCAATCACATAATACTAGCCATTCCAAGTAAGAAATTCTGCACTCAAATCACAAACGAAGACAAATATAGCAAAAGTCATCTATTTATAGCACTTGTTCCATTAAAGTACAAAAGAGAAAAAGAAGAAAAGAAAAGAAATAAAAGCTAAGAATTCTTGTTCAAATAAGAGAAACAAGAACTAGACATTAGGAAGGGAATGGGTATGGTGTTCCTCGACGACTTCTTCCTCAACCACTTCTTCCAACTTCTTCATCACCTCTCCATGTTACCCATCAAGTTGCTGCTTTAAACTGTTAATGGCTTGGGCCATCATCTTCATGTTCTTTTGTTGTTCAATCACAGTATCACTAAGGACTTTCATTAAAGCCATCATTTTATCAGTTTTAGTATCTAAAGTACAGTGAAGATGATTGTAAAATGTAATCATATGTTGAGCAGGGAGACATACTTCATTAACCCAACTAAACACATTCGAAGAAACTTGTTCCTTTCCCTTAGAACCAGAGGCAGAGGATGGTTTATGTGGAGGAACTGGGGTGTTGTCTTGTGATGGACCTGCTGTTCCTGGGAGAGAAACAGAAGGTGATGTGGTGGTGTAAATGGAAGGAAGAAAAGGTGGTTGTGGTGGAAGGTCAGTGGATGTAGAGGAGAAATGATTTGGTTCTTTCATCTCAACCTTCAACTGTTCAAAACTGGAAGGAACAAAGAAGGATGAGGGAGAGATGGAAGGAATGGTTGTGAGAGTAATTGGGATCTTTGGTGAGGATGGAAGAGTTGGTTCCTTAGGTGAGTTATGATCCTGTTCCTCTGCATCAGAGAGGACTAAAGGAGAGTCCTTATTTGAAGGAACAGGGACAGTTTTAGCAATTTTCAACCTAGTACTTTGTCTAACTCTTTTAGGAACAGGAGGGGAAGGCTTTTTGGCAACAGTTTTGCGCCTCTTGGGTTTCTGTTCCTTTGGTTCCGTAGGGGCAGAAACTTGTTCTTCCAGTATGAATTCCACTGGTTCCTCTTCCACTGCCTTGGCCAGTTTTCTCTTATGAGAGGAACTAGGAGCAATCCTCCCTTGAGTTAACACTCCATCTTGGACAGAGAGGTCCAAACCATACAAAGTCTTTTCATTTAGAATATTTCCTTGTTTTATCCCCAAGGTAGGCCAACCAGTAGTCTTCACTTTAAAGTGAGAAAGAAGAGAGGTGATCAATGCACCATAGCAAAAAACACAATGATTTTCAATGCAATGAGTTAGATGTTGGATAAAGAGAGAAGGGAAGTTTATTTGAATGTGGTGGTCAAGGCAAAACATATAACACATATCCAAGAGACCCACCTCATTCCTCTTTTTCAGTTCGAGGAATGAGTGCTCTCCCAACAAGATTAAACAGAATTTTGTGGACATGAGAGAGAAGATTGTACTTTATTTTGTTTTGGCCAGCAGTTCCCCCAAAGGATTCAACAATTTCATCTTGGGAGAAATTGGGAAAGGCGACAGTTCCTTTCCTCTTAAAATATAGATTAGTTCCTTTGCAAGGAACTTCCCATATTTTTGCTAAAGTTTCTTGGGAAAATTTTATTTTCTTCCCCCTAACTTCTGTAGTACATACTCCATCAGTGTTGATGAAGTTTGCACAAAATTCATCCATAGCTAAAGGAACTAAGGCATTATTAAAAGCGGTTTCAAACAGGTATTCCATACCCTTGATAAGAGGTTTTTTCTTGTGTCGTTAAGGCACCAATAACTGCTTTTCAAACAATATTTATAAATCCTAACAAGCAATTACTAAGAATGTAGAAAAGGCAAGTCGAGGGTCGATCCACAGGGAAAAAGGGACTAATTAAAGTCTATCAAGTCTGGACTACCTAATTGAAGGGTATTTGGGGGTTTGAAATGAATTAGTATCAACTAATGACTAACTACTATCAAAGTACTAGCAAGTAATATGAGAAGAAAATATGAATAACCAAGACACTAGAGTTGAGGTTACTCATATGAATAAGAATGGACAATGAATGTTAATGCGATTGTGAAGTAACGGAGACGATTATGCAAGGTTTAGTTTTCCTCTAAAATACTCGAGTCCTCTCTCGAATGGTCCTCAAGAATAATCACTTAATCAATCAACTAAATCTCTCTCGAATGGTCTTTAGTCAATTGATTAAGAGATTTGATAAATTCGGAAACCCCCTAGTAAAGGATCCCCTTAATTTCTACCCAATATCTTGGCCTAGAAATTAAGTTGATTCTTGGGGATGATAAAAGAGTTCAAAATTCGATTTAAGAACATTTGAATTCAAAGTACCAAAGCATAAATGTGATCAATATCTATCCTAAGGTCTCAAAACACCAAGATCAATGCACAAACGTCTTTAAATCATCACAATCACATTAACAATACGTTTAAACCCTAATCCATACTTTCACCTTAACCCAAGATAAGAAACTACTCACTAATCATGGATTCTAGGCAATTAAACACAAAATCTATGACTAATCTAAGGCTAAACATGATTAAGAGATGATTCAACTAATAGAAATAACAATTATGAGATTGTGAGAATGAAGATCTAAAAATAACTAAGAACAAGAACAAACACGAAAAGAATGCAATAAAAACTGAATAAAATTGAATAAAAAGTACCTTCAATGTTATCGGAATCACAAAGTATGATTAATAAATATCAAATCTCAATAAAACTCAAGTGTTTATCTCTCTAGTATGAACCCTAATAATATTCTCTAAACTCTAGAAATAATGCATAAGTTCCAAAAACTAAAACTCTCCTGTTATTAAGGCAAGCCTCGTCTTTTTTCTTCGCAGATTCGAATGGTGCGGGCGCACCAAAACAGGTGCGGGCGCACCAAAACAGGTGCGGGCGCAACAAAACAGGTGCGGGCGCACCATTCCTTCTGCCCCAAAACTGACATCAAGCATTGAACGGTGCGGGCGCACCATTGGTCGGTGCGGGCGCACCCTTCTTTCTGATCTGGTCGGACAGTTCAACTTAAAACGAGCATAACTCTTTCGTTTTAGATCCAAATCAAGCTTATGACCTGTCGTTGGAAAGCTATCGAAACAGGCTTTCACCTCCAACTGGAATTACCTTCATATGATTTGTGGTTTGAAAGTTATGTTCATTTGAAGTGCCCTATAAAAGATACTATTATGCAATGTACTCCTTTGTGCAAGCGGACATGGGCCATAGTGTGAGCGCACCATTTATCAACGTGTGCTATTTTCATTGCTTTCTTTGCCGACTCTATAACTCGTAGCCATCTTAGTTAGTTCCACCAATATTGAGAACATGGCAAAACAGTATGAAAGCAAATGTACTAGAAATCCGGTCAAAAATGACTGAAAATCTAGCAAAAAGTCACTATGATCAAGAATGATCAAGTGAATGAAATAGAAAGGGAGAGGGAGAAGAAAGAGGGAAGAAAGGGGAGAAAGAGGATCAAAATGAGCTAAAAAGGAGTCCATAAAGTGCGTTAGAAATGCACTTATCAACCATGTTCCTTTAGTATGTCAGTTAATTCATTGAATCTAACTTTCTTGGCCCACTCCAAATCAACACAAAATCCTAAAACATACCTTGCATCACTTTACTCCACTCTTTTCTTGGAGGATGAAGCAGCAGTTCCTTTCGAAGGAACAGGTGTAACTTCTTCTTCCCCCTCAACCAGTTCCAGAGTTTCTTCTTCATCATCTTCCTCAATTAGTTTTCTTCTTCTCACACTTCTCCAATGTGACTCTAATTTTTGCTCTTCTACCGCCATTGTTGTTTCTTGAGAATTTTCGACTTCTAGGGTTTTGGATGGAGAAGAGGGGTTTTCCATTTGAGAGGTTTTGGGAGTGTTTGCTTTTGGAAAAGGTGAATTGAGTGAGGTTTTTGCCATTTGGTGAAAAGAATTTGTGGTTTTATGTCGTGCGAAGAGGTGTGAAGGAGATGAACAATGGTGAAGTTGAAGCGTTTAAGGAACACGATTTTGGAATGGAAGAAGGAAGAAGATGCATGTAACAGTAAATGAAGAGTTACACGCGTAAAAATTAAAAGGATAAAAACAAAAATAAAAGATAAAAATAAAAGAAAAGATAAAAAGGAAATCATGACTTGATTAAATATGATTCCTATATTTTTGGGATTTTCAAATTTTTGATTTTTATGGATTTTTTAATTTATGGAAAGAAAATAAATTCTAAGGAACTTGTGCTATAGGAACAACTTATGCTTAATGTCAACATTCTTCTTATCATGCATGTTTCTTTAACTTAGGAACAATAAGGGGAGTATTATGTGACATTTGTGAGTTGTTTTATTCCTTTGAATCCATGTACATGTTTTTAACATCTTAATTTGCAATGGTCTTAGGCAATTAATCACAGTCACTTAGTATCACATAGAGTAAGACAAATCAATTCAGACATGAGGGATTGGAATAGGAACAATTACTTAAGTTTTATTAAACCTAACTCAAGCCTTAATTTTTCATATCTATCTCTTTGTATAGGCTTAGTTAGTATATCAACAATCTGATTTTCAGTTTGACAAAACTCAATTTTAATCAAACCTTTTTCCACATTTTCTTTTAGAAAGTGATGTCTGATATGTATATGCTTAACTCTTGAATGATGCACTAGATCTTTTGAAATACTAATGGCAATAGTATTATCACAATAAATAGGAACACAATTAAAGATTATTCCATAGTCACAAAGTTGTTGTTTTATCGAAAGCATTTGAGAGCAACATGCAACATCAGCTACATATTCTGCTTCAGCAGTGGATAAAGCAACTGTGTTTTGTTTCTTGGTGCTCCAAGAAACTAAACTATGACTAAGAAATTGAACCATACCTGAAGTACTTTTCCTATTTACAAGATCCCCAGCATAATCAGCATCAGCATATCCTCTTAACTCAAATGTATCACTTCTTGGATAGAAAAGTCCAAGATCATCTGTTCCTTTAAGATATCTAAGAATTCTCTTCCCGACAGTTAGATAAGACTCCTTGGGATTAGCTTAAAATATAGCACACAAACCAACACTAAAAGCTATGTCTAAATGACTAGCAGTTAGATACAAAAGTGAACCAATCATGCCTCTACATTTTGTTTGATCAACACTTGTTCCAATGGAATCTTCATCTAATCTAGTTGAAGTTCCCATAGGAGTGTGATTTATCTTTGAATTTCCGAGGCCATATTTCTTTAACAGTTCCTTTATGTATTTTTGTTGGTGAGTAATTATTCCTTTTTCAGTTTGCTTAATTTGTAACCCAAGAAAGAAATTTAACTCACCCATCATACTCATCTCAAATTCATTACTCATAAGATTTGAGAATTCTTTGCACAATGATTCATTAGTAGCTCCGAAAATAATGTCATCAACATATATTTGCACAAGCAGTATGTCAGTTCCTTTCGATTTTAGAAACAAAGTTTTATCCACCTTTCCTCTTTTTAAGTTGTTTTCTAAAAGGAACTTTGATAATCTCTCATACCATGACCTATGCGCTTGCTTTAACCCATAAAGAGCCTTGTCAAGCTTGTAGACATGGTTTGGGAGATCATTGCTTTCAAATCCAGGGGGTTGTTCAACATATACATCTTCATTTAAATAGCCATTTAGAAATACACACTTAACATCCCTTTGATATAGTTTAAATCCCATATAAGCAGCAAATGCAATTAGTATTCTAATGGCTTCAAGTCTAGCAACAAGAGCAAAGATTTCTTCATAGTCAATTCCTTCTTGTTGATTATAACCTTTTACTACAAGTCTAGCTTTGTTCCTTACAATTGTTCCTTACAATTGTTCCATACTCATCTAGTTTATTTCTAAACACCCATTTTAAGCTAATCATTTTTTGTTGTTTAGATGAGGGAACTAGATGCCATACCTTGTTTCTTTCAAACTCATTTAATCAAGCTTGCATAGCAGTTATCCAGTCAGAATCAGTTAGGGCTTCATCATGATTTCTTGGTTCTATCATTGATAAGAACGCATGAAATGCACAAAAATTCATTAACTGAGATCTAATCTGCGTACCTTTAGATATGTCACTTATGATGAGTTCCACTAGATGTGATTTTTGATGTCTCCAAGGTTTTGGTTGAAACTCCCTTATAGGAACAGGTTGTTCCTCTTGAGTTTCATGAGAGGATGAGGAACTTTGTTCATTTCTTCCTCTTTCAGCAATTATTGAATCAGATCTTTCAACATTCTTGTTCTTAGCAGGAACAGGAACAACTCCATCATCTTGAGGAACGGGAACATCATTGTTATGAATGTTTTCATTTCCTTCGTTCCTTTCCTCTTTTATTTATTCTTCCTCAATTGAATCTACATCTTTCTCAGTTGGTCGTACCAAGCTAATCTCAAAGTCATCAACGTGTTTGCTTGGATTAAAGTTGTCAGATTCATCAAAGATTTTGTGGATACTTTCTTCAACATACATAGTTCTTTTATTGTAAACTCTATAAGCTTTACTATGGGATGAATATCCTAAGAATATTGCTTCATCACTCCTAGCATCAAATTTTCCAAGATTATCTTTCCCATTATTATGAACAAAACATTTGCAACCAAATGTTCTAAAATGAGTAATATTGTGTTTTTTTCCAAAATAAAGCTCATAAGGAGTTTTGTTAATGATAGGTCTCATCATGGCACGATTTATTATGTGACAAGCAGTATTAATAGCCTCAGCCCAAAAGTTCCTTGGAAGTTTACTAGCAATTAGCATGGTCCTAGCCATTTCTTCCAAAGTTCTATTTTTCCTTTCTACAACCCCATTTTGTTGTGATGTCCTAGGGGAAGAAAAATTATGATCTAGCCCATGGTTTCTGCTTAAGTCATCAAATTTATAATTTTCAAACTCTTTACCATGATATGCATCAATTTTTGACCACTCAAATTTTAAACTCTTTTAGCAAAGACAAGGAACTCATCATAAGTCTCATCCTTACTAGAGAGAAAAATAACCCAAGTGTACCTAAAGTAGTCATCAACAATAACTAACACATACCTCTTTCCACTTCTACTTTGAATTCTCATAGGGCCACACAAATCCATATGAATTAATTCTAAAGGTTTTGTGGTGCTCACAACAGTTTTAGATTTGAAAGAGGATCTAAAATGCTTTCATTTGGCACATGCATCACAAACTTGATTAATATGAAATTTTATAGATGGTAATCCCAAAACAAGATCTTTTGATCGAAGTTTGTCAAGTAATGAAAAGCTAGCATGTCCTAGACGCTTATGCCATAAGAGTGGATCATCTTCAATAACACTATGGCATGTCAAATTGTTTTTAGGAACAAGATCAAGATCCACAATATATGTGTTCCCTTTCCTTGTTCCTTCCAAGATGATATTCTTACAGTTAATGTTAACGATCAAGCATTTTTCACTATTAAATTTAACAACATTTCCCTTGTCACAGAATTGGGAAATACTTAACATATTGTGCTTTAAACCTTCAACTAAAAATACATTATCAATGGAATGTGATGGTGACTTACCAACATTACCCATGGCAACAATGTTACCTTTCTTATTGTCACCAAAATTCACACGTCCACCTTCATAGGTTGAGAGTGAGAGAAACTTAGATTTGTCTCCTGTCATATGCTTAGAACAACCACTATCAAGATACCAAGTATTGTTCCCCCTCACTCCAACCTGCAAAAATCAACTAGTTGTTAGTTGTAGGAACCCCTTGTTTCGTGGGTTCCTGTTCTTGACTAGTATTTGATTTGGCAACCCATTTCATGTTACTCATCTTCACATTTTTGCCAATCATTCCAGTTCTTAGTTGACATTGATTTATGTAATGACCTATCTTTCCACAGTACATGCAAATTTTATCACTAGGTAGGTCAACATATTTCTTATGCTTGTTCCTCTTCTTGTAGTTTTCATAACCAAGACCTTCTCTTCATTTAGTCTGTGGTCTCTCAATCCATTTAGGAACAGCCATCACTTTGCCTCTGTTCCTTGCAACAACCACTTCCTTCTTGAGATTACAGATCTGTTCCTTTAAAACATTTTTCTCTTTATTCAAATTTTCGATCTAAGATCTGTAACCTTTCAAAGGAGTTGATCTAATAACAAAGGAACTTAGAACAGGGACAAGTTCCTTTAAGTGTGAAATTTATAAATTGATTAGATAATTTTCATTCTTCACTCATATGATTCCTTGATTTTTAAATTTTTATCAAATAAATCAAAGAACCTAGTTTCAACATCCGTTCTCATTTTCTTAAGCCATTCTATATGTTCTTTACAAACTTTAATAGCTTGTTCATTTTGCTCACGTTTTTCACGTTCATCTCTACATTCAAGAATTGCATTATAAAGAAGATCATAAATTTTAGGCCTAGTTTTGCCATCTAAGTCTGATTCAAGTCCATGTTGGCTTACCTCAACATTTTCTTCATCTTCTTTTTCATCAGTGTTTGCCATGAGGCAAAGATTTGCAGTTTCTTCAGTTTGTTGTTCTTCTTCCTCTTCAGTCTCTGGATCTCCTCAAGCTGCTATCATAGCCTTTCGAACATTCGCTTTAGAGAAAGGTGCTTTGGATTCCTTGTTCCTTTCAGCGAAGCGTTCCTTGTTCCTTTCTTTGGTCTTATCATTTTCCCAAAGTGGACATTCCTTGATGAAGTGATCTGTACAACCACATTTATGACAAGCAGCTTTGTTAGAAAACCTTTTAGTTTTACCTTTGAAGTTCCCATTCTTCATGTTCCTATACATCTTTCGAAATTTTCATACACGTCTAAGCTACGTTGCATCGACTTTGGGAGTGTTACCGCCGCGGTAAAACGCAAGGCATAATAAAATCAAAACGTTACAACTCCTTATTAAGAAAACTACATTGCAGCGGAAATAAAATGTTTACTTTAACTACAAACTCGGGAATCACCAAGGACCCCTTTTTATTCAAACCACAAACTAATTAAGTAAATCATAAAGGTCTCATAATGCTTAATTTAAAACACTTTAAAGTTTCAAGACCAAGATCTATCCCCCGTATGCTCAACATCATGCAGCAACACCAGCACACCTAGTCTGCTCCCCATTGTAGCATCAATGGTTCATCACGAGTCAACAAACACACAATAACACACAATCGCCTATGCTTGAGTACATAGTAAAGCATTGAGTGCATACAAAGCATAAACAGAATAATAAGGATCATTCCTAGACATGATACTACCATAGCATTATATTCTTTACTTTTTATTTAGTTGGCAGCGAACGGGCACCGTCATCTTACTAGAATCATACGGGCTACTTAATCCTTAATAGACAACTTAGTCTATTAGATGGAATGTAAATACGGTTTCGTTCCGTTCCACATCCATCACCTTAGTATGCATACCCCCAAGATCGTACGGAACCTTCCGCCTACTTGAGTTATCAAAATTTATAAGGACACTACTGTCGTCACAGTAGGCCTGCGTAGGAGTGTAGAACAAGTCTCACACTCCCCCTATTGTTCATCACTTGTAGGGAATCCAACTACAAGTTTATTGCCAAAATCCTTCCTTAGTATTGTCCATTCATACCACATTAAACATGTAATCATTTAACATTCCTTTTTAGATATAATACTCAAATCTTTACTTCTTGTAACATCCTTGTTACACCATGATCAAAGAATACAAATCCAATTGTTACACCATAGATCAAAGAATACAAATCCAATAATCATGCTTATGATACCATAGAATTTCGCATTACCATGCTACATATCGATTTTCAATCACAATCATGTTACCAAACAATCTCAGCAGTCACAATTGTTCCCTATCATGGTTCTAGGTTACAATAGAATAAAATCACAATCTAACATGATATTAGTAATTGCAACTGAACTGGTACGCGTACGTACCTTGTAACGAAGAATCTTTGCTGCTTACTTAAACGTTCCGCTTATGAAATTGGGACCTAATCGAATAATAAAAGTATTTTAGTGCTAAGTCTTTGATCTTATTAAAATTAAAATCAGCTTACCTAACTATGTAAAATATGATGTTTTGAAGATAGAAATAACCACACTCATTGTTTAAACTTTCCTTTTATAAATCTCATTGAACTAGCACATTTAGGAACTCATTATAATATGCAAATCTGATTTTTTTTAGTTAACTTATTATACTTGTTCATATCAACAAAACTTAAACAACTTTATACATAAGCATTATAAAAGAAAATCCGATTTGAGGGATAAAATTATCATAAAACATAACTATTAATCTGATTTTTGATACTTTATTCTATACTTTAGTTATAATCACCAAAACATAATTAGAGATAATAAGAAAAATAAAATCAGATTTCATAACATAATATAAAGTAGAAAAGATTTTTTTTTTTAATTAATAGAGTATACCGTAGTGCTTCGTGTTCCTGGCGACAACCACCGCGCCGCTCACCCGAACTCCGGCACCACCACGCTTCGCGCACGACCAAGACACAACCCGCTCAACCACGCCGACCGAACCACCAGACGTGAACGAAAACTCAGCCTCACGCGCGTGCGACCTCCTGCAGCACCGCACTGCACTCGCGCGACACCTCCCCGCGACCAGTCGCTGGACCACTGACGAAAACCACGAACTCCGGCGACCTGAACCGACTTGTACCGGCGTCGTGGAAGGGGAATAGCAGAGTAGTGCAGCAGAGCGAAGAAGATGAAAGGAGGAGGAAGGAAAAAGAGGCGCTGGAGAAGAAAAGGGGAGGAGCGAGGAAATTCTCTTTGGTAAAAAAAAACGGCTGATGACAAGTGAATAGGGTTTTCTAAATTTTTTTTTCTTTCTCTTCCTTTTCTTATTTATAGTATGAGAAACCTTAGTTTATTAGGATTTGTTTCCAAATCGAATTCTGATTTATTATTTAACAAAAACCGAATTAACATATAATTAGGTACGAAAGTAGGTTGTATATTTAAATTATAACTGCAGGCTTACCAAAACTATACTATAATTTACTTTCACTTTTACTTTATATTTTCTTATTTATAGCAAGATAACTCCCAAAAATACGGAGTATTACAGGCTTCCCCCCTTAAAGGAAGTTTCGTCCCGAAACTTTGAGGTAGCCAGTCTTAACGACTAACTTTCGCACTTCTAAGTCCCAAAATTTCACAAGCGTTTTCTAGTTTTCGCAAGTCACATAAACAATAATACGCATAAATAACAAACTTAAGCAAACTTTAGGGGAAGCGCGAAATTCTATCGCATTCTTCCCCCCTTAAAAGAAAAGTTACGTCCTCGTAACTCGCCTACCTCTTGAAAAAGCTCAGGGTACTTCAGACGCATCGCATCTTCTGCTTCCCATGTGGCTTCTTCAGTATTCTGATTTCTCCACAACACCTTCACGATTTTGACGTCCTTATTTCTCGTACTACGCACCTTGTGGTCTAGGATCTTGATGGATTTCTCCTCATAGGACAAGGTTTCGTCTAACTCGACGTTTTCAGGTTCTAGGACATGCGACTCGTCAGGTACGTATTTCCAAAGTTGGGATACGTGAAACACGTTGTGAACCCTTTCTAACTCGTTTGGCAAATCTAAGCGATAAGCCACTTTGCCTACTCTCGCCAAAATCTCATATGGTCCTATGAACTTAGGGCTTAGTTTCCCTTTCTTCCCAAATCGCATCACCCTTTTCATTGGAGACACCTTAAGCAACACTTTTTCACCAACTTCATAATTCTCTTCCCTTCGCTTCTGATCCGCATAGGACTTCTGCCTGTCCTGTGCAGCCCTAATCTTCTCTTGAATGACTCGCACTTGATCAATAGTCTCTTGAATCATTTCAGGACCTAACACCACCGTCTCACTAATATCGTTCCAGCACAAAGGACTGCGACACTTTCTCCCATACAACGCTTCAAATGGAGCCATTTTGATACTAGCATGATTACTGTTGTTGTATGAGAACTCTATTAGGTCCAAATGGTCTTCCCATGATCCCTGGTATTCTAAGGCACAAGCTCTTAACATGTCTTCCAAGGTCTGGATGGTTCTTTCTGTTTGACCGTCTGTAGCTGGGTGAAAGGCGGTACTCATTAATAGCTCACTACCAAATGCTTCCTGTACCTTTTTCCAGAAGTTCGAAAGGAATCGCGAATCCCTATCAGACACTATACTCGTGGGTACTCTGTGCAATTGGATGACATGTTTAACATATGCTTTGGCTAGGGCTTCCATATTGTGTTATTGCCTCCCCGACTCCTAGGTAAGGCTACGACGAAGTCCATGGATATCGAATCCCACTTCCATGTTGGAATGTCAAGAGGTTGGATTTTGCCTTGAGGTCTCTTGTGTTCACACTTAACCTTCTGACACGTCAGACATTTGGAAACAAACTCGGCTACTGCCCTCTTCATCCCAGGCCACCAAAACATCTTTTTGAGGTCCTTATATAACTTATCCCCCCCTGGGTGGACAGAATAACTCGTATTATGACCTTCACTCATTATCTTTTGCTTCAACTCCGCACATTTTTGCTGTACACACCACCGACCCTTGTAGCGTATACTCCCATCCTCATGGATTTCAAACCCTTCTGCTTTTCCCTCCTTAAGTTTTGCTTTGACCCGCTCAAGTTTTACATCCCCAGGTTGACCCTCCCTTATTTCATCTAGGAAGTTGGGCTGGATGGTTAGGGCACTCAATAACTTTTCCACTTCCCCTTCATGGACTACTTCAAGCTGGAGTTTAGAAAATTCTTCACAAAGTTTGTCAGCAACTACCAAGGTGTTCAGGCTATGGCTAGACTTACTACTCAATGCATCAGCAACAACGTTTGCTTTACCCTCATGGTATTGAATATCTAAGTCATAGTCCTTAATGAGCTCTAACCATCTGCCGCTGTCGCATATTAAGGTCCTTCTGGGTGAAGATGTATTTGAGGCTTTTGTGATCGGTGAAAATTCGGCAAGTCACCCCGTAAAGGTAATGTCTCCAGATTTTTAAGGCAAAGACAAGTGCGGCCAACTCTAGGTCATGTGTAGGGTAATTAACCTCATATGGTTTCAGTTGACGGGACGCATAAGCTATAACTTTCCCATTTTGCATAAGAACACAACCCAACCCATTCTTTGACGCATCACTATAGACATCATACCCCTCATCCCCGTTAGGCAAGGCTAGAACAGGTGCTGAGGTTAATCTCTCTTTGAGTGTTTGAAAGGCTTTCTCACTATCGTCAGTCCAGTTAAACTTGCAATCTTTCTTCATTAAGTCAGTCATGGGTTTTGCTATTTTCGAAAAGTCTTTCACAAACCTCCTATAATAACCGGCTAAACCCAAGAAACTCCTTATATATGTGACATTCTTTGGGGTAGGCCATTCACTCACAGCTTTTATTTTTGCAGGATCCACTGACACACCCTCCTTAGAGACAAAATGACCCTAAAATGACACCTTTTCTAACCAAAACTCACACTTTGAAAACTTTGCATACAGTTGGTTCTCCCTAAGTGTCTGTAAAATAAGCCTCAAATGTCCCTCATGATCCTCCTTGCTCCTTAAATAGATCAATATATCATCGATGAACACGACTACGAATTTATCGAGGTAGGGTCGAAAAATCCTATTCATGAGGTCCATGAAAACTGCAGGTGCATTGGTTAACCCAAAAGGCATGACGGTAAACTCATAGTGTCCATACCTAGTCCTGAAGGCAGTTTTAGGTATATCTTGGTCAGCAATCCTCAACTGATGGTAACCAGACCTTAAATCTATTTTGGAAAACATCCCTGCACCCTGAAGTTAGTCAAACAAGTCATCTATCCTAGGTAATGGATATTTGTTTTTCACAGTGACATTGTTCAACTCACAGTAGTCTATACACAACCTCAAACTACCATCCTTCTTCTTCACAAATAAGACAGGGGCTCCCCATGGTGACATACTAGGTCTAATGTACCCCTTCTCTAGTAGTTCTTCCAACTGATTTTTCAACTCATTCATCTCTGCTGGAGCCATTCGATATGGGGCTTTTGAGATAGGTCCAGTTCCAGGTACTAAGTCAACAGTGAACTCTACATCTCTCCTTGGCGGCATACCAGGTATTTCTTCAGGAAAAACATCCTGGAATTCGCTAACTATAGACACATCCTCAGGTTTTAATGGATCATCCTCAACCCTTCTCACAGAACACATAAATAGAGGCCATCCTTTGCCTATATAACCCTTAAGTTGCAAGGCATTGATTACCTTAATCCCAGGTTCTCGAGGTATTCTCCTATATGACACCCTTTTTCCCCAAGGATCTCTCAGTTCCACTTTCTGTGCATCACAGTCTATCTTATCCTTGTACTTCCCAAGCCAATCCATCCCCAAAATGATGTCTAGGTTCGATAAATTAAACTCTATTAGATCGGAAGGAAAGAAGCCCTCCCCTATTTTCAGTGAGACATTCAGGAATTTCTTAGAGCAATTAACAGTATCCCCAGACGGAATAATTATAGGCATAGAAATTGACTCGGACTCAACCAGTGCTAGAGTTCTAACAATTGTATGGCCAATAAAAGACAAAGATGCTCCAGAATCGAACATTACTTTAACAGGAATTGAGTTAATAGAGATAATACCAGTGACAACATCTCTACGAGCTTCTTCTTCACTAGCCGTCATCATATACAGCTTCCCTTTGCCCTTATTATCATTGTTGTTGGTCACATGATTCCCAGATGGTGCCTGGTTATTTGCATTATTTGGTGGTTTGGAGTAATTAGAGTTCCCTGACCCATTGTATGCATTTCCACCATTCCCATTCCCATTTCTAGGCTTGTCTCGATAGTTTCCTTTCTTTTGACCATTGGGGTTAACCTTATTCTTTGAGTGGCACTCATACGCCCTATGCCCCAGTTTCCCACATTCACGACACTCCACTTTGTTACCCTCGCAATCTCTCCCAGGATGGTTGTTTGGGCACTTCTTACACCTGTACACACGCTCAGGTCTGCGGTTGTTGGTGTTATTGTTGCGGTTATTGTTATTGTGTTGAGTGTTGTTGTTGTTGGGTCCCTTAGCAAAGTTTCGTTGGAAGGTTTGGTTGTTTTGGTTCCCCTGGTGTTTCTTTTCAAACCTTTGAACCTCGGGGTTTGGATTCTCCTTTCGCTTCTCACCTTGTTTACCCCCTTCCTCTCGTTTCCTTATGGCATATAGGTGGGCAGCTTTGCTAAAGACATGGTCCAATGAGGTGAAAGTATCTCCCCCCAGTCTCCCTTGTAGGTCAAGGGTGAGCCTTAACTCAAAACGTGAGGCCTTAGCTTCCTCAGTAGGGGCAATCTCAGGAGCAAATCTCATCAACTCAATGAATTTGCGATAATACTCCTCAACAGACAGGTTCCCTTGTTCTAGCATCATAAACTCCTAGGCTTTCTGCTTCTTGAGGTATGGAGGGTAATACTTATCCCTTAGAGCTTTCTTGAAAGTTTCCCACCCAAAGTCAGGTTGTTTGAGGAGGTTGTCCTTAGCTTGGGTCCACCAAAAGTGGGCATCCCCCTGAAGATAATAGCTTGCTAAGGGCACAGTCTTATCATCTAGACAGGAGAGGGTAAAGAACAGCTTATCAAACTCCCCAACCCAGTTTTCCAGTTCCTCTGGCCCCCTTTTCCCATTCAGTATTGGTGGGTTCCTACGGGCAACCTTTTCAGACAAGTCCCCATCCCGATTATGACCCTGGGCTAGGTTAGTTGTGATCTGCACTAGGTCACGAATCGATTGCTCGTCATTCAGAGAGGTATCAGGCGTGCCGCCTTGACGAACCATTCTGCGCTGAAAAATGACACAACGGCTGTTTCAGCGATATGCACATAGTCGTTTATCTATTTAACTACTACACATTGGCACGTTTATATAACACATCTTTATTGCGAACAATCATTAAGTCTCTATTGACTCGCAATATAAACATCTCAACTAAAACGTTACATCAAATAAAAGAATGAAATTGTTGTATTATTATTAAAAAGAGTAAAACTTATTGTTTCCAAGGAAAACATAATATGAATAAATAAAGGACTAAAAGAATACTAGTTTGCTACTTGGCATGCAAGCCTTATTAAAACTGAAATAAACGAATAAAATAATATTCTAATCCTAATTATATAATCAAAAGAAACTAGGGACTATAATGGTGAGCTTTGTCATCTGAATTAGGATTTTCTATTCCTTCTTCCATGTCAGCTTCGTCCTCGGAAGACTCGTCATCCTCTATAGGTTCATCTTCCTCCAGAGGTTCTTGGTCATTTTCCTCGATCGGATACTCCTCATCAGGCTCATTCCCATTAGGATCTCCCTCTTCAGCAAGCTCATTTTCATTAGGATCTCCCTCTTCAGCAGGCTCATTTTCATTAGGATCTCCCTCTTCCTCATTCTCCAAGTCAAGTATAGGTTCAGCATTATCTTCCCCAATCACTGCGATGAATGTCCTATTATTCCCCTCATCATCGGAAATGTAGGTAACAGTTCTGAGGTTTGCCGCTTGTGGTAGTCCTTGGGTATGAACTCATCCTCAAAAGTTTGGTACCTAGCTCTTTTTGCAGCTCTAAAGGACGCTTGCGGCTCAGATTTAACTCTAGGGTTCTCAGAATTCACATTAATTCCCGAGCTTTTCCCCACATGATAGGTCCCTTGAACTAAAGGTGATGAGGTAGAGGGCTCCCAACTTCTTTTCACACGAATTCTCCATTCATTTTCACAGTATTTTAGATCAGTAATAAAATGTCCTACAGTAGGAAGGTATTGGTTCTAGTAATTGTGTTTGGCCCTATTAAAACCTCCATTTTCTGACCACATATCCCCATATCTACGGTGTACGAAAAGGTAAGGTTCCTCCTTAGGGACGTACTGCAGCATAAAATATATTTTCTCCATTTCAGTCTTTAGTCTAGTATCTCCCTGTAAGGTCCTATACTCCATAACAGCTTTCATTTTATGGGCCCAGATGTCCCAATCTTCCGCTATTCGGTGTTTCATCAGGTATTCCTTAGGACCTATGTCGTAAACCATCTGCGAATTTAAAGAAGGAACTAGTCTAAGTTTTGTGAATTTAAAGTTTTTAAGTATACATTATATATAAGCATATATAAGAGGTAAAACGATTATTTTCAATTTTAGAATCCCAAGTTCAAAATATTTATGACAATTTATATGATTCTTTCCTAAAATATTCGAAATAAAGTTTTAGTTCAATACCTTTCTGAAACATCTTTGGAATATTATATTAATTCGAAATTTTAGGGAGTTAAAATATTTTACTATCGAAATTTAGTGCTTTTAACCACTATCCTTGTATATCCTCCTACTCTATTCACATTTCAAAGATTCCAAAGAACCTTTCACCAATTCAATCAAGCAAACCACACCACATTTCATATAATCAGACAAATAAAGGCAAGAAAGGCAGTACAAATAAAATTATTCCTATGATTTAATGCACGCAAAAGTAATCTACATGTCTTATCCCATACTACCCATTTTAAAATCTTTTAAAACATCTTTGAAAATAGGAACTTTTGGCTCTGATGACCAGTTTTGTAACACCCCCAAATTCCATACACGTCTAAGCTACGTTGCATCGACTTTGGGAGTGTTACCGCCGCGGTAAAACGCAAGGCAACATAAAATCAAAACGTTACAACTCCTTATTAAGAAAACTACATTGCAGCGGAAATAAAATGTTTACTTTAACTACAACTCGGGAATCACCAAGGACCCCTTTTTATTCAAACCACAAACTAATTAAGTAAATCATAAAGGTCTCATAATGCTTAATTTAAAACACTTTAAAGTTTCAAGACCAAGATCTATCCCCCGTATGCTCAACATCATGCAGCAAACCTAGTCTGCTCCCCATTGTAGCATCAATGGTTCATCACAGGTCAACAAACACACAATAACACACAATCAGCTATGCTGAGTACATAGTAAAACATTGAGTGCATACAAAGCATAAACAGAATAATAAGGATCATTCCTAGACATGATACTACCATAGCATTATATTCTTTACTTTTTATTTAGTTGGCAGCGAACGGGCACCGTCATCTTACTAGAATCATACGGGCTACTTAATCCTTAATAGACAACTTAGTCTATTAGATGTAATGTAAATGAACTTCTTACTTGGTGTAGCTTGTTATATGGGTCGTGAGTGGGAACTTAGTTTCCGTCTGGGTATGCGCCCATGGATTGCTGTTGCATATTCAGCTCCGGTTGCAGCGGCTACTGCTGTTTTCTTGATCTACCCAATTGGTCAAGGAAGCTTTTCTGATGGTATGCCTCTAGGAATCTCTGGTACTTTCAAGTTCGTTCCGTTCCACATCCATCACCTTAGTATGCATACCCCCAAGATCGTACGGAACCTTCCGCCTACTTGAGTTATCAAAATTTATAAGGACACTACTGTCGTCACAGTAGGCCTACGTAGGAGTGTAGAACAAGTCTCACACTCCCCCTATTGTTCATCACTTGTAGGGAATCCAACTACAAGTTTATTGCCAAAATCCTTCCTTAGTATTGTCCATTCATACCACATTAAACATGTAATCATTTAACATTCCTTTTTAGATATAATACTCAAATCTTTACTTCTTGTAACATCCTTGTTACACCATGATCAAAGAATACAAATCCAATTGTTACACCATAGATCAAAGAATACAAATCCAATAATCATGCTTATGATACCATAGAATTTCGCATTACCATGCTACATATCGATTTTCAATCACAATCATGTTACCAAACAATCTCAGCAGTCACAATTGTTCCCTATCATGGTTCTAGGTTCCAATAGAATAAATCACAATCTAACATGATACTAGTAATTGCAACTGAACTGGTACGCGTACGTACCTTGTAACGAAGAATCTTTGCTGCTTACTGAAACGTTCCGCTTATGAAATTGGGACCTAATCGAATAATAAATGTATTTTAGTGCTAAATCTTTGATATTATTAAAATTAAAATCAGCTTACCTAACTATGTAAAATATGATGTTTTGAAGATAAAAATAACCACACTCATTGTTTAAACTTTCCTTTTATAAATCTCATTGAACTAGCACATTTAGGAACTCATTATAATATGCAAATCTGATTTTTTTTTAGTTAACTTATTATACTTGTTCATATCAACAAAACTTAAACAACTTTATACATAAGCATTATAAAAGAAAATCCGATTTGAGGGATAAAATTATCATAAAACATAACTATAAATCTGATTTTTGATACTTTATTCTATACTTTAGTTATAATCACCAAAACATAATTAGAGATAATAAGAAAAATAAAATCAGATTTCATAACTTAATATAAAGTAGAAAAGATTTTTTTTTTTTAATTAATAGAGTATACCGTAGTGCTTCGTGTTCCTGGCGACAACCACCGCGCCGCTCACCCGAACTCCGGCACCACCACGCTTCGCGCACGACCAAGACACAACCCGCACAACCACGCCGACCGAACCACCAGACGTGAACGAAAACTCAGCCTCACGCGCGTGCGACCTCCTGCAGCACCGCACTGCACTCGCGCGACACCTCCCCGCGACCAGTCGCTGGACCACTGACGAAAACCAAGAACTCCGGCGACCTGAACCGACCTGTACCGACGTCGTGGAAGGGGAATAGCAGAGTAGTGCAGCAGAGCGAAGAAGATGAAAGGAGGAGGAAGGAAAAAGAGGCGCTGGAGAAGAAAAGGGGAGGAGAGAGGAAATTCTCTTTGGTAAAAAAAAAAACGGCTGATGACAAGTGAATAGGGTTTTCTAAATTTTTTTTTCTTGCTCTTCCTTGTCTTATTTATAGTATGAGAAACCTTAGTTTATTAGGATTTGTTTCCAAATCGAATTCTGATTTATTATTTAACAAAACCCGAGTTAACATATAATTAGGTACGAAAGTAGGTTGTATATTTAAATTATAACTGCAGGCTTACCTAAACTATACTATAATTTACTTTCACTTTTACTTTATATTTTCTTATTTACAGCAAGATAACTCCCAAAAATACGGAGTATTACACTAGCTCTGATACCAATTGTTGTTTCACGAGGAACAATACATGAGGGGGTGCATTGTATGTGTAGAAATAAACGTAACTTTTTGCGTAATTTTAAACTTAAACAAAAAAACAAGCTAAAGGAACACAAGAGATTTTTACGAGGAAAAACTTCTTGGGCCCAACAAGAAGAAACAACCTCGACCACTAGGGATTTTAAACACAATTCTTTCACTAATTAGGCCAAACAACTTTATTACAACCTAATTCAACTCACGGGCCACACCTTAAGTTCCTAAACTCAAGTTCCTGAACAGCTGTTCCCTTAACAGTTGTTCCTCTCAACTTCACTTGAAGTTTTCTCACTTTAACTCGCTTCACTCAAAGCTTCTCTCTTACAGAACTTCACTCAAAGTCCCCTTACCCCAAAAACTAAAATACAATAGGTCAAATAAATTTAGTGGAATTAGAGTAAGCAGGTAAAGAACAAATGACTTTTATGAGAGAATGAAGGGACTGACACTTTAGTTAGTTAAACTCACTAATTCACTTGGTCAGACACAAATTGGAACTTAATTAGACATTAGTATTTATAGTGGTAATAACTTACAACGTGGGATTAAAACATGTGTTAGTGGTAAAATCATTATCCCATGATGTTCCTTACCCAGAGGAACACGTTCCTCTTTAAACCCGTAATCTCCATGATCACTATTAAACGTGGAAGACAATTATGTTACTGCTCCCTTAATTTTAGCAACCACTTAAAGCAATAATTCTAAAATCTGATTTAATTAAAAAGTATTTTAATTAATAAAACTAAAAGAAAGTCCTTTTACCAAAAATATTATCTTTAAAATATTTTCCATAAAAACAGAAAAGGATATTTATTATCTTTATAAAAATAAAATGTTTTCCTTAAAAAGATTTTCCTTCAAATCAGATTTTACCTTAAATAGAACGGTTACCTAGAATCTACGCATGAAATACTCAAATGACATATTTAACCGTTGTACTGCTTCATCCTAGGTCTAGTTCCTTTTATAGTTAGTTCCTTTAACTTATTAGTTATGCGTCAGTTTGTCTGTTCCTTACAAAGGAATAAACGCTCATTCTCATTCTAAATTGTCATAGTTCCTTACCATTCTTACCCGTTCCTTTACAATAGAACTAGAAACAAAAAGCCTCGCTTTAGGCTTCTTGCTCCAATGCTGCTCCAGTACCAAATTATGAAATATCTTCACTTAGTCTTCAAAATCCAAATTTGATTTCTTCCTTGACTTAGTATTCTCTTTGTTCCTTTCATTGATACCTTGAAATTCATTCACATAAACAACTTGTTAGTCCAATACTTAGTTTGCATCTTTGTTCCTTTGTCATTATCAAAACTAAGGTTCAACATCATGAATCTGAAAAAGTATTGTTTGGTAAAGTCCTGAGAATCAAGTTTTAGGCCAAATACATGGGGATACAAAACTCAAACAATTTTACAAGAAGCCCAAATCTGTTTGGGGAAATAGGAGTAGAAACACCACAAGCTTTGGAAGACAAAGTTCCTCCCTTAAGCAACGTCTTCTCACATTTGCTCGATATGACGTCAAAAGATTTATATCCCGAGTAATTTTCCCATTAAACCCTATTCCCTCCATTTTTTAATTGCTACATTTTCCATAAATAACGGAGGTTTCTTTTCACGGCTCACCAAAAACTATAATATTTCCCTTTATTTTTTTCATCTTCCTACATAAACTCCCAGATATTTGTTATTTTCCCATAAAGTTATGGTCTCCACCATACGTTTTCCCCATTCCTAAATATTTGTACCCCATAACAATATAGCAAGTAATTAAAGACGCATGGAGTAATTCTTATCCAATGCAGGAATCCTCAACGAATCTCCTTACCTTTTAGATTGCACCCCTTTCTACTGTAAGGCCTTCTTATTTGAACTGAATAAATGGAAATTCAATTAAATTCAGCTAGGTTCCTCACGGTTTTAATACAGTTCAATTTAGACAAATTAATTTCAACTATATTCAGTTCAGTTCAGTCCAGAACATGGCTTAAATCCCCTTAGAGACCCTCTACAACACCTTAAATATTTCTCCATCGCCATTCCATTTGACAACATAACTTCAATCCCAAAAGAGTATCCAATTTAACATACCATGAGCTTTTCAACCATAAAAGAATATAATCCAAATGGGCTATCTCTAAGACTCCAATAAAAAGTGTTGTGCTCCTCCTCACCTCGTTCTCACCCTAAACCATGCCATCATCCCAACCCCACTGCTCGATCATGCCATTTTGGAATTAGCGGGTGAAATAAGACACACCTACTCACTTAACTTGCCTTGGACTTCCACTCATATTCAAAACAAATTAAGCTAGGATATCTTGCCTTTCTAATTCAAGAAGAAGGAGATGAGCCCTTCACTGAATTGTCTCTGCTGAAGATCAAATCCTGCATTCTTTATCCATCTTTTACTCACTCTACCCTATAAAATATGCTTATATATGCTATAGAGGACATCTCTACTTCCTACCTCTCGCAACTCCATGATATGATTCACCCTTTCTAGAGTGATGTGAATGATTTTATAGTGGCTCCTACATAACGAGATAAAATTCAACTTTAACGAGATGAACTTATTACCAAATCTTGGCTGACCCATCATCCTTCTTCCTCACTGGGTGCTCATAGTGTGTTCATGGTGGCTCTAAGAGAAAGGAATAAAAGTTAACTCTGACAAGATGAACCTACTACCAATTCTCCGTTGGTGGGTGGACTGCACACCCTTATTTCCCTCACCTAAGGCTCATAGTCCTTCTCCGCTTCATGGCTCTAACATAAATAGTCCTCAACAATTCATACGCACTTCCCATCGTAAAAATTTCACTGTCACTGACTCAACAACTAACGCTCTAGGTACACTACATCGAGGAAGGTAGGGTTGATGAAGGAATATATCGTTAGACATTCTCGGCAATTAATAAATATAAATAGGAATTAATTATAAAATAATAAATTTAATTAGTTTAGTAATCATATTTGCTTCTAGAATTGTTTGGGCTCACAAATAATACAGCGGGTTCCACCAAATGGTCAACCTAACTCATCAAGAAAAAGTTCATACGATCATAAGGCACAAAAATTTGTCTCATCACCTCAAAAGGGATACACCTTTCCCAAAGGATGTGATGTTCCCCTTTTAGGTTTTCCTGTTCGGGAATCCCCAGAAACACCCCCGAGCCATTTTAACCGTGCAGGATTGTCGGAAACAAGGCTCTCGGAGTTCTAGACCTTCTCAGATATTAATACTCTCAGCACTATTCACATATTTGACTAGTTTCTAGGCAGTAACAAGAATAAATATGATTGGTAAGACAATAATAATTAGGCCTACAACTAAAATACATTAATCCTATATATGAGGTCACACATTGTAGTACAAGTTGAACACAGTAACACAATCCCATAGTGGGCCTTATGTTGGTTGGCCATAAGGGAGGAAAGGGAGGAGAATTAGTTCTCCTAATTAACCAAGACTTCTTCTATTATATATTGATAAATATAAGGGTTTAGGAATCACATTATTTAGCAATATCTTTACACCAAAAGAGAGCATATAACCCTAATTCCTCCCCTTGAAACCGGCGCCTATCACCACCAAAAGTAAGAGATTTCCTCTTCCGTTCTAGCATACATTGGTGCTCAACTAGTGCTAGTGGGCTGATTAAAGCAGCAACACTTGGGGCTCTCAGGTCTTCAAATCTTGCATACAACATGAAATTCACACTACAAAGGTTTAATCCTTATTGATTGATTCATGTGTTTGTTATGTATCATATCCTATGATAGATATTAGGAGATAGTTTCCTGCAATTCTGCTATACAAGCCCCTTCCCCACCCTCCCTGCTTTTCCTCCTTAGACATATCCTCCTATCTATTAAAAGAAACATATTATGTATTAGTAAAAATTTATTATAAGAATCCATGTTACATTACTAATAATCTTATTTTGCAAATTGTAATATGGGCTTTGAGCCTTTGACCCATATTTGAAGACCCTATACTAATGAAGCAGGTATGGATACCCATGCGGGTGTAGGGCGAGTATGAAGCAGATGAGAAGTTGGTGTGGTACTCATGCGGGTGGTGGGGTCGGGATAACGTACCCGCTGGGGCGGGAAATGGGTATGAAAATTTCCCATGCAATGGGTAGTGGACCGTGGATATGAGGATGATATTTTTAGGCGGGTGCGGCTATGGAGGAACCATCCTCCGCACCCTCCCCGCCTCGCCCAATTGACGTATTCATGGTATGCATTGATGCCTCAACACGATGGTCACATATAACTCTTTTGTCACTTAGAAATGTTGCTTTTGCAAAGCTTCTTGCTCAAATTATTCAATAGAGAATCAATTTCACGGTCATGCAATAAAGAGACTTTACAATGTAAGGCAATTCACATACCAAACGTTTAATGACTATTGTATCTCAATCGGAATTATCATGAACACCATGTGACTCATGTTCACACACAAAATGGTCTAACCAAATCATTGATTAGGAAATTACAAGTAATTGCAAAACCATTATTGAGGAAATTAGAGTTACTTTCAAATGTTTAAGGGTCATGCTATACTAAATGTAACATCAGTAATTCTCTCAATTACAATTAGTCTTAGGTTGAAAACCAAATGTCTCACACTACAAAATTTTCGGATGTGTTGGGATTGGGTATATCCTGATTGCTTCACCCGAACCCACAAAAATGGGTCCACACAAAAGGTTGGGAATATACGTTGGATTTTGAATCTTTATCCGTTATTAAATATATCTTGAACCAACCATAGGTGACTTATTCACGGGTAGATTTGTTGATTGCCAATTTAATGAGACGATATTTCATCCTTGGAGGGAGAAAAATGGACCACAATAGAAAAAAAAAATTAAAAATCACATGGAAGGCAACACCATTGTCATTTCTAGAACCACGAAGAAATTCGTGTGAACTAACAAGATGTTAAGAAAGTTGTTCATTTAGAAAGTGTTGCAAACCAATTGTCCTGCATTCTTTGGATATTAAATAGGTGACAAAATCGCACATACCAGCAAAGAATGCCCTTTGCACACATCAAATTTCCACTGAAAATAAGGTATTAATTTGACAATGAATCTATCGTTGGACGTAAGTGGGGCACCTGGATCTAAAGATTCAAAACCGAGAAAAACGAAAAAAAAATGATAAGTTAGCAAATGAAATAAAGATGGTTCATCCAACAAAAATTGTGAAAATGGAGATGAAGATAAAGATGTTCTAAAAGACGAGGAATATGAAAGAATGTTATCATGGATGAGATCTTTGCTTACTCTATAGTGGTTAAAATACCATATGACAAAAAGGATTTAGGATCAAAGATAGTTGATGAATGTCGCTTTAGAAGATTGGCCAAAATGGAAAGAGGCAATTCAAACAAAACTAAAATCACTTGAAAAGCGTAAGTTATTTGACCAAATAACTCATACACCAAAAAGTGTGACCAATAAGATATAAATGGGTATTTTTAAGAAAGCACAGTGAGAAAAATGACATTGTTATGTACAAGCAAGACTTGTCGCCCAAGGTTATTCTCAATTGCCAAGGATAGATTATGATAAGACATATTCTCTGGTAGTTGATTCGGGAACTCTAAGATTTCTAACAAGTCTGCCAATTTAAGACGTATTACAAATGCGACTTTATGAGTTAAAACAATATAGTAGAATGTGGTATAACCATCTTAGTGAATGTATTTTGAAAGAAGGATTCTAAAATAACCCAACTTGTCCTAGTGTATTCATCAAAAAGTCTCAATTAGGATTTGCCATGATTGTAATTTTATGTTGGTGAAATGAATATCATCGGAACCCCTAGAGAACTTGAAATAACTTCAAAATAACTAATGAAATAATTTGAGATGAAATATATAGGGAAGACAAAGTTTTATTTTAGGCTGCAAATTAAACACTTGAAAAACGGAGTTTTCGTTCATATGTCCAACTGTATATAACAAATTCTTAAACGTTATGGATGAAGCTCATCCACTAAGCTCTCGAATGATAGTTCGATCTTTATACATTATAAATGATCCATTCCAATTGTGAGAAGAAAAAGAGGATATTATTGGTGCTAGAGTACCATCCTTAATTGTAATTAGTGCTTTAGTGTACTTAGTTATGATTTCTTCCAACTAGGTTTTCCTAGCAAGGTTTTAACGAGGCAATTAGATCTAATTTTTCATATATGAATTATGATTATTCAAGGGGAGTATTGAGAACACTATATAGATAAGTCAATAATCAACCATACTACTTGGTTGTATACTTGTATTACAAGTAGTTTTTTATGGATACTTTCATGTGCAATATTGGTGTATATATTACCACATTTGTAAATTAACTAAAACAAGAATACTTGTAATTCTTCTACTCTTTTCTATACTCATCAGTTTCACCCTTAACATTTCTTAATAAATTTCATAGCATTTATCATGTACTCCTTCTGTTTTTATTATCGTTCTCACTTATAATCTTGACACTATTCATACTTAGAGAGAATCTTCTCAATTTTTTTCAATTTATAAGAAAAAGTATAGTCATGTGGGGTCTTGTTTGATTCGTCTCAATTGGTGCATTATTAATATTCAATTGTTATAATTTTTACTAATATATATTGAAAGATATTTTAGTTCAAAGATGTGCATTGGCCATTGGGAGATGCGCACGAGAAAGTGAGAAAGATAAAAAAAAAACAGAGGGAGTATTTAATAAAAACTTGGTTTTACTGAAAAGAAAAAAATGTTAAGACTTAAAGAGATGGCCATAGCCCATACATCCATCTCATGAATAGAATGTATTTTGGTGACCTTAGAAATTTGTATCCATTCTTGTTATTCTCATCCATGGCCATACATCCATTCGTGATCACCGTCAGTTTCCAGTTTTTGGTTTAATAAATGAAGTCATATGATATAAAGAGTATAATAAACTTAACACTAATCATACTTAGAGCATCCTTAATGATGAGTGAAAAAACTTAAAAGAATGCTCTTAATGATGAGTGAGAAAAAGATTGAGGGTTGATTGGGGAAGAAAAATTGCATGGGATGAGTGAATTGGTGATCAGGCGTGGCTGGGCCCCACCAGCCTGATCAGCCAACTCACTTTTTTTTTCCTCTCTGGCCGTTAAAAACGACGCTGTTTTAATACCAAAAATTATGACATGCCTGCTGCAGCACACCTTTGTCATGAATGGAAGGAGGGGGTGCACGCCACTTGTCATGCGATAAATAATTATTAAAATGTAATTGTAGTAAAATTTGCAACATTTATATTTTAAAAAATACAAAGTAAAAAAATATAAAAAAAATATCAATGGCTCTATTTTTCCGAGCTCTATAAATAGAGATCCATTTTCCTATATTTCAGACAAATTTTTTTTTTCCCTCTAATTTTTCTTTTTTTATATGAAATATAGTTCATTTTAACACTTCAAAAACAAAATAAACAATTTTTTTGTAGATTCAATTTAGTTAATGGTAAAAACGCTAATCATGTATTTAATTTAATTCATTAATATTTATTTTATCAATTAGTAATGAATTATTCATATTATTAAAAAGTAAATAATAAAAAAAAATTGTATAATGGGGGTGAGGTAATGAGAGAGAAAAGGGGAGGAGAGAGGAAATTCTCTTTGGTAAAAAAAAAAGGCTGATGACAAGTGAATAGGGTTTTCTAATTTTTTTTTTCTTTCTCTTCCGTTTCTTATTTATAGTATGAGAAACCTTAGTTTATTAGGATTTGTTTCCAAATCGAATTCTGATTTATTATTTAACAAAAACCGAGTTAACATATAATTAGGTACGAAAGTAGGTTGTATATTTAAATTATAACTGCAGGCTTACCTAAATTATACTATAATTTACTTTCACTTTTACATTATATTTTCTTATTTATAGCAAGATAACTCCCAAAAATACGGAGTATTACACTAGCTCTGATACCAATTGTTGTTTCACGAGGAACAATACAAGAGGGGGTGCATTGTATGTGTAGAAATAAACGTAACTTTTTGCGTAATTTTAAACTTAAACAAAAAAACAAGCTAAAGGAACACAAGAGATTTTTACGAGGAAAAACTTCTTGGGCCCAACAAGAAGAAACAACCTCGACCACTAGGGATTTTAAACACAACTCTTTCACTAATTAGGCCAAACAACTTTGTTACAACCTAATTCTACTCACGGGCCACACCTTAAGTTCCTAAACTCAAGTTCCTGAACAGCTGTTCCCTTAACAGTTGTTCCTCTCAACTTCACTTGAAGTTTTCTCACTTTAACTCGCTTCACTCAAAGCTTCTCTCTTACAGAACTTCACTCAAAGTCCCCTTACCCCAAAAACTAAAATACAATAGGTCAAATAAATTTAGTGGAATTAGAGTAAGCAGGCAAAGAACAAATGACTTTTATGAGAGAATGAAGGGACTGACACTTTACTTAGTTAAACTCACTAATTCACTTGGTCAGACACAAATTGGAACTTAATTAGACATTAGTATTTATAGTGGTAATAACTTACAACGTAGGATTAAAACATGTGTTAGTGGTAAAATCATTATCCCATGATGTTCCTTACCCAGAGGAACACGTTCCTCTTTAAACCCATAATCTCCATGATCACTATTAAACGTGGAAGACAATTATGTTACTGCTCCCTTAATTTTAGCAACCACTTAAAGCAATAATTCTAAAATCTGATTTAATTAAAAAGTATTTTAATTAATAAAACTAAAAGAAAATCCTTTTACCAAAAATATTATCTTTAAAATATTTTCCATAAAGACAGAAAAGGATATTTATTATCTTTATAAAAATAAAATGTTTTCCTTAAAAAGATTTTCCTTTAAATCAGATTTTACCTTAAATAGAACGGTTACCTAGAATCTACGCATGAAATACTCAAATGACATATTTAACCGTTGTACTGCTTCATCCTAGGTCTAGTTCCTTTTAATAGTTAGTTCCTTTAACTTATTAGTTATGCGCCAGTTTGTCTGTTCCTTACAAAGGAATAAACGCTCATTCTCATTCTAAATTGTCATAGTTCCTTACCATTCTTACCCGTTCCTTTACAATAGAACTAGAAACAAAAAGCCTCGCTTTAGGCTTCTTGCTCCAATGCTGCTCCAGTACCAAATTATGAAATATCTTCACTTAGTCTTCAAAATCCAAATTTGATTTCTTCCTTGACTTAGTATTCTCTTTGTTCCTTTCATTGATACCTTGAAATTCATTCACATAAACAACTTGTTAGTCCAATACTTAGTTTGCATCTTTGTTCCTTTGTCATTATCAAAACTAAGGTTCAACATCATGAATCTGAAAAAGTATTGTTTGGTAAAGTCCTGAGAATCAAGTTTTAGGCCAAATACATGGGGATACGAAACTCAAACAATTTTACAAGAAGCCCAAATCTGTTTGGGGAAATAGGAGTAGAAACACCACAAGCTTTGGAAGACAAAGTTCCCTCCCTTAAGCAACGTCTTCTCACATTTGCTCGATATGACGTCAAAAGATTTATATCCCGAGTAATTTTCCCATTAAACCCTATTCCCTCCATTTTTTAATTGCTACATTTTCCATAAATAACGGAGGTTTCTTTTCACGGCTCACCAAAAACTATAATAATTCCCTTTATTTTTTTCATCTTCCTACATAAACTCCCAGATATTTGTTATTTTCCCATAAAGTTATGGTCTCCACCATACGTTTTCCCCATTCCTAAATATTTGTACCCCATAACAATATAGCAAGTAATTAAAGACGCATGGAGTAATTCTTATCCAATGCAGGAATCCTCAACGAATCTCCTTACCTTTTAGATTGCACCCCTTTCTACTGTAAGGCCTTCTTATTTGAACTGAATAAATGGAAATTCAATTAAATTCAGCTAGGTTCCTCACGGTTTTAATACAGTTCAATTTAGACAAATTAATTTCAACTATATTCAGTTCAGTTCAGTCCAGAACATGGCTTAAATCCCCTTAGAGACCCTCTACAACACCTTAAATATTTCTCCATCGCCATTCCATTTGACAACATAACTTCAATCCCAAAAGAGTATCCAATTTAACATACCATGAGCTTTTCAACCATAAAATAATATAATCCAAATGGGCTATCTCTAAGACTCCAATAAAAAGTGTTGTGCTCCTCCTCACCTCGTTCTCACCCTAAACCATGCCATCATCCCAACCCCACTGCTCGATCATGCCATTTTGGAATTAGCGGGTGAAATAAGACACACCTACTCACTTAACTTGCCTTGGACTTCCACTCATATTCAAAACAAATTAAGCTAGGATATCTTGCCTTTCTAATTCAAGATAAAGGAGATGAGCCCTTCACTGAATTGTCTCTGCTGAAGATCAAATCCTGCATTCTTTATCCATCTTTTACTCACTCTGCCCTATAAAATATGCTTATATATGCTATAGAGGACATCTCTACTTCCTACCTCTCGCAACTCCATGATATGATTCACCCTTTCTAGAGTGATGTGAATGATTAATTTATAGTGGCTCCTACATAACGAGATAAAATTCAACTTTAACGAGATGAACTTACTACCAAATCTTGGCTGACCCATCATCCTTCTTCCTCACTGGGTGCTCATAGTGTGTTCATGGTGGCTCTAAGAGAAAGGAATAAAAGTTAACTCTGACAAGATGAACCTACTACCAATTCTCCGCTGGTGGGTGGACTGCAGACCCTTATTTCCCTCACCTGAGGCTCATAGTCCTTCTCCGCTTCATGGCTCTAACATAAATAGTCCTCAACAATTCATACGCACTTCCCATTGTAAAAATTTCACTGTCACTGACTCAACAACTAACGCTCTAGGTACACTACATCGAGGAAGTTGATGAAGGAATATATCATTAGACATTCTCGGCAATTAATAAATATAAATAGGAATTAATTATAAAATAATAAATTTAATTAGTTTAGTAATCATATTTGCTTCTAGAATTGTTTGGGCTCACAAATAATACAGCGGGTTCCACCAAATGGTCAACCTAACTCATCAAGAAAAAGTTCATACGATCATAAGGCACAAAAATTTGTCTCATCACCTCAAAAGGGATACACCTTTCCCAAAGGATGTGATGTTCCCCTTTTAGGTTTTCCTGTTCGGGAATCCCCAGAAACACCCCCGAGCCATTTTAACCGTGCAGTATTGTCGGAAACAAGGCTCTCGGAGTTCTAGACCTTCTCAGATATTAAGACTCTCGGCACTATTCACATATTTGACTAGTTTCTAGGCAGAAACAAGAATAAATATGATTGGTAAGACAATAATAATTAGGCCTACAACTAAAATACATTAATCCTATATATGAGGTCACACATTGTAGTACAAGTTGAACACAGTAACACAATCCCATAGTGGGCCTTATGTTGGTTGGCCATAAGGGAGGAAAGGGAGGAGAATTAGTTCTCCTAATTAACCAAGACTTCTTCTATTATATATTGATATAATATAAGGGTTTAGGAATCACATTATTTAGCAATATCTTTACACCAAAAGAGAGCATATAACCCTAATTCCTCCCCTTGAAACCGGCGCCTATCACCACCAAAAGTAAGAGATTTCCTCTTCCGTTCTAGCATACATTGGTGCTCAACTAGTGCTAGTGGGCTGATTAAAGCAGCAACACTTGGGGCTCTCAGGTCTTCAAATCTTGCATACAACATGAAATTCACACTACAAAGGTTTAATCCTTATTGATTGATTCATGTGTTTGTTATGTATCATATCCTATGATAGATATTAGGAGATAGTTTCCTGCAATTCTGCTATACAAGCCCCTTCCCCACCCTCCCTGCTTTTCCTCCTTAGACATATCCTCCTATCTATTAAAAGAAACATATTATGTATTAGTAAAAATTTATTATAAGAATCCATGTTACATTACTAATAATCTTATTTTGCAAATTGTAATATGGGCTTTGAGCCTTTGACCCATATTTGAAGACCCTATACTAATGAAGCAGGTATGGATACCCATGCGGGTGTAGGGCGAGTATGAAGCAGATGAGAAGTTGGTGTGGTACTCATGCGGGTGGTGGGGTCGGGATAACGTACCCGCTGGGGCGGGGGATGGGTATGAAAATTTCCCATGCAATGGGTAGTGGACCGTGGATATGAGGATGATATTTTTAGGCGGGTGCGGCTATGGAGGAACCATCCTCCGCACCCTCCCCGCCTCGCCCAATTGACGTATTCATGGTATGCATTGATGCCTCAACACGATGGTCACATATAACTCTTTTGTCACTTAGAAATGTTGCTTTTGCAAAGCTTCTTGCTCAAATTATTCAATAGAGAATCAATTTCACGGTTATGCAATAAAGAGACTTTACAATGTAAGGCAATTCACATACCAAACGTTTAATGACTATTGTATCTCAATCGGAATTATCATGAACACCATGTGACTCATGTTCACACACAAAATGGTCTAACCAAATCATTGATTAGGAAATTACAAGTAATTGCAAAACCATTATTGAGGAAATTAGAGTTACTTTCAAATGTTTAAGGGTCATGCTATACTAAATGTAACATCAGTAATTCTCTCAATTACAATTAGTCTTAGGTTGAAAACCAAATGTCTCACACTACAAAATTTTCGGATGTGTTGGGATTGGGTATATCCTGATTGCTTCACCCGAACCCACAAAAATGGGTCCACACAAAAGGTTGGGAATATACGTTGGATTTTGAATCTTTATCCGTTATTAAATATATCTTGAACCAACCATAGGTGACTTATTCACGGGTAGATTTGTTGATTGCCAATTTAATGAGACGATATTTCATCCTTGGAGGGAGAAAAATGGACCACAATAGAAAAAAAAAAATTAAAAATCACATGGAAGGCAACACCATTGTCATTTCTAGAACCACGAAGAAATTCGTGTGAACTAACAAGATGTTAAGAAAATTGTTCATTTAGAAAGTGTTGCAAACCAATTGTCCTGCATTCTTTGGATATTAAATAGGTGGCAAAATCGCACATACCAGCAAAGAATGCCCTTTGCACACATCAAATTTCCACTGAAAATAAGGTATTAATTTGACAATGAATCTATCGTTGGACGTAAGTGGGGCACCTGGATCTAAAGATTCAAAACCGAGAAAAACGAAAAAAAAATGATAAGTTAGCAAATGAAATAAAGATGGTTCATCCAACAAAAATTGTGAAAATGGAGATGAAGATAAAGATGTTCTAAAAGACGAGGAATATGAAAGAATGTTATCATGGATGAGATCTTTGCTTACTCTATAGTGGTTAAAATACCATATGACAAAAAGGATTTAGAATCAAAGATAGTTGATGAATGCCGCTTTAGAAGATTGCCAAAATGGAAAGAGGCAATTCAAACAAAACTAAAATCACCTGAAAAGCGTAAGTTATTTGACCAAATAACTCATACACAAAAAAGTGTGACCAATAAGATATAAATGGGTATTTTTAAGAAAGCACAGTGAGAAAAATGACATTGTTATGTACAAGCAAGACTTGTCGCCCAAGGTTATTCTCAATTGCCAAGGATAGATTATGATAAGACATATTCTCTGGTAGTTGATTCGGGAACTCTAAGATTTCTAACAAGTCTGCCAATTTAAGACGTATTACAAATGCGACTTTATGAGTTAAAACAATATAGTAGAATGTGGTATAACTGTCTTAGTGAATGTATTTTGAAAGAAGGATTCTAAAATAACCCAACTTGTCCTAGTGTATTCATCAAAAAGTCTCAAATAGGATTTGCCATGATTGTAATTTTATGTTGGTGAAATGAATATCATCGGAACCCCTAGAGAACTTGAAATAACTTCAAAATAATTAATGAAATAATTTGAGATGAAATATATAGGGAAGACAAAGTTTTATTTTGGGCTGCAAATTAAACACTTGAAAAACGGAGTTTTCGTTCATATGTCCAACTGTATATAACAAATTCTTAAACGTTATGGATGAAGCTCATCCACTAAGCTCTCGAATGATAGTTCGATCTTTATACATTATAAATGATCCATTCCAATTGTGAGAAGAAAAAGAGGATATTATTGGTGCTAGAGTACCATCCTTAAGTGTAATTAGTGCTTTAGTGTACTTAGTTATGATTTCTTCCCACTAGGTTTTCCTAGCAAGGTTTTAACGAGGCAATTAGATCTAATTTTTCATATATGAATTATGATTATTCAAGGGGAGTATTGAGAACACTATATAGATAAGTCAATAATCAACCATACTACTTGGTTGTATACTTGTATTACAAGTAGTTTTTTGTGGATACTTTCATGTGCAATATTGGTGTATATATTACCACATTTGTAAATTAACTAAAACAAGAATACTTGTAATTCTTCTACTCTTTTCTATACTCATCAGTTTCACCCTTAACATTTCTTAATAAATTTCATAGCATTTATCATGTACTCCTTCTGTTTTTATTATGGTTCTCACTTATAATCTTGACACTATTCATACTTAGAGAGAATCTTCTCAATTTTTTTCAATTTATAAGAAAAAGTATAGTCATGTGGGGTCTTGTTTGATTCGTCTCAATTGGTGCATTATTAATATTCAATTGTTATAATTTTTACTAATATATATTGAAAGATATTTTAGTTCAAAGATGTGCATTGGCCATTGGGAGATGCGCACGAGAAAGTGAGAAAGATAAAAAAAAAACAGAGGGAGTATTTAATAAAAACTTGGTTTTACTGAAAAGAAAAAAACGTTAAGACTTAAAGAGATGGCCATAGCCCATACATCCATCTCATGACTAGAATGTATTTTGGTCACCTTAGAAATTTGTATCCATCCTTTTTATTCTCATCCATGGCCATACATCCATTCGTGATCACTGTCAGTTTCCAGTTTTTGGTTTAATAAATGAAGTCATATGATATAAAGAGTATAATAAACTTAACACTAATCATACTTAGAGCATCCTTAATGATGAGTGAAAAAACTTAAAAGAATGCTCTTAATGATGAGTGAGAAAAAGATTGAGGGTTGATTGGGGAAGAAAAATTGCATGGGATGAGTGAATTGGTAATCAGGCGTGGCTGGGCCCCACCAGCCTGATCAGCCAACTCACTTTTTTTTTCCTCCCTGGCCGTTAAAAACGACGATGTTTTAATACCAAAAATTATGACATGCCTGCTGCAGCACACCTTTGTCATGAATGGAAGGAGGGGGTGCACGCCACTTGTCATGCGATAAATAATTATTAAAATGTAATTGTAGTAAAATTTGCAACATTTATATTTTAAAAAATACAAAGTAAAAAAATATAAAAAAATATCAATGGCTCTATTTTTCCGAGCTCTATAAATAGAGATCCATTTTGCTATATTTCAGACAAATTTTTTTTTTCCTCTAATTTTTCTTTTTTTATATGAAATATAGTTCATTTTAACACTTCAAAAACAAAATAAACAATTTTTTTGTAGATTCAATTTAGTTAATGGTAAAAACGCTAATCATGTATTTAATTTAATTCATTAATATTTATTTTATCAATTAGTAATGAATTATTCATATTATTAAAAAGTAAATAATAAAAAAAAATTGTATAATGGTGGTGAGGTGATGAGAGAGAAAAAGTAGTTGGGTGAAGTCAAAAAGTAAGAGAGAGAAAAAAGTAGTTGAAATTATTTTTTTTTGGAAAAATGGATCAGAATACCCCCAACTTTGGGCGGTCCGCTTTTGATACCCCCAACTTTGGATTATTTTTAAATACCCCCAACTTTGGGGGTGGTCCGCCAAAAATGCACCATTATGACTTGTAACCGGGTAGTTAGGTAATTTTTTTTTCCATCCTCTACTTCTTCTTCCTCCATTACAACCACCACCTAGCCACCAGCCCACCACTACCACGACCTCCCACCGCCCCCACACCCCATCCCCACCCCTGACCACCACCTTTGAACCCCTCCCCCCCAACCAACGCCCCCACCACCACCTTTGCCCCTCCCCCCCCACCCAACGCCCAGCCACCACCTTCGAACCCCTCTCCCGCAGCCCCCCCTCCTCATCCCCCCGCAAGCCCTCCCCCTCCCCCACAACCCTCCCCACCACCCCCAGCATCCCCTCCCCCCACCCCTTCGAATCCCGCATCCCCCCCACCCCTCCCCCCCACCCCTTCGAATCCCGCAACCCCCTCCCCCCACCCCTTCGAATCCCGCATCCCTCCCCCCCTCCCCCTTCGATCTCCCCCCCCCCCCCTCGAATCGTCCCCCCCCCCCCCTTGCCCGCAGCCCACCACCCCCCCCCTCACCCCCCACCACTTCGAAAAACGAACACAAATTATTTTAATCCCGCGTAGTTCGATTGATTTCGCCGGAATAGCTTAGGTTTAAGGTTTAGGGAGATGAGTGAGCCGGGTGGGATGGTGAGAAATCAGAGGTGGTTGTTGGTGGGAGTGAAGGTGGTGACGAAGGTGGTAGGGAGGAGAGAGAAATGGTGGTGAGGGAAGGTGGCAGTGGGGGGTTGGGGGTGGGGGGATGAGGAGAGGAGAGAGAAAGATGAGCAGAGGGGGGTGGAGGGTTTTGGTTTACCAGTTCAACCGGTCATAACAGGTAAATGGTGCATTTTTGGTGGACCACCCCCAAAGTTGGGGGTATTTAAAAATAATCCAAAGTTGAGGGTATCAAAAGCGGACCGCCCAAAGTTGGGGGTATTCTGATCCATTTTTTCTTTTTTTTTTGGTTCATTGTTATGAAGAAAGTGGGAAAAGATTATTGGATGTAATTTTCTAGAGAGAAAAAGGTAGAAAGAGAATGAGATCTTATTTTTCAATCATCAATAATGATGCTCTTATATTAAACATGTTAATTTTGAAAACGAAAACTACAAACTAAAGACGATAATGAACATACCCTAAATATGTCAAACATGTTTACCGCTGGTCTCAACATTTCCCAACTCGGGATATGGGCTACTAATTTCAGAGAGTAGAGTTCCTACATATTGGCAGTTGACATAATAGCTACTGTTGAGTGTCATCTCCATAATCTCCTCCCATCTCCTCCCACCTCCTCTCCAACCGAAAAACACACGTATAGGAAAAAAATTTCACGGGCCATACAAGATTTATAAATGTACTATCAAACAAACTAAAACAAGTGCACTTTGAATTCAAAACAAATCTTCCAATCTGCCCAAATATAAACTGTGTAATGCTGACGAAGCAACGGAAGGGTGAACAAGAAAACTATATATTGGGACCTGGAAGTGATTCATCTTTAAATCCACCAAATCATCCAGGCCCATCCCTACTTTTAGGGCTATATTAGCAGTCACCTAGAAACCAAATGCGTGGGAAGAATTATTGTATACTTAAGAATTATTGTATACACCTCACTACAAAAAGCTAGTCATTCACACACGACACAACTAACTGTAAGTAGACATCTTGAGAACCTAAGCCGACCTCCTGAAGATGCTATAAGCCACAGCAACAGTAGCCACAGACCCAACAACAGCAGCAGCCATTAGAAGATCACTTTTCTCCCATTTCCCTGCCCAACCTGGCAAGCACACTATCCCTTTCTTGCAAGGCCCCTCCGTAGTTTTCTTTAGATTTACTTCTCCAGCTTCACCATTCGCGACAGTCTCATTTCTGCAACATGAAACTGCATTTGGACCCTGACAACAGCCTGTGGTGCTTTCCTTAACCTCATTTCCAGTCTGCTGAGACTTCTCTACTGTTTTTTCTTGAATGTTTTCAGTTAGGGGTTTGCTCACTTCTTTCTCAGGAGCCTCAACTTTCAAGCCCATTTGACCCCTGAAAGTAATAATTACATGTCAAAGATAGATAAAGTAAAAACACCTCAGAATGAAATATACTCCCTCCTCTTGATAATACAAAGCACCCATCTTTTTTGATTATTAAATTTATAATGTAGCGATCAAATTACAAACACTTTCACATTTTTCTATACCTTATTTTATCAATATTAACAATCAATGTTCGGTCCCAAAAGGCATATACCACGTCTTATATCATGAAGTTGAAGTAAAATTCAGTAGCAGCAAGCCAGCATGAAAGAAGCACCCTATCAGACAAGGTATCTAACATAACAGATAAGACTTAACATACCTCCATTGCTTTTCTATGATTTCTCCCTTGCCAATATGCACGTCCAGCAAGTCCTGCACATCAGATGGAGTGACATAACCATACCTGCAAGCCAAGAACAAACAACTAAGAAGACCCAGACACCATATCACCTTAAGCGATGAGAAAGTAAAAGAAAATAAACAAGTGATACTAGTATCTTACCAATCCCCAGTAACCTTTCCCTCAGCATTTGTCCCAAAGATGATCAAATTTCCAGCATACTTGTGACCCCCAACATGAGAACACGCACTCACAAAAACTTGATCATTCAAACCCCTTGATCCAATCTCCTCCTTGAACTTTTCAATGAGGACAGGACCACAGACACCACACCTTTTATCTCTGTTAGCATGGGCACAAACAAAAACGTATGCACCAACCAAGGTCTCAGGCACTTGAGAAGCCCATGTCTTACCATTCACAAGAACATCATCCACAAATGCATCCACGTCTGCCTCCTTCAAACCCCTACAATCAGCAAAAGTTGCAATTGACAAAGCTGAAGAGGCAATAATGAAGAAAATTGTTTAAAGAAATTAAACATTAAACATATGATGAAAATCGCATGGTTAACTATGCACTGCAAATTGATTATAATTATTGCTTTTTATCATCAAATACATGCTCCTACAGAAAAACCCAACATGTAAACTAAAGCTCATAAATGACGTAGCCATCATTAAAAAGTTAGATAAGTGAAGAAATCATTGTAGATTTTCTTTACCTGTATTTGGCCATCTCTGGGAAAATGTACACATCACCGTCTGAGCATTCATTTCCATTGCATCCCCCACATATGGTTAGACGAGTCTGCACATGAGCAAAATATCACAAGCATGATCAGGGGATGATTACAAGGTGGGATGTAGGGAAGTAATTTCGTGATCCCTTTGTAGGTGATTGCTCTACTTTACAATAGCTGACCCAAAATTAAGTATTCGAAACACCAGCTAGTACGGACAGCCGAAGATATAAAGTGAGATCATTAACTGGTTATGATTAGAGTACCCATGCTTGAGAGCTATCTCATCTTATTTACCCCCCTAAGAGAAACTTCCTGATCAATTTTGTTGCTAATTTGCTGAACACCCTAGAAAATTCAATTCACATCACCTAACATAATTTCTTTCATCCAAATCTAAATATATTTTATCAAAATCTCAAAATCATATAAACTACTAGAAAACAGGATGTATCTACAAGTTCCCGTTTAATAATGTAAAATCGGAATTTATAAATTATATTGTCACAACAGTGAAAAAATGAAGAAATTGTATTGATGTATGAAGCACTAGAATCCAATGTATATTTCTCTTTTGAAAATGGTGACAAATGGTGATACTACAAGCGCCTGCTAGTTCATTTCCGGGATAAACAGTACAAAATATATCTCAAATCTTCAACCATATATTCGACAAGTTGATTGCATATTTAGATGGTTCCGATTGTATTAAAGTAAATTAATCACGAATGTATATTTAACTTTTTACAACTATATATTAGTAGCATTTTAATTACGAAAACTTTATTTGACTTACAAAATTTGTTCATCCCAAATATGAGCTTAACAAATTCTCGATACTTCGCATGACCACAATAAGTCTCCCCGAACATCATACAGATAGAAAACTCATATAAATGGGTAGCACATCAACGGATAAGTCAAACCACAAAAATTTGTTCAATTGCATATTTTATTCCGTTTATCCGTCGGTTCATCTTCAAGATAAACAGAACAGAACATTCCTCCAATCGACAATTCTATATCCAACAACTACGAGTGCATATTTAGATTGTTATGAAAGTAAATCGAATCGAGTCATGACTGTATACTTAAACTTTTACGACTGTATACTAGTAAATTGATTAACAAAGAATTCGCAAGTTCTCGATACCACGCAAATTGATAACAAGTCAAAACCACAAACACAAACAAAACGTTATACAGATCCAATCAATGGACAACAAAAACAATAACAAGAAGAACACTAAAATGAAACGCGAGTAGAAGAAGTAGTAACCTTAAGAGGAATATCATCCTTACGAGCTTTGAGAGCCGAGGCGAGAAGCTTAGGAAGTGGATCGGCATCAGAGTTGTCAACAGAAGAAGGCCAAGATTCAGGGTTTTTGTAGCAAAGGAAAACATGGCGATCGTAAGAGTCAACTGTATTGGCAAGGGAGAGAGAGAACATCTCCGGACGATCAAATCCGTAGTTGACGGAGTCTTCGGCAGCCATTGAAGAAGGTCGAGATGAGGTTGAGAAGAAGATTAGATTTGCGAAAGAAAATGAAGTTGGGAGGGAGAGAGAGAGGAGGAGGTGATGTTGTCTTTGTTGCTGCTGTAGCTTATGCAAATGGAAATGGATTGTGTTTGTGGTTGTTGAAAATATCTGAAATGGACGCCTTCCACATCCAAACGCCAAACGCATTTTTGCCTTCTTTCTTCTACTTTTTTTTTTATATTATTTTGTGGAATATCATCCAAACGCATTACTATTCACCGCCCGTATTTACTAAAAATCGTCCGTATTTTTTCTTAAATACTCCTAAACTACCCCTACAAATACTTAACCCCCATACCCCATACCCCATACCCCATTACTCTCACTCTCACTCCTCACTCACTCCCACCATAGCCACCACCAACATAGCCACCACCACCACCACCACTGCAACCACCACCACACCGGCGACCACCACACCGGGGACCAACAACACCGGGCCGCACACCACTAGACCGGAGACCACCGCGCCGCACACCACCACACCGACGACCACCTCACCGGAAGCACACCACCACACCGGAGAGCACCACCGCGAAGCACACCACCGCGAGACCCAGATCCGCGTGACAAAAGTCGACCACCACCACCACAACTCGCCGGAAAAGCATGGGCCCAAGGAAGAAGGCAAAGGAAGTCGGAGAATCATCAACTCAGGTTAGTTTTGTAGTTTTTTGTGGTTAAAACCGACCCCTTAGCCGGAAATATGTGGTTACCATAACGAATCACTTTTCCGTTACCACCGCAGAGGTAACGTAGATCTACAACGTTACCTCTGCGGTCGTAACGGAATAGTGATCCGTTACCACCGTGTGGTGGTAACGGATTTTCTATCCGTTGCCCCGCATATTTCGAAAAAAAAATGTTTTTTTGTGATTCAAATTTTCCGGCGAGTAATTTATGTTTTTTATAATTTCTGTTTTAATTTAAAAAAATATTTTGTGTTTATTTGGGTTTTTATAATTTATGTCAATAGTTATTTAATTTATTATTCTAATTTTAATAGTTATTATGTTAATTTGTGTGATTATGTTGTAATTAGGATTTTATTATGTTAATGCATGTTAGTAACATGCTAGTGTTTTATCCACTTGTCCAACAAGTAAGCTGTAGGCTTAGCTTCCTTGTCGAGCAAGTAAATTAGTATCTTGAGTGTTCTTCAGCTGGAGACTTGTGCAACGATGTCTGAATTCGCTTAGTCCTTGGTCTGGGCTCTGCTCCCGAACCTGCAAAAAGGGACCCACCCTGGAGGTTTGGGCGGTGGTTCCCCCTCCGATGCTTAAGTCAGATATCAGGAGTAGTGAGAGAAAGTAGAGATAGAGAGAGAAAGTGAGAGAGTATTTTATCAGAGTAACTTTACACTGTTTGCATTGAATGAATGTTTCTCCTAATTTCAGGGGTATTTATAGTGATAGCAAGTTGACAGCTATCCTTAAAGTCTGCCCTAGAATAGTGGCTTCTGATTGGCTGAGAAATCAGATCATGACACGTGGCAGACCATGACTGGTGGAAGTCTATTAACCACTCTCCTTCAACCACCTGGTAATGCTGGGTTTTGACTGTTGGGCCAGAAAATCAATCCTTTTACCTCAACTGAATATAGCCCAGAGATTAAGCCCTCTTTTTATTTTAACTAGGGTGACACGTGTACGGCTCTGGTGAGTCCACGTGTCATTAAGAGAGCTGTAGATGTTAGGCTACAACATTTGCCCTTAAAAGGGCTTTCACTGTAGGCCCATCTGACGGTTAAGGCCCTTTTACCCAAGGTAGCTTTTTGCTGGGCCATCTGACGGTTAAGGCCCGTTTTACAGAAGGCAGTTTTTTCAAAATGAAGGGAATGACGCGTCCTTTCCAGGATTTTACCGGTCATAACCGACCGTTACCTTCTTTTCTTCGGTCATTTCTGACCGGCTCCACAAGTTTTTTACCCCCCTATAAATACTCTTAGTGTGAGAACATTTAATCATTTCACACCTTGAGCGAATTTTTCAAGAGAGAGAGACTCCGCAATTTTTTCTAGAGAGAGAGAGAGAATGTCCAACCTCAGCTTTCTTCACCGACTCGTCCAGGCGTTTTAGCAGGTATCTTTTCTTTGTTCTCTTCATCCTTCTTTATTCTTTAATATTTTCTTAGAAAATCAATAAAATGGAATCTTCTTCCTCAAATAATCTTAGCCGACCAAGAACTTGTCTTGACCCTAGAACCGATACTTCTTCTTCGGCGCATTCTAGAGTTGGGCCTCTTCTGGCCGACTATATATTTTTTATTCTTTTGGCCGAGAAAGTGAGACGACCCAGTCTTTACCTGTGCAGGGTAATCTGGCGCGTGTCAAGCAAACGACCCGTCTAAGACGAAAAGCTATAATCCCGTCAAATAGTTCAGATATGGAAGAATCTACTGGACGGGTGCCCGATGAGGCAAGAGAAGTTCAAAGTGCAGAGGCTTTGGGCGGGGCTTCTTCCTTTGACCATGACTTAGAAGAATCCGAAATAAACCCTGAGGCCAGTCCGTCTGGCAGGGACGTCGATATAGAGGACACCGTCGAAGAAAATAACGGCAGCGGATCTGATGCTGCCGAAGAGTCAGATGAGGCCTCTACTACCTCGTCAGAGATTAGAAGGCGCTTAGGTCCCCTTTCTGACCCTAGATTTATCTTAGTTAATCGCAAATGGCTAGAGAAAATAGGACCAGACCCTAGTTATCTCGCGTCCTATATGCCTATGTCAGGCTTCTCCTTCGTCATACCATATAAAGACGCGACAATACTGAGTGCTCCAAAAAACCATTTTACCGTCTACAAACTGGCTTTGGACGCGGGATTGAGGTTCCCTCTCCACGAATTCATAGAGCAAGTGCTGAATTACTACAACATCGGCCATAACCAACTGGCCCCAAACGCTTGGCACAACGTCCTGACGTTCATTGCCGTCTGCGAACTGCGCGGCCTGACTCTTTCCCTTTAAGCCTTTACTCACATTCATTATGCGGCCAAGGTACCTGGTGCAGTGGACGGGGCATGGCTCAGCATCTGCAACCGTCCAGGCTTCATGACGGCTTGGGGCAAGCCGTCAAAGATGCACGAGTGGAAAGCTGACTTCATTTTCTTACGCGGGGCCAACGACTATACCACCGAGAGCTATAGAGCTTATAATCGGTCCGTCACAAATACGGGGAGGAAACAGTCTTGGCTGGAATTGGAGGACAGCTTTGACGAAGAGGTGGTGGAGTACTTCAGAATAAAGGAGTACTCCAGGCCCGGCCAACGATCTTTTAAGGGTTCAACTAACTGGATACCCTTTAAAGAAATGTTTTACCATGATGATTTCTTGGTCGCCGCCAACTTGCGGCTGGCCCAAGACAGAGGTATACCTTCAAATTCTCCAAGTAAAACTCTTCGTCAATAATTCATTTGACAAACCCATTTTTGTCTTTCTTTTGCAGACTCGGCCAGACAACGTCTCAAGGCATCTTGGACGGGTGAAAGCAGCATGTCCAAATTTACAGACAATTTGTGGAAGGAGTATGCAAATAGCAGCGACTGAAACACTGGTAACACAATAATTTTTTTTTTTTTGGACGAGTATCACTGTGGCCCGTCTGGAATTGGCATCCAACTTTTGGACGAGAATCACCCAAAGAAGGAGAACGTCCAAACTTGGACGGCCACCTTCTTGGGGCCATACTCGTCTGAGAGTTTATAATCCTTGGACGAGTGCCACTCAAAAACTCTCTCTGGACGAGGTTAGCCCGAAGAAGGAAAACGTCCAAGCTTGGACGACCACCTTCTTGGGGCCAAACTCGTCTGAGGGTTTTTTTGTCTTTGGACGAGTGCCACTCAAAACTCTCTCTGGACGAGGTTAGCCCGAAGAAGGAAAACGTCCAAGCTTGGACGGCCACCTTCTTGGGCCATACTCGTATGAGGGTTTTTTGTCTTTGGACGAGTGCCACTCAAAACTCTCTCTGGACGAGGGTAGCCCGAAGAAGGAAAGCGTCCAAGCTTGGACGGCCACCTTCTTGGGGCCATACTCGTCTGAGACTTTAGAAATCCCCTTTCTTTTTTTTTCTTGGACGAGGTTAGCATGAAGAAGGAAAACGTCCATGCTTGGACGGCTACCTTCCTCGGGCCACCCTCGTCTGAATTTTAGCCCGTCTTCCATTTGGACGGCCTCCTTCTTTGTACTATTTTCGTCTGTATTCAGAAATTTGCTCAGACGAGGTTCCTTTAGGAGAGAAGGTTTATTTTAAGACGCCTTCCTTCTTCGGGTGGTTTTCGTCTGAAGCCTTGTAATAGGAATTATAACTTGTGTCCCTTGGACGACCAGTTTGATAACTTGTTCAACTTTTTTGCAGAAAAATGCTCCTACAAACAAACTTCCACCTGGGAAGTCTTCCTCGTCCAAAAAGAGGCCTACAGCGGCCGCGGAGCAGCCTCCCGCGAAAAAGCCTAAGGGCTTCACAAGAAAGAGGCCAGAGAAGACGACGACTTCTGCTGGTGGAGGTGGGGAGAAAAGCATGCCACCACCAAAAGACAAGGCCCTGAAAAGGGAGCTTTCGGCTGCTGCCCCTGCCGAGGGGGAAACGATTGTTGATCCTGCTGGTCAGTTGGACGCTTTGCCTTCTGACTTGGCAGAAGCCAGGCCAGAGTCAGCATTGGCTTTGGTTGTTTCAGAACAGGGAACGGCGGCTGAGAACTACTCGGGCTTCAGCGGCTCGGTGGCCAAGCTGGTGCCTCAGATGCCGCTAGCTATTAGGACGGCATCACTCTCGTCTGGTGAGTCGTATTACCTGAATATAGTTAGGACGATGCGGGTCGGTGGACGGTCTATGAGTCCGTCCAATAGACAAGCCATCGCCTTTCCTATCAAGATAACTGACTCTCCCCCTCTTTCAGATAAGGGCAAAGGCCCTGCTATACCCCCAACTCCTCCCACCATTGATTCGGACGAGGAGTCTTCTCCTGCCTTCGCCAAAATGTCAAGGCTGGAAAAAGAGCGGCTTAAGCAGGAGCTCTTCAAGTGTTACCCTGAATCCTATATCAAAGGATTAAATGGAGCATCTGCCGGGCATGTGGGCTACATGTCTCAACTTGCTGCTGAGGTATAATTTCTTGCCGGTTCTATATTATACTTACACAAAATTGCTGTGTTTTTGTAACTCGTCTAATGACTTGTTTTATTTTCGTTGTTCCAGCTTTTTGCTCGCAGCATGCTTACTGAAGAGTGGGCCAGGGAGTTGAGAAAGGAGAATAAACAGCTCGTCCACCTGGCTATAACGGCCGGCGACAAGGCCATCCATGACATTGAGATGGCTAATACCCTCCATCGTCAGTCACTGGACGCCTTGGAGAAGAGATCAGCAGACCTGGAATCCAAGAACAAGAAATATCTTGTTACCATCAACGATCAGTACAAGGAGCAGGACCGTCTGAAAATGATCATAGATACTCTCTCTACTGATCTAAAGGGTGAAAGAGATGCTGTTCTTCTTGCCGCTGTCCAGCTGAGGAGGGAGAATATTCTCCTAAGGGCAAAGACTGCCCGTCTGGAAGGTCAGGCGGCCAAGGCCTTCGACGATGCCAAGGAAGAGTTGGAGCAAGTCATCGAAACGTCTAAAGGCTGGGCCATCAAGGCCTTCGAGATGCTGGCTGAGGCTGATGAGATCCCTAGCTGTGTCCGTCGTCTGGAATATCAACAGAGTGTTCATCGGGCTATGGTGTGTGCCGAGGAACCTCCGGAGTTTTTAGAGTCCGACGACGAGGCTGCAGCCGAGGATGAGAAGCCTGAGGACAAAGCCGAGGATGAGAAGCCTGAGGACGACTAAGAAACTCGCGCTGAAGACGAAGCCTAGTTTTAGGTTTATTTTTCTATGTTTCTTGGCTTGTCTGCCGTTGTAGTCTTAGCCCTTCAGCAGTCTTGAATTGTAAATCTTTGCTATTGATATATATGAAGAACTTTTTGCCAATCGCTTCTCTTATTTTCGTAAATTCCAATTTGACCAAGTATAACCTTAACTTCGTCATGATCGTTGGACGTCCAGCCCAGATGTTTAATGAAAGAGCAGCGTGCTTGCCTTTAGACGATTTTTAATCTTTAACAATTGTCTCCAAGTACCAGAGTAGACTCGTCCTGAACTATTGGACGATCTGCCTTATCTGAATAATACAATCTTGTAAAACATGTTCCTTGCCCTTGGACGATCGAGAATCTGCGCAAAATGCTGCCAAGTACCAAAAGGGACTCGTCTGTGACGGTCTGCAAAATGCACATACGAGAAGATTGCCATCCTTGCCCTTGGACGATTACCAGTTATTTCATGAAATATCTAAGTATTTGTTGATATTCGTCCGGGATTTTTGGATAATCTGCTTAATTAGACGAGTCTTGCCCAAAGAGGGAAGACGGCCAATGCCCGTTTGATTTGTGGACGAACCACGTTCAAGCCGTTTTACTCGAGCTGCCAACAATCGTCCTGCACTATCAAATCATCACAAATGCATCTACTGGCTAGGTCCTGGTTTTTGGACGACCTTTTCTCTTTAGCTCGTCCTATAGGCTTCTATCATCCCCCCTTTCTTGGGCTTAGCTCAACCGTACATGGTGGGCGAGCCAAAGTCCAAGAAGGAGAGCGGCCATCCTTGGTTGAGCCTGCTGAAGTTGATGGACGAGCTTGAGATACATGTTCAAAGCATGTTTTAGCCGGCTTTCTTGAGGGAGCACTCGTCATTAAGTAGTGATCCCTTACTAGGGTCTGGACTACTTAGCTGTCCGTGCTTTTGAAAGTAAGTATCCTTTACTAAGGTCTTATTTCAGGCCAGCTTTCTCTCAGAGACTTTGATGTTACTCTTACTAGAGGTTTTGTCAGTTTGACGGCCATGTATGTGTTATATTTTTGGCCGGTCTCTTCGAGGAGTGATGTTCGGCATAGAAGTGAGCAATTTTGGCGTTCTATTATTGTTTGTATTTTTGTCCGAGTTATTGTCACTTTTAGACGAGTAACCGATTTAATGCCCCAGAGTGAATTAACTTGGTGAAAATAAACAAAGAAATAAGAAAGTAGGAATTGTATTATATGGATTTTGCTTGACTAAATGCCAAGATGCATGTATACAATTCTTCTTCCTAACATGTGCCGTGGCACTTTGGAGTAACTACAAACTACCTTATAGGTATCTGACAGTGAACTGAACTAGACGTGGTACTTCTTCAAATTATCTGAATTCCAAGTACGCTGTATAGGTCGTCCAGCTAGATCTTGGAGACGAAAAGTCTCACTGCGTAGCTCCTGGATAATCAGATAAGGTCCTTCCCAATTAGGTGTTAGCTTCCCTAACTCTTTAGCTCGTCCAACCGCTTCCATCTTTCTTAGAACAAGATCCCCCACCTTGAGTGGTCGTCTAACAACTCTTTTGTTAAACTCCCGAGCCATTCGCAGTTTGTACAATTGCATTCTTAGCAATGCATTGCCCCTGACTTCTGGCACTTGGTCCAAAGCCGTGCGTAATGCCGCCCAGTTGGCATCTTCTGTGTACAACATGACTCGCAGGGTGGGTTCTTCAATCTCAATGGGCAAGACGGCTTCAGTGCCGTATACTAACATGAAGGGCGTCTCCCCTGTAGAGTTTTTGGTGGTTGTTCTGATGGACCATAACACCAACTGCAGCTCTTCAACCCATTGCCCCTTGGCGTTCTCCAGCTTTCTTTTAATTCCATTTGATAGAATCTTGTTGAAGGATTCTACTTGCCCATTGGCCTGTGGGTGGGCGACTGCAGCAAAGTGGGCTTTTATTTCGCTTTCCGCCAATAGAATCTTGATAGAATCCGCACTTATCCGCTTGTTGTTGGTATGGATGCAACATATAAAACCAACAAATATAACATGCCTTTTCTAGAGCTCATTGGGATGACGCCTTGTAACAAGAATTTTATGGTTGGGTATGCTCTGATGGCCAACGAAACAACTGATAGTTATAATTGGGTGTTGGACAAGTTTAGGTTGCTTATTGGAGTGAATGTTCTCCCTGTTACACTCACTACTGACCGTGATTTGGGCCTTATGAAAGCGATCCGGGAAGTGTTTCCTAACTCTGCACATTTGCTATGTAGATGGCATATCAACAAAGATGTGCAGGCTAGAGTTAGTAACATCATGGGCAACACCGATGCGGGTCCGCGATTCGTGAGCCGAACTTGGTATTGAATTGTCAACGCGACCGACGAGAGGAGTTATGAGGCCGAGGTTGAGAATATGAGAGATGTTTACAGAAAGTGGCCTAAAATAATCCAATACGTTGAAACAACTTGGCTTGTGTACAAAGAGAAGTTTGTGTGGGCATGGACGGACAATGTACTTCATCTTGGGAACACGTGCACTAGCCGAGTTGAAAGTGCACACTCTGCACTGAAGTCTTGGGTTTGTAGTAGCACAACTACGTTGGACACCATCTTTTCTGTTGCTCACGTGAGATAGAAAATCAGGTGAAGAAGGTTGAGAATGATTTGGAGGAAAGTCGGCGGCGGCACGGAATCTTGTACAAGACTCAGGCTTTGTATCAGTTAAATGGTCGAGTCTCGCATTACTGTTTAGGACTCTTACTGCAGGAGGAAAATCGTATGCAGGAGTTAGCCTATGAGGTATATCAGCGTTGCAGTTGCTCGTTAAGAACTACACATGCCATCCCTTGTGCATGCGCCATACGCAGACGATTGGAGGCGAAAGAGAGTCTGTACCTGACAGACTTACATCCTTATTGGACTACTTTGATCATTGGTGATGGTGTTAACGACCCTGTGTTTGTATCTGAGGCAGCACAGGATTCTCAGTGCTTCTTAGAGTAGGGTAACGGATGAAAAATCCGTTACCCCAATGGAGGCAACAGATGAAAAAACCGTTGCCTCTGTGGAGCCAATGGAAAAGTAATCCGTTACCGAGGCAACGATTTTTTCATCTGTTACCTCTGTGGAGGCAACGGTTTTTTGATCCGTTGCCTCCATTGGGGTAACGGATTTTTCATCCGTTACCCTACTCTGGTGGTGCAAAATAAAAATTTCGGCGGCGTTAAAAAAAAAATATATCTAAAACTTACCACATTTCGTTCTGGCGGCGTTGAGGGTTCTTCCCCGGACATTTCCGGTGGTGCTCCGGTGGTTCGTCGGTGGCGGAGGTGGTGCGCCGATGGTGGTGGTCTGGTGGTGGTGTTCGGAAGGTGGTGGTGGTGTTAGTGCTTAATGGTAGAGAGAGGGATGCAGTTTGATGAGAGTTGAGAGAGTAGAGTGAGGTGAAAGGGGGAGGGGCATGGGGGTATTTAAAGAAAAAGATACGGATGATTTCAAGTAAATACGGACGGTAAATAGCGATCCGGATTAAATAATGTATCTCCGAATTATGCTTTTTTTTTACTTGTTCCATTTATTTATGTGGACTATGTAAACATGTTATTTTAATTTAATTAATCTTGTTAACCACAAATTTTTAGAGGCAATAGGTGCATAATAAATTATTGAAAAATGATGGTAACTTTTCGTCATAAATGGGTCACATAAATAGAATTTTTCTCTTTAAGGTAAAAACTACATATACAACTATCATTCCTACCAGACGGTCCCCCTTTCGCTACATAATTAATCTAAAACACAATCGAGACGGTCCTAAACCCGTCAAGTCCTGGGTTAATCCTGGTATCCGAGCCAAAAAAACGCCGGGGGGTAGGATCTGCCGATATTGAGTCTAAAACAGTCTAAATACTCATACTAGTACTACTAATTGTGCTAAAAACCAATTTTGGGTTCTTATTTCGTCATTTAGCAACTTTCGTTTTTTAGCTAAACTGGTGAACTTATGCATTCATATGATACGTATGACTCATTACTATTAGGATAGTTTATGTTTTGTTTATTTAAAAGGAAATTTATTACCTTTATATGTACTAAGTTTAGTTTAACTATTTAATGTTACTACTTTTCACTAAAAGTTACCTACATCATATAGTATATAGTTTTTATGGGTTTAGTAATTAAGAAGTTGCATTAAGTGTTGGTCAGACGTTGGTCAGCCCTTGTTAAATTTGTTGGTCAGCGGTTAAGAGAAGAAAAGGTGGTCCCGGTAAGGGTGGTACCGTTGGTCCCATTTATATGCATCTACTTAACTGCTTTATGCACTAAAATTTTATTACTTTATGATCATGGCTACTTTTTGTAGAAAGTTGTTCTCACATGATAGTAATAACTCAAACATAGTATATAGTAAAGAGATATTTTTTCCGATTAATTTTCGAAAATGGACTATACCTAAAAAATATGTAGACGTTATCTCTTTTCCTTCTATCAATGTTATTACAAAAAATAATAATGAGAAAGAATTTTTATTTGAACTTATAGATAAGATTAATAATACAGATATAAAAAAATATATTTTTAAACTAAAAGACATTATTTGTAAAGAAGAAAACCCCACAAGAACTGAAACCGTTACTTTATCAATAATATTTGACCAATATCCAACTCCTAATATTTTCAAACAAACTACAACTAAAGATTTAAAAACTAAAGTAAATATTCTTAAATCACAAGTAAAAGAGATTTAGGGACAATTATTGGAATTCAAAACTAAAGATTTAGAACTTCAAACTAGGATACCTTTATTAGAATCAAATAATGATCAAAAGGATCAACCTTCTACTTCAAACTTACCTCCTATTCAAATTTCATCTCAAGACCCTAATGACGACCAAATAAATGTTATAGATAGAATAAATTTTGAAAAATGGTATATTCTCATTTCATTTAAAATAGGTAATGATTTTCACTTAAATACTATAGCCTTACTGGACAGTAGAACTGATCAAATTGTCTAAGGGAAGGACTAATTCCTAGCATCTTTTACGAAAAAAACAACAAAAAAATTACATAGTGCTAATGGTGAACCATTAAAAATAAAGTATAAACTTTCAAAAATGCATATATATGTAATCAAGGTTATTATTTTAAGAATACATTCATTTTAGTAAAAGATATAAATAATGAAATAATACTTGGTACTCCTTTTATTACTCAGATTTATCCTTTTTCAGTTGATCGTACTGGTGTTCATACTAATATTATGGGAAAGAAAATATCTTTTCAATTTCTTGCCTCAGTATATCAAAAAGATTTAGCTATATTTCAATCCTCATCTATATTTCAACAAGTAAATACAATAACTAATAAGGAATTTCAAATATATGTTTTGTTTAGTCTCCTTGGCCGGCAAGTAAACTATTATCCTTCAAGATGTTCTTCTTTGGAGACTTGTGCAACGATGTCCAAATCTAGTATTCCGAACCTGAGCTTCGTTCCAAACCTGCAGAAAAAGGGACCCACCCTGGAGGTTAGGGTGGTGGTTCCCCCTCCGAAGCTTAAGTCAGGTATCAGGAGTAAAAAGGTAAAAGTAGAGATAGAGAGAGAAAGTGAGAGAATTTTGACAGAATAAGGGCACAATGTTCAAAAAGTGATCTTTCTTCGGATTTAAAGGGGAGTATTTATAGTGTTTGGGGTCTGATTGCTGCCTTTTGAAGTTACCCAAAATTGAGGGCACCTGATTGGCTAGGCAATCAAAACGTGACACGTGGCAGGCGTTGATTGGGAGTTGATCATCAACTAATCACTTGCAGCCATTTAATTGGGATTTGGGCCCTGAATATTCTTCAGGCCAAAAGGTAGGCTTTTATTCCTTTCACAGTAAAAGCTTAGGGTTTTAACCATTTGTTTACTCCTTTTGATGGGACACGTGGATGGTCCTGATGGATCCATGTGTCCCCAGGAGAATCGCCGATTATTTAGACTACAACATTTGCCCCTAAAAGGGGATTTTACTGTTGGCCTTAAGATGGTTAATACCCTTTTACTTGAGGGAGTTACTTCTTTTTCAAAAAGACAAGCCGCAGTATTTTCTTGTATTGTCAGTCATTTTTAACCGGTTCAGGAGGTTTTTCACCCCCGGACCCTGTACATAAGTTCTTTTGTTCTTACTTCAATCATTTCACACCTTGAGAGAATTTTTCTAAAGAGAGAGGCTCTGCATCTTTTCTAGTTTTCTGGAGAGAGAGTGAGTTCGTCCAGCTTTCACTTTCTTCTCCGAACGTCCAAGCGCCCATCAGGTATCCTTTCTTTCTTCTTTGCTCTCTTTAATTCTTTATTTTTTCTTAAAAAATCAATAGAATTGATTCATCTTCTTCGTTAAATAATCCCGCCCATTCAAGAGTTTGTCTTGACACTAGAACCGATAGTATTTCTTCTTCGGCACATTCTAGAGTTGGGCCTATTCAAGCCAATTATGTATTTTTTTATGGTAGTCAGACGACCCAGTCTTTACCTGTGCAGGGTAATCTGGCGCGCGTCAACCAAACGGCCCGTCTAGGACGAAGAAAAATTCTCCCTACTTACAACTCTGACATGGAAGAATCTACTAGACAAGTTCTAGAAGGGACGAGGGAAACCCAAAGTGCTCAGCCATTGGTCGGGCCTACTTCCCCTAGCCACAGTAGGGAAGAAAACCTCGAAGCAAGTCCCGAGCCCAGTCCGTCTAGTAGGGAGGTTGAAATGGAAGAAGCCGACGGAGGCAATAATGAGGGTGATTCCAGCACCGCTGAAGAATCGGACGATCCCTCCACTACTTCGCCTGAAATTAGGAGACGCTTAGGTCCCCTCTCTGACCCTGGTTTTATTTTAGCCAACCGTAGGTGGTTAGAGAAAATTGGCCCTGATCCCAGCTTCTTATCTTCTGTCATGCCCATGTCGGGCTACTCTTTTGTCATTCCAAATAAATAGGCTACAATCTTAAGCGCTCCCAGGAACCACTTCGCTGTCTACAAGCTAGCCTGGGACGCGGGATTGAGATTTCCTCTTCATGATTTCATCGAGCAAGTGTTAAGGCATTACAACATCGACCATAACCAGCTGGCGCCGAAAGCCTGGCACAACATTCTTACTTTTATAGCCGTCTGCGAGTTGCACGGCCTGACCCTTTCTCTATCGGCCTTTACTTAGATACACTATGTATCTAAGATTCCGAAGACGGTGGACGGAGCTTGGTTCAGCTTTTGTAACCGTCTGGGGTTTCTCACTGCCTGGGACAAGCCTTCGAAGATGCACGAGTGGAAAGCCGATTTCATCTTCCGAGCTGCCAATGATTATATTGCTGAGGGGTACCACGTCCATAGCCGGGCAGCAATGAATACTGGACGGGGGATGTCTTTTTTGGAGTTAGAGGATAGGTTTGACGAAGAGGTGGTGGAATACTTCAAAATAAAAGAATATTCCAGACCAAATCATTCATCCTTTAAAGGGCTAGCTAACTGGATTCCTTTCAAGGAAATATTTTTTAATGATAACTTCTTGGTCGCTGCTGGCTTACGATTGGCCGGGGACAAAGGTAAAACTTCAAAAATTCTCAAGTAAACCATGCCGTCTATAGTAATTATCTTACTAATCTCTTGGTCTCGTTTTGCATACGTGGCCAGAGCACTCCTAAAAAAGTCTTGGACGGGTGACATCAATATGTCTAAGTTCACCGACAACTTGTGGAAGGAATTTACCAAGACGGGGGCCGATAAAAGGGTCGAGACTCTGGTAAAATTAAATAATATTTTTTGACGCCCGTCTAGAGTTCTTAGACGTATTTCATGGTTCAGACGAGGGTCCTTCACAGAAGGAAAACATTTGGCCTTAGACGTTGGATCTACCAGCAGCGGGCTTTGGACGAAGGTTCCTCGGAGAAGGAAAGCAGCCATAGCTGGCCGGCCTCCTTCCGTGAGAGATCTTCGTCTAACACTTGATGCTAATCTCGGACGAGGATCCTGCTGACGGGTTAACCTCGTCCAAAGACTGACCGTAGTTCATGGACGAGGGTCCTTTGAAGAAAGAAAACGTCTAAAGTTGGTCGGTTTCCTTCTGCAAGTGGTTTCCGTCCAAGATCCGAGGTTGTCCTTGTCAATGAGGATTTTCGGACGAGGGTCCTTCATAGATGGAAATCGGCTAATCTTGGCCGGTTTCCTTTTGTGAATGGTCTTCGTCCAAATCTTGAATGAAGTCCTCTAGACGAGTACACTTTGTAAGTTGGTCTTCGTCTGAAGAGAGTTTGTTTGACTTTTTGGCCGGCTTTCTTTAGCAAGCAACCAAGGCCTGAGAATTTTTGAATTTGCCACTTGCTTTTGGTCGTACACATTTTGACTTGATATTATTTGTTTGCACAGAAGAATGCCCCAACGAACAAGACACCGCCTGGGAACTTCTTCGTCCAAAAAGAGGCGTGTTGTGGCTGGTGATCAGCCCTCGGCCAAAAAGCCCAAGGTCTTTGTGGCTAAGAAGAAGAATTAACGGCCTTCCGTTCATAAGACAACTCCGACTAGCAAGGGGACCGGAGAAAAGCCTATCCCGCCTCCAGTGGGTAAAGCTTTGAAGGTGGACAAATCGTCCACCGATGCTCCTACCTTAGGAGAGAAAGGGCTTGTCTCTACCCTTCTCAATACTGATCAGTTGGACACAGCTGCTCAGCTTGAGGTCCAGCCGGATTATGTTACTGGTGGATCAGCCGGATGCGGCTGCTAAAGACAGATCGGCCTTCAGCAGGGTGGTCGCTCAGCTGGTGGCTCTATTACCGTTTTCTGTTAGATCCGTGTCTTTATCTTCGGGTGAGTCATACTACCCCAACATAGTTAGGACGCTACGGGTTGGTGGACGTTCTATGAGTCCGTCCAACAGACAAGCACTAGTCTTCCCTATCAAGAGAACTTACCCCCCCTTTTCACATAAGAACAAAGGATCAGCTTCAGCTTTTGTTGCTCTGCCAGTAGACTCAGACAATGAGTCTTCTACTGCCTTTGCTAAAATGTCAAAGGTTGAACGAGAGAGGCTCAAACAGGAGTTGTTCAAATGCTACCCTGAGTCCACCATAAAGGTCTTGAGGGGAGCATCATCTGGACATATGGGCTACATGTCTCAACTTGCTGCTGAGGTACATCGCGCTGCTGTTTTTATTTTGGTACTTGTAATTTTTTTTTTCTTTTAACTCGTCTACTGACTCGTTTGATCTTCGTTATTTCAGCTTCTTGCTCGCATCATCGTAACTGAAGACTGGCGAGAGAGCTTAGGAAGGAGAATAAGCATCTCGTCCATCAAGCTACAACGGCCGGTGTAGACACATAATCGTGTCTCCCCATTTAAGGGTCCAATGATGAAATATACCACGGTCTTAGTTGACATGGCCCAATGGAGGAGCAGTCTGAATAACCAGGCAATGTGTGTTTTGAAATAATATTATAAAAGCCCAATTAATCATTCATGATGATTAATTGTAAGTTCAACCCGTGAAATGTTTTTTTTAAAGTCCATTTTAAAAGCCCAACTGAATATTTATTATTTTCATAAATATTTTTCTAATATCTATTGTTTTGATAAATATTTTCTTAATGTTTATTATTTTGATGAGTATTTTCCTAAAGGCTTTTATTATTATCCTTTACTAGGTTTTTAATCCGGAAAATTCGATCTCCGAATTTTTCGAGATAAAAAAGGCATCTTGAAAGCACGCGTAACATTAAAAAAGGAATGTTTAGGAATATATGTTTTCCCCGGTTATTTGTATTTTTGTGTGTCATTTGCGTCCGAGGTACCCAACATTAAGCGACTCTATACGAGTTATAACCGCCAAGGTCTCGCGGACCACTACAACTTAACAACAAAAAGCAAGCACTATGGACATTGTGACTCACATAGCACCGCCAACGCGCAAGTCCTTCACATGCAACAAAAGCTGCGTTTATCTTTTCGAAAACGCGTTTCCATGTGCGAAGTTTTAACTGGACGGACTACGTCAGGCAGGCCAACCTGCGCCTGACGCGTGTCCTCGCGCCTGCCACGAGGGTGTGCGTTAGACGCACACGCTTGTTTGCCTATAAATACGGGATGATTTCCCGAATCAAGGACAACTTGGAATTATTATTTTTACGCACGTAAATACTCTGAAACATTCTGAAATATACTTTGAATACAAAACATCCAAAACACTTTTGATTTTCCACATTGATTCTGGTTCCTGATTCTACTATATTCCTGGTTCCAAGATTGCTTCGACAGAATATCACTACGCTCTTCGATCTAAACCGTATAGGATTTGCGTCTGGCGCAGGAGTGTTGCGCCAGGCGCAATTTAATGCGTTTGGTGCAATACTCCTGCGCCAGACGCAAATCCTATACGGTTTAGATCAAAGAGTGTAGTGACCTTCAGTCGAAGCAGTCTTGGAACCAGGAATATAGTAGAATCAGGAACCAGAATCAATGTGGAAAATCAAAAGTGTTTTGGATGTTTGTATTCGAAGTATATTTCGCAATGTTTGAGAGTATTTGCGTGCGTAAAAATAATAATTCCAAGGTGTCTTTGATTCGGGAAATCAGCCCGTATTTATAGGCAAACAAGCTCGTGCGTCTGACACACACCTTGCGCCTGGCGCAAGCCCTCGTGGTAGGCACGAGGACACGCGTCAGGCGCAGGTTGGCCTGCCTGACGTAGTCCGTCCAGTTAAAACTTTGCACATGGAAACGCGTTTTCGAAAAGATAAATTTTTATCTTGCGTCTCACACAAGACTTGCGCTGGGCGCAGGACTCTGTGTGAGTCACAAGTCCATGTGTCAGGCGCTCATTGGAGTTCTGACGCGATATGACAATGTGCTGGACGCAGTAGCGCGCTGAGCGCAGCCGCCGCGTCCGGCGCAAAATCCGGAATATTCTAGAATATTCCTCTTTTAATGTTACGCGTGCTTTTAAGATGCCTTTTTTATCCCGAAAAATCCGGAGATCGAATTTTCCGGATTAAAAACCTAGTAAAGGATAATAATAAAAGCCTTTAGGAATATATTTATCAAAACAATAAACATTAAGAAAATATTTATCAAAAGAAATAAATATTAGAAAAATATTTATGAAAATAATAAATATTCAGTTGGGCTTTTAAAATGGACTTTAAAAAAAATATTTCACAAGTTGAACTTACAATTAATCATCATGAATGATTAATTGGGCATTTATAATATTATTTTAAAACACACATTGCCTGGTTATTCAGACTGCTCCTCCATTGGGCCAAGCCAACTAAGACCGCGGTGTATTTCTTCATTGGACCCTTAAATGGGCAGACACGATTATGTGTCTATAGAAGCCTCCACTTTGACTGAGGTTTGTAAAACCGAAAGTCAAAGTACACGTGTCGGGACGGAGAATGATTCTAGATGCTATGCAATCGAAAATCATTCTTTTGCACCGGTATTTGCAAAACAAGCAAAAACTTCAGGAACAAGCATGGGTGAAACATATTCGCAAAATAATTGTAAATTTACAAAAATGAAATGTTATATGGGAAAAAGAATCATGAGCTATTATGATCCGTCTCATGTCGGGGTAGAGTTTTTGGCCTATTCCAATGCAATATGTGTAGATCAATTGACGCGGAATGTTTGGCCTATTCCAAGGCAATTGTTGCAGAATGTTTGTCCCATCCCAAGGCAATCGTTGTGGAATGTTTGTCCTATTCCAAGGCAATCGTGGTGGAATGTTCGTCCTATTCCAAGGCAATTGTTGTGGAATGTTTGTCCTATTCCAAGGTAGTTGTTGTGGAATGTTTGTCGTCTTCCAAGGCAGTTGTTGTGGAATGTTTGTCCTCTTCCAAGGCAATTGTTGTGGAATGTTTGTCCTCTTCCAAGGCAATTTTTGTGCAATGTTTGTTCTCTTCCAAGACAATTGTTGTGGAATGTTTGTCCTCTTCCAAGGCAATAGTTGGAGTTGATTGAAAGTGGTCCGTAGACCTAACGGTTTGTGTGTCGTTGTTGACGGTTTATGTGCCGTCATTGATTTTTTTTGAGTGTTCATTGTCTCTTGAATGATAGACGTTGAGAATTTGTAGGATGACATTTTTTGCAAACTTTTGAAAGTTCGTTGAATTGTCGCGCACAATGTCTTAACGAACATTTGAAGTCACTCGGAATTGTTCGTGTGGGCCCCACATGGCTAAGAAGCCCCCAAGCGTGCTGTACAGGACTATGCAACAGACGCACAGGCCTGCGCTTGGCGTGGTATGCTGTGCTGGACGCAGTTCTATGTCATTTGAATTCATAGGAAGTTGAGCATGTGGGGCCCACTTGGCTAAGAACCCCCCAAGAGCGCTGTACAGAACTGTCGTCAGACGCACAGTCCTGCGCTTGGCGTGGTATGCTGCGCTGGACGCAGTTTGTTGCATGTGGGACAGCGTTGTCGGTGCGCTGGACGCACCATGTATATAGTGCTTGTTTTTTGTTGTTAAGTTGTAGTGGTCCGCAGACCTTGGCGGTGTATAACTCGTATAGAGTCGTTTAATGTTGGGTACATGCGAATACAAATGACACACAAAAATACAAATAACCAGGGGACACATATATTCTAGAATATTCCTTTTTAAATGTTACGCGTGCTTTCAAGATGCCTTTTTTATCCTGAAAAATCCGGAGATCGAATTTTCCGGATTAAAAACCTAGTACTGGATAATAATAAAAGCCTTTAGGAAAATATTTATCAAAACAATAAACATTAAGAAAATATTTATCATAACAATAAATATTAGAAAAATATTTATGAAAATAATAAATATTCAGTTGGGCTTTTAAAATGGACTTTCAAAAAAATATTTCACGGGTTGAACTTACAATTAATCATCATGAATGATTAATTAGGCATTTATAATATTATTTTAAAACACATATTGCCTGGTTAATCAGACTGCTCCTCCATTGGGCCATGCCAACTAAGACCGCGGTATATTTCATCATTGGACCCTTAAATGGGGAGACACGATTATGTGTCTATAGAAGCCCCCACTTTGACTGAGGTTTGTAAAACCGAAAGTCAAAGTACACGTGTTGGGACGGAGAATGATTCTAAATGCTTTGCAATCCAAAATCATTCTTTTGCGCCGGTCTCTGCAAAACAAGCAAAAACTTCTGGAACAGGCATGGGTGAAACATATTCGCAAAATAATTGTAAATTTACAAAAATGAAATGATATATGGGAAAAAGAATCATGAGCTATTATGATCCGTCTCATGTTGGGGTAGAGTTTTTGGCCTATTCCAAGGTAACATGTGCAGAGCAATTGATGCGGAATGTTTGGCCTATTCCAAGGCAATTGTTGCGGAATGTTTGTCCCATCTCAAGGCAATTGCTGTGGAATGTTTGTCCTATTACATGGCAATCATGCCGGGATGTTCGTCATATTCCAAGGCAATTGTTGTGGAATGTTTGTCCTCTTCCGAGGCAATGATTGTGGAATGTTTGTCCTCTTCCGAGGCAATTGTTGTGGAATGTTTGTCCTCTTCTAAGGCAATTGTGGAATGTTTGTCCTCTTCCAAGGTAGTTGTTGTGGAATGTTTGTCCTCTTCCAAGGCAATTGATGTGGAATGTTTGTCCTCTTCGAAGGCAATTGGTGTGGAATATTTGTCCTCTTCCAAGACAATTGCTGTGGAATGTTTTTCCTCTTCCAAGGCAATTGCTGTGGAATGTTTGTCCTCTTCCAAGGCAATTGCTGTGGAATGTTTGTCCTCTTCCAAGACAATTGTTCTGGAATGTTTGTCCTCTTCCAAGACAATTGTTGTAGAATGTTTGTCCTCTTCTAAGACAATTGTTGTAGAATGTTTGTCCTCTTCCAAGGCAATTGTTAAAGTTGATTGAAAGTGGTCCGTAGACCTAACGGTTCGTGTGTCGTTGTTGACGGTTTGTGTGCCGTCATTGATTTTTTTTTTTTTAGTGTTCATTGTCTCTTGAATGACAGACGTTGAGAATTTGTAGGATGGCATTTTTTGCAAACTTTTGAAAGTTCGTTGAATTGTCGCGCGCAATGTCTTAATGAACATTTGAAATCATTCGGAATTGTTCGTGTGGGCCCCACGTGGCTAAGAAGCCCCCAAGCGTGCTGTACAGGACTATACAACAGACACACAGGCCTGCGCTTAGCGTGGTATGTTGCGCTGGACGCAGTGCTATGTCATTTGAATTCATAGGAAGTTGAGCATGTGGGCCCCACTTGGCTAAAAAAACCCCATGAGCGCTGTACATGACTGTCGCCAGACGCACAAGCCTGCGCTTGGCGTGGTATGCTACGCTGGACGCAGTTTGTTGCATGTGGCACAGCGTTGTCGGTGCGCTGGACGCACCATGTATATAGTGTTTCTCATCTGTTGTTAAATTGTAATGGTCCGCAGACCTTGGCGGTGTATAACTCGTATAGAGCCGTTTAATGTTGGGTACCTGCGAATACAAATGACACACATATATACAAACAACCAGGGGACACATATGTCCTGTGATGTGGGTGCTAGTGATAGGAAAAGACCTGACCTATAAAGAGTGACCTCTAATACTCTAGACTTAAAGGTGCTATCGTGTGGGCATACGTGTGTGTATGTGTGACTCGATGATTGACGCTTGAATCCTATAGCTAAGGACGAAGGATGCAATGTTTGACACAATGTTTGGACGATGCAGATATGTAATGCAAATGTAAAGATATGACACTAATGTAGAGGTATGACACTAATGCAGAAGCTCAATTTTTTGTTTAGAAAACTGTTTTTGAAAGAGGAGAAATGGGAATCCCCAAGGATGATCCATGTAGGTTATGTTTGATTCAAAATGTGTTGTAGTTGCTACGGGCCTAAGTGAGCCCATAAAATAGTTATGATCTCATATGGGTCTAGGGCCCACAATCCTTTGTTTGGACTCGAAATGAGTTCCTGATCAGGGTACACATTGGGCCTATGAAAGGGGAGAAATGGGAAGCCCCCAAGGATGATACATTCAATTGCTGGATTTGAAATTCGATGTAGTCCTCGTAATGCTTGAGTTGTATATGCTTCGAGGTTTGTATGTCAAGGGCCTAAGTGAGCCCGTAGAGTATGTTCGATCTTGTATCAGTTTGGGTTTTAAAACCCAAGATTAGATGTCGTGCATGGACTCGTAATGAAGTCCTTATTACAATAAGTCTGGACTTGGAGCCTGTGATTTTATGGATGGACCAGTGATGAAGCCCCCAGTAAGATGGTTTGGATGAAGTACTCAACTTGATTGCTTGATTTTGAAGATATATCGTCATGCTTAGCGAAAGTTTCGACCGAAGATTCCATATAAGGTTCTTAAGGTGAAAAAGACAAGAAAGATCAAAGAAAAGAACACTCATGGGATGAGGCGCGGTCATAGTGCTGAGTGTTGAAAGGTTATGCTAAGGTTGGCTTAGAAGCGATAACTTGGCTTAGAAAAAGGAAGTGATTAGAATAAGAAAAGGCGGAGTCATAATGAATCGACTCCAGCAATAAGCTAGGCTAATGATGCAGGTTCGAATCCCAGTCTAGTTCTAAGGGTAGGGATGAGCATTGAAGATTCATGATTTTTGGGTGATCGCGCTTTTCTCATGGGCCTAGGCGAGCCTTAAAAAATTATGTTTTGAATTAAAATGGTCGGGCCTCAAAAGAGGTTGCCTACGTATCCATGACGGAATCAGGCCAGTCGTAGCATTTAGCATTTAATGGTGGCCGAGCATTTTGCTTTGGAGCCATTTGCAATGAATTAAGCATTGAATTGGGCATTGAATTGTAAGAGGTCTTTAGCAAGGGTGGATAATGATGTTGGTTTGGTTTGGTGCGGTCGGACCTCAGAGTGAGGTTTTCTACGTATCTTTAGCAGAATCAGACCATTCGTAGTTCAGGCTCGTGAATAAGAAGATGCCCTGACTTTTGCCTATGTCGCCCTTGCGGGTTTTCGACTTAGCGGGCTTGGGTTTGTCTTTTGTGGCTTATTGGGACGCAATGTGCATGGTTGTTAAGAAGGTTTATCACAGAAGATTTGAAGTTGGAGGTTTAGAATCGCAGGTTTAAGGTTTTGAAGGAAATACCTTTGACAAAGCTATTGATGGGCTTATTTGCAACACTTCTCTTTTTTTTTTTTTTATATATATTTTGCACTTTTTGTTTCTTTTTTTTTTTTTTTTTTTTTTTTTTTTTTGCTTTAATTCTTGTTTTATTTCTCTTTATTTTTACTTGCCCTTTACATTGAATTGTTGTCAAGTGTACTTCCTATGAGGTAGGTTAAAGGGAGAGGGGTGTTATGTATGGAGGAATGGTTGTAGTGAAGGGGGAAATGCCAGTTTTTCATTGCCTTTATTAGAATAGTCATGAGACTTAGGAATTCATTTCTTTTAAGGCGACGATCGTGATTTTCATTGATGCTCATTAGTGCAAGGTTAGAAAAGAAATACTCATTTATTGATTGAAAATTATGAGTACATGCAATAAGAGGGGAAATCGTATATTGGACTGGTAAAAATAAGAGAAATGAAACAGGAAATGAAATCCTAAGTCTAGACTCCAACGTCGCATGACAAGACAGCTTTGTTGCTTCAATCTTCATGAGGTCTCTTTCTAAACGAAAAGAGATGAAGTGTATTTTTCGCGTTGATTGGACCTAAGCGAGTCCAAATGCTTTGATGAATATATGCTATTGGGACTGGGGCTGCGTCTTTGTAGTCTGGGTCGGATAGCAATCCTTTGTACCCATGTCAATGACCCCTATCCTATCTGCGACCTCGTTCGAGAGAATCGGAAGTCTTCCTTTTTCTATCATATCGTGAATGAGGTGCTTTAACTTATAGCAATCGTTAGTTTTATGTCCGTTTCCTCTATGATACTTGCAATAGGCATTTTTGTCCCAGTTGGGCTCTTTTCTGTCTTCCTAAGATCTGGAGTGGGTCATATAGGGTAGAGCAATTTTCTGAAATAAAGATACTCGAATAAAGCACCATAGCTCATGTGTAAGGATATGAACTCCCCCTTGGGCTTTTTTTTTAGGCATGGTAAGAGTTGGTGCAGGTCTGGAATGCATCTCGTTAGGTGAATCATTAATAATGCTTTCGCCTCCTCAAGAGCGAGACGAGCTTTCAGGGATTGATTTGATGGAAGGGTTTATCTGCGGACTGTGTTGTGTAATGTCATGTAGTTCATTGATCCTTCGTCGGTCAGTTATGATTGCGGTAAAACTAGCTGGTGCCTTGTAATGTGCTTCTAGTCTGGCAACGCGTGCTACAAGATCGATGAGTGTACCCTACAACTCATCAACTCGTTCTTGAGGTGAGCTTGACATATTGTATATTTCCTGTAATGAATCATCCATCGGGAGATTAGAAATGGAGTGATGATGGAGGGAGAGACATGGAATGAAAGAATATATTTCCTGTAATGTCCTATATGCATGATGACTTTTTTTTAATTTTTTTTGGATGTACCTAGACCTAATGCATGTATGCACGACTGAATCTACGCGTTCGAACCTGTAAAGACTGCCTAGATATCCCGAAAGAAGGAATTAGATCGCTTGTAGTTCAGGACTACTAAATGCGGGATGCATGAAATAAAATGGAGAGTATGGATGCAATGAGACTCCTAAATGCCTAATAACTCTAGTTATGCATGAAGTGTATGAATGATGGACTATGCAATGCAAAAGGATTCTAGTATGAATGCAGTCCTAGACCTGACAGACTTCTAATGATGTTAGGATCCTAGAATTGGCGAACTTTCAAGGATGCTAGACTCCTAATATGCATGAGACTCTAGTGGACCTAGACTCCTAAAGATGGACGGAACTCTAGTGGACTTAGACTCCTAAAATGGACCGAACTCTAGTGGACCTAGACTTCTAAAATGGATGGAATTCTAATAGAAAACAAAGACTCTCAAGTTTTAGGTGAAGATAAACACGAGATGTTCTGAATAGACAATGGCTCAAATACACGAAGTATTATACGGAATTGATCACCACATTGCCTAAAGTGACTGAAAACAAGGAATGCACAACAATACGCCACGTAGCGGTTCTGCGTGTGGCACAAAGGGTGCGTTAGACGCGGGCCAACAGTGTTAGGCGCATCCTCATGCATCTAGCGTACTGAACCCACCCTCGTGTTTGTGACAGTTTAGACGATGTTTTGATAAATCTTGTATAATGTCAAGACGCGAAGACCGACACACTAATTATAACAACAGTTTAGGACGCACGAATTGACGCAAATTGTTGACGCGATCAGTGGTCAGAAGACCAATTTGGATGGGACGAAAAGACTGCTTGTCACGCAACATATGTGCGTGGCTCGCGGGATTTGCGTTTGGCGCAGGAGTGTTGCGCCAGGCGCAATTTAATGCGTTTGGCGCAATACTCTGCGGCATGCATATTGGTAATTTGACAAATGTTCGGGCGGAAACAACGACAGTTTTAGACGCGTATTGTATTAGTTTTTTAGGCGCGACACATATCAACATGTTAATAAAATATGATCTGGCAAAAATTGCAATCACACATAAATGTCAAGTAACATGGATGCAAAAGTTCTCAACCTAAAGTCCAGTTCTACATTCAACTATTGGTCAGGTTTAGGTTAAGGCTGAAAGGGTCTATGACTAAGAGATTGATCCCACGCTTCGTACCCCTGCTTAAAGAGGTGGCCACGTGTCGCACTCAAGTCTCAAGTCAGGAACAAGAGAACAATGCCATAGTTGGGTAGGTTTGCTTATGACTAAGATCCAACACTATCGCTCAGGAAGCTTTTTGGATGGACAAAGCGCAAACCCCCCGGGGGTGACCTCACACATAGATCATGTGTTAATGAGGCAAAGGTAGATTGTCCTTATGGTGGCTGAACAATAGCCATGCACATGCAAAACAATATAGAATTCTAAGGCATAAAAATAAGAATGAATCGTATTTGTCAAGTTTCACCCATTCATTTAAAAAAATAATTTTTTTTTGAAATCCTCCCTAGTGGAGTCGCCAAATTGTTGGCGTGTTTTTATTTTGCCTACGCGGTGTGAGCGCATATTAGATTTGACTACCCCATTGTTAAGGTTTTATAAAAAATATGTTTTGAAGTCGCCAACAATTCTTTAGAGGAAGAATCATAAACCTAATTGGATTGAAACGGAAGGGACATCTTAGGGACTTATCCAATGTAGATTTTCCCGTCATGACTCCATAAATGGTCAGGAACCAAAAAGTGAGTTCGGGGGTGGGTACAATATAGTCAGGAACTATATTGCCCAATTGCTGGCCTCTACTAAATAACAATTTACAGTAGACTTTATGCAATAGAACAATCAAATAATATTTTAAAGCACCCTAAAATAATTAATCTAGATGGGTTCAGGAAGCACACAGAAAGACTAATTATTTAGTGACGAGTCGATATACAATCATTTTACAAGGTTCCTAACAGGTTGTCCAAATTATCTGAATTAATTAGAACAGGTCTTTAGGTTTTGTTTAGCATAATAACGTATGGGTGATAAGAGCATGCAAGACAATCATAATAATATGAGCATTATATACAGAAAATATAAAAAAAGAGGTTAGAATTTACAAAAGGACCACGATTATTAATTAAAAATCTACATCATAACAAAAAAGGTTAGTAACTTCAATGAGATAAATATGATTATTCAAGAGCCCTCAGGATTATACCTATACGGTTTAGATCGAAGAGCGTAGTGACCTTTAGTCGAAGCAATCTTGGAACCAGGAATATAGTAGAATCAGGAACCAGAATCAATATGGAAAATCAAAAGTGTTTTGGATGTTTTGTATTCGAAGTATATTTCAGAATATTTGAGAGTATATTTGTGCGTAAAAATAATAATTCCAAGCTGTCTTTGATTCGGGAAATCAGCCCGTATTTATAGGCAAACAAGCGCGTTGGTCTGACGCACACCCTGCGCCTGGCGCAAGCCCTCGTGGCAGGCGCAGGTTAGCCTGCCTGACGTAGTCCGTCCAGTTAAAACTTTGCACATGGAAGCGCGTTTTCGAAAAGATAAATTTTTAACTTGCGTCTCACACAAGACATGCACTAGGCGCAGGACTCTGTGTGAGTCACAAGTCCACATGCTAAGTTAAAGCAGCTGGTCTTAAGACTGATAAATTAACAAACTTGCCTTACAACTTGGACGACTTTCGAACTTTAAATAAATAAACACAAGTAGATATGAGATCAGTCCAAGACTATGGACGATCTTCGAATTTTACTTAAATTACACTAGTGGAAAAAACGCTATATGTCACAACATAACCGTTGCGGTCCTTAAGATAACCGAAGCGGTAAATCCTCAAAATTTTAGGTGGGAAACTTGGGAATAAAAACCGTTGCGGTTCTTAGAGAACCGGATCGGTTAACAAAAAATCGATCTGGTTTTCAGTTAACCGTTTTGGTTCTCTTAACCGCAACGGTTATTTTTTTTTATGAGCTTGGTATTGAGCGCTGGGCTGAATTGAGCCCAGTTAATATGAGAAAGGCCCAGTTGGAGCCCCCTTTTGCTCCTCAACATTTCCTCTCCTCTCTCCTCTCTCCTCTCTCCTCAAACTTCCCTCATCTCTGATTTTCACGCCACCATCGCCCTTTCAATTCTCAATAACTAGCCTTATATGCACGCGATGCGTGCGAAATTATTATTGGAATTTAATTATTTGCGTAATGACATCTAGTATTAATTTTTAGAAAAATTATTTACAAAGTTTATCTAAGGAAAAACATATTCATGATGTAACAATATAATAACAAAGACAGTAAATGAAATCTCTAGTGTTTCAACTACATAATTTATCTTGATGGTGCTTGGTTAACCACATGCACTCTTTAGCCCAGTTGACTTGCAACACGTAGCTAACAGTATAAGAATGATGTGGTTTGAACTCTTGCATAGGTGGAGGTATAATCCAAGAGAAGACTTTATTTCCATGTTTTGAAAATACCGTCTGCATGACTCGGGTGCGTCCATTTGGCTGCATTAACGCAAACAATTGTACAATTATTTTGTAGAGGTAAATATAGGCTTTGAAATTATGCAGTGTATTTAAAAAGCAATGCAAGCTAGTTTGTAATAGATGATAACCTATTGAAGTATTAATTTTATGTCCATAGCTGAGCATCTCATAATGAGTTGTGCAAGATCGTGAAGCATTGTGACCTTTAAAGAACCACATCTATCACATATTGTAAGCCGAATTAACAATCTGTTAATAAAAAAGATATATAAGTTAATCAGAATAAATAAATCTTGGTTGTTTAATGATAAAGATCAAATAAGTTCGAAAACTATACCTTGGAATGGTTACAACATTAGTAAGATCGCAAGACTCACATTTAGGAACCCCTTGGAAAATAACCACCTTTCTAAGACAACGATGACATGCTTCATATATGATATTGTCAGCCTGCTCAAGATGACACACATTGGCAATAACTCGACAATATTGTACCTACAAGATGATTGAAAGTTATTTATTCATGTATAGGTTTATTTTAGTTTAAAAAATAAACATTAAGGGTTTAATTACATTTCTCACGGCATGAAAAGGTAGCTAATTGGATCCGATGAGCATTTGAAATATCAATAGATGATTGTAAGGAGAAAGGAGTTGAGCGGAACCCCGCAAGCCTTTTTTTGGCTAATTTATCGGATTCATACCTATAAATTTAGAAGAAAAAATTATTCAATAAAAATAGTAATTTAAGATACCCATTGATATAATTAGGTTGCACATACCATGTAGATAAGGAAGTAGTTAAGTCATCTACTTTGTTAACATGAATCCTGGAGTAAAATCTCGTTGTAAGATATGCCCGACCTATGTTTAAGAAACATTGAAAACCACTATCACATATTATTATGACAATTTTAAATATGAAAATGAAAATGCAAATAATGCTAATTCATGTAGTTCGATAATGTACCACGAAAGCACTTTACATGTAGACCACATGCAAAAAGAATTATTGGACAAAAATTATTTTCAGTGTTAAGATGCCCATCTCCAAGTACATGCACAAATTCATTCCAAAGGGTTAACTTAATAATTGTCCAACTGCAAGTGGGAAATGGGATTAGTGTTAGGAACATTTTGTATTAAATGAATATAGAGATGGTATACAAATAAAAATTAATTTCTTAGAATATACTTACGTTTTATCCATTATCGCCAAATCTCTTTTAACCGAATTTCCTCCAACAGACTCAATTGGTGAAGCATATAGAACTAATCCCATTGCATCTTAACAAAATCAAAATTGTATAACTAAAGTTAGCTTCTTTCAAGCTAAGAATTTAATCTAGATAGATGGTTAGTAAAAGTACCGAACAATATATCAGTACGATTGGCATGAACATGGAACTGGTTGAAAGCAACTAAATTGTAGAAGAATCTAGGAATTGCACTGTCATCATGCTCTTCGCGTATCACAATTTTTTCTGCTGCTATCGTCATTTGTTTCCAGTTTGGGACGATTTTATTACTCTCATCGGCGTGCACTACTTGCACCCCACAGAGTACATAAACAAATCCATTGTGAAACCTTCCTATGAAGTTTTCAACATGGGGCGAGAATATAGTGCATTGTATGCACTCACCCTGTTATTTAAACCAAAATGGAAGTTGATAATAGTGTATTGATTGTATCATTGTGAAATAAATTATAAAACATTATTTGAAATTTTCTTTGACCTCGACATCAATGATAAGCATTTTCCATATCTGCTTAGCTGTTCCGCGATGATTGTAAGTGAATATGTCGTAGTTACGAACCAACCGAGCCCTGACACTATATCGTCGTATCCCGCAAGGATATAAATGCATAAAGGGTGGATAATGGAACTCCATCCTGAAAAAATATGTTAGAGATAAAAATGTAGTTACATATAAGTTGAAAATGACTAACATCCCTATTTGTACATCCACATCACATTACAATATGTTAAGGGTTCACAATAAATCATTATCGTAATGATGCAATTAATTGAAGACTATAAGCTTACGATAGGAACATGAGATCATTATGAATTAAGTCATAATAGTAAAGTACATATATTAGGTAGAATCATGACTATTTTTCAATCAGTTACATTGTGCTCTTGTTACAAAGGGTTATTTGAAAATTGTACACATTAAATACAACTATTCATGAGGCAATAAAACTTCTTTATATACAATGTTCTTTGTAAACACCCCTTGATGTCCTTGTACTTTCCCCTTTTTTACCACAATCTTTCTTGTATTCTCTAAGGTTCCCCGTGATAATGCCACATAGAGCTGACCGTGGCTGAATACATGATATGGTAGGTAAATGCCTACATGTGGTATAGTTTGCCCCTGAGGCTTGTTTATTGTCAAGGCAAAACTAACCTTCACTGGAAACTGCTTTCTAACCAGCTTAAATGGCAACTTTATATCTTCAGCACTCTTCAACGGAATTCTGGGCAGAAAAACTCTGTTTCCCCTAGAATGCCCTGTTAAAATCTCAGCATCTATAAAATGTTCATTTAGTGAACGACAAAGCAATCGTGTTCCATTGCAAAGCCCATTTTTAGGATCGATGTTTCTCAAAAGCATAAAGGTACCCCAGGTTTCAGAGTGAGAGCATGAGGAGGCAATCCCGAAGCTGAAATTGAATTCAAAAACTCTTGCTGATATAAATTTCTCCTGTCTTCGGGAACAGAATCAATCGAATAGTATGTTTTTCCTTCTCCGAGAAACTTCTCAACAACCTTATCATTTATCTTGTCTGCATCTTCGTTGAGGGGTGTGATGATGGCCCTTTCAACCATATATATTCCTTCTCCCACATGCTGACTTAGATTTGGAAAAACCTAGTCAATCAACATTTCAATACCCACATCGTCTATTGATGGTATGACCATATTGTTTGGCAGTTTTATCATTTGATCTGACACAGTAGGTTCATCTCCGTTGCCAATTGAGAGCAACCGAGTAGCAAATGTGTTGTCTTCTCTTGATCTCATATTTTCTCTCAGATGCAAAATACTTACGTGTCTCCAAATAGGGGACTTGACAAATGAAGCATCTATCATTTGAGCCCTTGTTCCGTTTCGAACCACTGGTAACACTTGTCTGAAATCACCACCAAACACGATAATTTTCCCTCCAAACGGTAAGTCATTACCCATTAAATCTCTCTGTGTTCGTTGGGTGAAGCACAAACATGAACATAAACAGATAAAGTAGAATAAATTTAAGGGATGAGATGCTTCGTTTGATGCAATTTAAGTAATGTATTATTGGATAGAGATTCTCCTTGCTACAAATTATTTGATTCAATATCTTACTCTACTTCATACTTCTTAATATATAAAATAAGCAGCTTAATAGTATGAATATTTTCAATGCATTTAGTGGCATCAATATCAATTAGAGATTGTTAAAAGTGTGAATTTTTTGGAAAAAAGTTGTGAAAAAGTTGAGTTTCTATTTCTATTAAGCATTGACAAACAATAACATTTTATGGCTTATGCCAAGCAGCCAAGGTAAAGAGTTTTTTTTTTTTTTTTTTTTAAGGTAAAGAGTTAACTTATAGAGATACAATGTAAACACTTTGCATATATTACAAATCCTTTTATACATCCTTTAGCTCTCCAAAAATATTAGAATAGCTCTCCAAACATCTCTCTCTAGTCTCTATTTATTCACCCCCCCCCCAAAAAACCAAAAGTCCCCAACCACATATGGTCGTGTCTATTCTTGTCATTGCCTGTACCTCTCTACTCTCCAGTCTCCACTATAGTCTCTCTTTCCTCAGCTTAGACACACAAAAAAACATCAGCTAACTAAAATGGCATTAGATTGGCAAAATCCTAAGTACTTCCTTAAACAAATTTACCCATTTCAACACCAACAACAACAACGACTACACACAACAACCTTTTCAATTCCAAAATCTAGATGATATTATTATCTCGCCTCTCTTCCACCGCCATATATTTTCTTTCTCTATCTCTTCCTCCCGTCTTTCTTCGGTCCCTTCTCTCTCTATAAATGGAAACCTAATAATTGGAGATAGGGGAAGAAATTTTTACTTAATAATTGGAGCAATTTTGTTTAATTAAAGCACTGGGATGATTGAAGGTGGAAGTAGAAAATTTTGGAGAAGAAACACATAAATTTCGAAATGCAATTGAGGAGGTGAGTTTTAAATTTTTTCATGTTTTTTTACATGTGAGAGAATCTGAAATCTGATATTTATTGGACATTGTTAGTGTTTTGGAATTATTTTTTGCATATAAAATCGAGAAGATTTTAGAATTTGGGAGAGAGTGTCAAATAATTTGGGAGAGTTAGTCAAAAAATTTAGAAGAGTTTCACATTACAAAAAAACGCTCTGTAACAATTCCATGGAAAGAAATTTTGTTTTTTGGAATTCTTATTCCATGAGAAGATTGATTGTTACACACTTTTTTTTGTAAAATGATATGTGTATCTGTTGTTGTGAGTAAAATGTTTTTTCAAAGAAAAACACTATGTAAAAATGGTTTTTTGAATGTGAAATTGTTGTGAGAAGTTCATGTGAAAATGTCACACAACTTTTGTTTTTGTTATCGTTTTTCTCGAAATTTGATTTTTTGTTTTGTAAATTTCGGGAAGTACTATATACTTGAAAATGAAATATGTTCTTAATTCTTGTTCTTTTTGCTTTCTAATACAAAACTTTTGAGTAAAGTCATACTTTTTTTTTGTCTTGATTCGAATTATTTAAATTTCGACTTATCATAATACAATGAAATTGAAAGACTTTATATTGAATGTGGCTCAATTTCGATATTTAATAGAAATACCTTTTTTGTCTGTTATCTTAATTGAACCTGAGATTGCCCTTTGCAAGTTGAACTTGAGATTTCCCTGAGAACTTGAGATTGCCCTTTGCCTTCCTTTTCTTTATTACATGGTTGGAGTAGTACCTAGGAAATGAAACAAAAAAATTAATTGTATTAGTTATACAATCTCTATTGTATAAGTACTGAGAATTACACACCAAATTTTTTGGATTTTGTAGTTACCTGGTATTGGTCTCTTATGAAGATTTTGCAGGCAAGGAATGAGAGATGAGAGATTATGCAGAGAATGAAAGGGAGTAGAGGAAGAGGAGAGGAGAGGAGGAAGAAATGGAAAGGAAACTGCCGGGATTGTGTGGAACTGCCGTGGGGAGTTAAGAGTGCAGTTATTCTGTATTTCTTAGTGCCGTGATTTTTTCCTTCTTTATTTTATTTTTTTTCATGTAAAGGTTTTGTTGTAGTTTGCTTAATGTGGTGAGGGTAATTTGGGAAACTCAAGTGGACACCAAAGTCCTCAAGAGTTGCCTTATATAATAGAGATGAGGCTCGTCCTAGACTCTGGACGACCTGGGAACTTAAATAAGCAGAGTATGAATGAGACTCATCCTAGACTGTGGACGATCTTCGAACTTAGCTCAAATAAGCATTAAGTGTAAATGAGGCTCGTCCTAGATTCTGGACGACCTTCGAACTAGACTCGTCCTAGAAGTTCTAGGACTTAGTTATGCTCCCCCTTTCTTGGGCTTAGTTCGTCCTGGCATTCCGGACGAGCTTTGCAGCAAGAAGGAGAGCGACCATCATCGGCCGAGCCAACGTAAAACTCTCGATTAGGACGAGCTTGGATATGTATGCATATGCAACCCTTATATTTGGCTGTTTATGAGCTTACCATGTTCTGGCCGGCTTCCTTGAGGAAGCAATGCTCGTCTTGCAGTATTGAGCCCTTACTAGACCTGGGCATGGGCCGGGCCGGGCCTGTTCACGGGCTCGGCCCGCGGGCTTGGGGAAATGGCGGGTCGTGCCGGGGGCCGGGCCTGGAATTTTCATATTTTGTCCACGGCCCGGCCAAGGCCCACGGGCCGGGCTCGTATTTTATGTTGTTTTTTTGGATTTTTGGCAGTTTTAGACTAAAAAACAAAGGAAAGGGGCGTTCGGCCCGCGGGCCGGGCCACGGGCCATATAGGCGGGCTCGTGCCGGTGCGGGCCTAAAATAAAATTTCTTGTCCATGACAGGCCCACGGCCCACGTAGCGGACAACAGGCCGGGCCGGGCCTCGAGCGGGCTCGTGCCGGGCCGGGCCGGCCTGCGTGCTGGCCCGGTCCATGCCCACCTCTAGCCCTTACTAGGGCCTTTACTATTTAGCTGACCTTGCATTTGAAAGTAAGATACCTTTACTAAGGCGTACTTATTTCTAGTCGGCTTCCTTTTAGGAGACCAAGATTTCTCTTACTAGAGATTATCACTATATGTCTAACCAGATATGTAATCTACCTTTCTTTGGGTTCATTACATTTCGGTCGGTCTCCTTGAGAAAGCAATGTGCATCAGAAGAATGTTTATCCCTTGTTGGGTTGATTCATTCTTTTAGTTTGTTCTTGGTCATTCGTTGTTTTTCTTCAATTTTATCTACGGTTTTTTCACCAGGTACCCCTAAGGTTTCACAATATTCACCTAGTACTCTCGCGTTTTCAACAATTCACCTGGTGCCCCTAAGGTTTTGAAAAATCATCAGAATACCCTTAATGACTAACGACCGTCAACTCCGTTAGTCATTAAGGCTAAATCAACGAAATTAACCCCTAACTACCCTAATTAATACTAATTAATCCTAATTAACTCTAATGAAACCTAATTAATACTTTTAACCCCTAATTAACCTATCTCTCTCCCTAACCCCTAACCCACCACCCGACCCCACCCTCCCACCACCCCACCACCCACTCCCCCACCCTCCCACCACCCCACCACCCCACCACCCTTGGCCCCCGCCCCCACTCCAAGCAACCCCCCCACCTCCGTAGCCCCTGCCCCCACCCCTACCCCCCGCAGCCCTCCCCCCCACCCCGTGCGGCCCCGACCCTCCCCTTCACCCCCGGCCCTCCCCTCCACCGTCCTAGCCCCCCCTCCCCCTTTCCACTTGCCAGCTCGCCCCCCTCCCCTTCCCTTCGATTTCTCTCCCCGAGGTACTCACACTGCGCACCACCAAAACAACAACACTTGCGCGGGGCCTTGTAGGAAGGTGGCGCCGGCGGTGAACGGAGAAGGGCGGCGGCAGTGATATGTAGATGCGAAAAAGAAGCCCGGATCTGAAACCCAAAGCTTTTAACCCAAAGCCATCGTCGGAGATGCTAGAACCTAAAGGCTGCCGTCGGAGAAACCGGAACCCAAAGCCCGCCGTCGACGGAGTGAGAAAGACGAAATGGTGAGAGAGACGAAATCGAACGGGAAGGGGGGGGGGGGGCTAGGATGGCAGGGGAGGGGGGTTGCGGCGGTGGAGGGAGAGGGGGGGGGGGGGGTGGTGGGGGGGGGAGGGCTGGGGGCTGGTGGAGGGGATGGGCCGGAGGTGGGTTAGGATTCAAACACTTCAATGGGGGTGGGTTAAGAATCAAACACTTCAATGCAGCAGTAACACTTCAATGGGGGTGGGTTAAGAATCAAACACTTCAATGCAGCAGTGGGAGGTAGTGGTGGGTGTTGGTGGTGCTGTTGTGGTGGAGAGAGAAATGAAATACGAGTGGAAATGTTAAATTCCCGAGTCATTCGCAGCTTGTACAATTGCATTCTCAATAGTGCGTTGCCCCTGACCTCTAGTACTTGGTCCAAGGCAATGCGCAAGGTGGCCCAGTTGGCTTCTTTTGTGTACAGCATGACTCTCAGGGTGGGTTCTTCAATCTCAATTGGCAAGACGGCTTCAGTTCCATAGACCAACATGAAAGGTGTCTCACCTGTAGAGTTCTTGGCCGTGGTTCTAATGGACCATAATACCAGTTGTAGTTCTTCAACCTATAGCCCCTTGGCATTGTCCAGCTTCCTTTTGATGCCGTTTGATAGGATCTTGCTGAATGACTCTACTTGCCCATTGGCTTGTGGGTGGACGACTGCAGCAAAGTGAGCTTTGATTTCTCTTTGTGCCAACCAATCTTTCAATTTTGGTGTTTCAAACTGTCGACCATTGTCAAAGACGATGGAATGCGGCATGCTGAACCGGGTTATGATATTTTTCCAAATAAAGCCTTTGACGTCCTTCGTCGTTATACCCCACATTGCTTCAGCTTCTACCCATTTGGTGAAGTAGTCGACAACCACAATTACAAACTTCTTCTGCCCAGCGGCCGTAGGGAAGGGTCCCATAATGTCCATTCCCCATTTGGCAAGAGGAAGTGGGAACAAGATGGGAGTTAGGTAATTGGACGGCTTCTGATGCAAGTTTCCATGTTTCTGACAACTGTCACACTTCTTTGCATAAGAAAGAGCATCTTCTTTTAATGTAGGCCAATAATTCCTAGTCCTTAAGGCCTTTTCTCCCAAGGCTCTGCCCCCAATGCGAGATGCACAAGCTCCTTCATGGAGTTCCTTCAGCACTTCCAGTCCATCTTCTTTAGTAATGCACTTCAGAAGAGGACGATTGAATGATTTCTTGTACAGAGTTTCATCCCACAACTCAAACCATTTGTCCCTAGCCTTAACATACTTGGCCTCCACCAGGTCTGAAGGTAATTGACCTGTTTTTTTTAAGTTTATAATGGGCTCCATCCATATCGCCCCTCGACAAAGAAACATGACCTACTCTTGATCAATACTCTTATTTGGTTTAACTTCCCAAAACACTGTTCTTGGTGCATCATAGTCAACTGAGCTGACCAATTTTGAGAGAGCATTAGCTTGATGATTTTCTGACCTTGGTACTTGGTTGAGAACAAATCGCTTTAAGGGCTCAATCTCATCCTTGGTCTGACGCATATATTTGCTCATTGATGCTTCTTTGCATTCAAAATCTCCATTGACCTGACTAACGACTAAGACAGAGTCAGATTTGGCCTCAATCTCTAAAGCCCCAGCCGCCTTACACATCTTGATCCTAGCCTGAAGTGCCTTATACTTAGCTTCATTGTTGGATGCCTAGAACTGGAATCTTAGTGCATATTCAAATTTGTCTCCTTCTAGATATTGACAAATGATTCCTGCCCCACATCCATTGATTGTGGACGATCCATCTACAATGAGCGTCCAGTGCTTCTTTCCTTCGGCCGGATTAGATATTGGCTCCACAGTTGGCCGAGTAAGCTCAACTATAAAATCTGCCAAAGTATGCCCCTTGATAGCTTTCCTTGGCTCAAAAATTATGTCGAACATGTTCAATTCAATAGCCCACTTCAACATCATTCCAGCAGCTTCTATCTTTTGCAAAACTTGCTTCAGAGGTTGGTCAGTATAGACTAGTATACTGTGAGCTAAGAAATAAGGTCTGAACTTCCTGCGGGCCATGACCAGTGCCAACCCAAACTTTTCGACCAGTGAGTACATGACTTACAAAGTATCTTGGGATTTGCACTGACTCCCTTTCGGCCAGTAGAACAACAGTCACGACCTGAGGAGACATCGCCAAGTATACAAACAATTTTTCCCCCTCGGTTGGACTAACGAACCTAGGCAATTGACGAACATGATCCTTGATTTGCTGAAGTGCTTGCTCAACTTCTGCTGTCCATTCAAACTTAGCTTTTTTCTTAATTGTGGCGAAACAATGATGGCACATGTCACCTGACTTAGACAAGAAACGTCCAAGGGCCGCTTGGTAACCCGTCAGGCGCTGCACTTCTTGGATCTTGGACGGAGACTTAATGTCTAGAATAGCTTGGATCTATTCAGGATTTGCTTCTATTCCCCTCTGATCCACTAGGAAGCCCAAAAACTTCCCAGCCATGACGTCAAAAACACATTTTTTGGGGTTAAATTTCAGCTTGTACTATTTGATAGTTTCAAAAGTTTCTCTCAAATCACCAACATGGTCTTCTTCTTGTTGACCCTTTACTATCATATCATCTATGTATGCTTCCATGTTCCTTCCCAATTGTGGCTGCAAGACCGTGTTGATCAGTCTTTGGAAGGTGGCCGGCGTATTCCTGAGGCCAAAAGGCATACTGAGCCAACCATATAACCCCTTCTCCGTAATGAAGGACGTCTTGTCCTGGTCCTTCGACCACATGGGGATTTGATGAAACCCTGAATAAGCGTCCATGAAGCTCAACAAAGCATGGCCAGTCGTGGAATCCACCAACCGATCTAATTTAGGCAAAGGAAAATTGTCCTTAGGATATGCCTTGTTGAGAACAGTGTAGTCCACACACATCCTCCTTGTGCCATTGGGCTTTGGCTCCATGACCACATTAGCTATCCATTCTAGATAGTAAGTTTCTCTTATGAATCGGGATTCCAATAACTTCTGTACTTCTTGCTCGACTGCTTGAAATCTGGCCGGCCCTAAGTGTCTCTTCTTCTGCCTTTAAGCTCGGATCAACAATTAGCCTGTGGACGGCTATCTCTGGATCAATTCTAGGCATCTCCTCGACACTATAGGCAAACATATCTTGAAACTCCTTCAGCAAATTTATCAAAATGCCCCTCAACTCAGTAGTGAGGGAAGATCTAATCTTCAAGATCCTTTCTGGACGAGCTTCATCCAAACAAATATCTTCTAGGGCCTCCACAGGCTCTGGTCGTTCAAGTGCCACGCCCATGATGGCCATCACATCTCCAGACGAGGGTGGTACTTCTTTGACGAGCACATACTTTCTTTTCTTGTTGGGAAGGTTCTCGGACGTTTTCCTTGAGGGAGCAACCTGCGTCTGAGGACTTTCAATTGTCATTATCAAAGAGGCCACTTGGTCTTTCACAATCTTGGCCGTTTTCCCTTCGGCAGCGACCTTCGTCTGGTCTTGCTTCTCTGCTTTCCATGATGATGGTTTCAAAGTGGTTAAGTAACATTCTCTAGCCGCCTGCTGGTCTTCATTCAAGGAACCAATTTGACCACCATCACATTCAAACTTCATGAGCATCAAGTGAGTAACTATCAATGCCTTAACATGATTCAGAGTTGGCTGTCCAAGAATGACATTGTAAGCTGTCAAGTCTCGGAAGACTAAGAACATGATGAACAAAGTCTGGGAGGCATCCTTCTCTCCAACTCGGACGGGTAAAGTAACTGTCCCCATAGGGTGAATAACTCCTCCCCCAAACCCAATAATTGGATGGTGGACGGGAACTAAGTTCTTCTCATAAAACTTCAGTCTGGACAAGCAATCTGCACTTATGATGTCCATGGAACTTCTAGTGTCAATCAGAATTCTTCTTACTCTCAAGTTTGCTATCTTCATCTCTACAACTAAAGGGTCATCATGAGGAGTTTTCAACTTCCCCCGATCATGCTCACAAACTACAACCTTAGGGAAGGACTCAGCCTTTGTCTGATCAGTTGGTAAGACTTGGCCGAGCTCCCTGAGGTAGTTTTTGTGCCCTCTATTGGTTGGTCTTCCAGCGGCAAATCCTTCTGAGGTAACAAGAACAACATCCTCGTCATTGCTCTCACTTTCCATCTTCTTGCTTTGATGATCATCCTTCCTCTGAAAGTTCCTTCCCCCTCGGGGAAAGTATGAGTTCATCTTTCCTTTTTGGGCTAAATCCTCCAAAGCCCTCTTAAGGTGTTTACATTCGTTAGCCTCATGACCACATTCCTTGTGAAAATGACAGTACTTGCTATTGTCTCCATTCCTTTAAGGAGTCTTCATCTCAGCTGGAGCCTTTAGCTCATATTGATCCTTTATCTCCATAAGGATGGAGTATTGGCCTTTGCTAAATTCTATGGGATCAGCTGCAGATTCAGATTATTTCCTCTTTCCTCGCCTGGACGAAGTGGTTGTGGAGGTTATTGCCCAAGTCTCAGCATTTTTAGGATTGCTCTTTTTCCCCTGAGCTACCTCTTCAGGCTTCTTGGACTCAGGATGCTTGGCCTCAGCACAAACTTCCGTGGCGTGTATGAATGCCTCAGCTTCCTTCAAGGCTTCCGCAAGAGTGGTGATTTTCTTCTTAACAAGATCAAACTTAAAACTTCCTGGTCGTAGCCCCCTGATGAAGGCGTCGAAGGCCACACCAGCATTAATATCTTGAATCTACAAAACTTCTATATTGAACCTCATAACAAAACTTCGAAGGGATTCTTTTGGTCCTTGGATGACCTTGCCCAAATGTATGCTCGTTTTCTTCTCTTGCCGGTTGGCAACAAAGTGACTAGTAAATAAGTAACTGAGTTCAGTGAAATTATTGACTGAATTAGGGGGGAGATTGTTAAACCATTTCTGAGCTACTCCCTTCAGAGTAGCCGCAAAGTTCTTGCACCAAGTAGCATCATCTACTGCTTGGACGTACATATGATGCTTATAAGCGGAGAGATGATCATCTGGATCAGTCGTTCCATCAAACGACTCTATGGTAGGGAGTTTAACCTTTGGAAAGGGGGGCGCCTCCATGATCCTGACCGAGAAAGGGGTTGGCCAGTTAATCCGGAGGGCTCCCGGCTATCCCTCAATGGGTATGAACTTCTTACAATACTCCTTCAACACGGGATTAGATGAAGTGTTTGCAGGGGCTGCACGCCGATAAACCACTGGCTGCACCACCGTTTTCTCTTGTCTTGGACGAACAAGAGAAGGGCCAAGACTTTTTCCTTCAGTTCTAGACGGTAACCTCAAAGGAGGATCTCTCAAATACGGTGTAGACCCTGTGGCCGACCGTTGTAATGCAGTAGCTTTCTTTGCCTCTAAGTATTCTCTGTCATCTGTTTCCATCCTATGCCCATTTGGATGAACATTATCCTGGGTCCTGACCAATAGATTCCAGTCCATCTTCCTACGCTACTTAATGCCTTCTGGGTGTCTTTCTCTGCCTGTTCTCCTTGAGGGTTCCAGACGAGCAGGTCGACTTGGACCTGGACGATTCTACTGGGAACGCCCTCTAAGAGGAACTAGATTGTTAGCAGCTGGATCTGGATTAACTTGGAAAAACAGCATATTGTTCTTGATCTGTTCCTGGACGACTGTTGCCATCTTAGTCTGTAAGTCATTCAGGACGTTTTCCAAGTGAGCAGCAGTCACTGGACGCTCAATACTTTCCTAGATGACAGGTTCATGTGTAACACCCGACCTATATGAAGTCGAGTATATTGTCACCAATGCGGATCCAGGGCCAACAACTGTCCTCAAAAACCAACACAAGTTCTTCCGGTGCATTTTGTCCTCACTCATTCGTAGCTTGAGAAACTTCCCAAGAGGTCACCCATCCCAAGACTATTCCCTGCCAAGCACGCTTAACTGTGGAGTAATTACGGAAATGAGCCCCCTAAAAGAAAGATCCATCTTGTTCTAATGAGTAGCCTGCTAAATCCCTTTAAAGCAATCATGAGGGTTATTACATACACCCCTAGTTGAGGACAGCAACGCCCTCGTTGGGCCTAAGGACTCCATATATTCGGTTTACGGTCTGTGGGTCGCCCCAGCCTGGAAACTAATCACATATTCGACACGCAGCCGATGATATACCCCCAGAATCCATCCCCCCACTAGGCGACTAACCTTGGATTAATTATCCACACGATCAGCACACGGTCGTAGGGTTGCTCTGATACCATTTGTAACACCCGTGCCATACGAAATCTAGTATACTATCACCAATGCGCATCCAGGGCTAACAATTGTCCTCAATAACCAACACAAGTTCTTCCGATGCATTTTATCCTCACTCATGCGCACCCTGAGAAACTTCCCAGGAGGTCACCCGTCCCAAGACTAATCCCAGCCAAGCACGCTTATCTGTGGAGTAACTAAGGAAATGAGCCCCCTAAAAGAAAGATGCATCTTGTTGGAATGAGTAGCCTGCTAAATCCCTTCAAAGCAATCATGAGGGGTATTACATCATGACTCTGACCAGGAACATTGACAATGGACGGTGGTCTCTCATCGTCTACCGTATCTTCAACTCGAATCTGAAAACTTCGATTCCTTGCCACATTGGACGAGTGACAATCAGTCATCGTTGCGACTCCCCACAGATGGCGCCAAATGTTTAGTCTCCTTGGTCGGCAAGTAAACTATTATACATCAAGATGTTCTTCTTTGGAGACTTGTGCAACGATGTCCGAATCTATATTCCGAACCTGAGCTTCGTTCCAAACCTGCAGAAAAAGGGACCCACCTGGAGGTTTAGGTGGTGGTTCCCCCCTCCGAAGCTTTAGTCAGGTATCAGGAGTAAAAAGGTAAAAGTAGAGATATAGAGAGAAAGTCAGAGAGAATTTTGACAGAATAACGACACACTGTTCAAGGGGAGTATTTATAGTGTTTGGGGTCTGATTGCTGCCTTTTGAAGTTACCCTAAATTGAGGGCACCTGATTGGCTAGGCAATCAGAACGTGACACGTGGCAGGCGTTGATTGGGAGTTGATCATCAACCAATCATATGCTGCCATTTAATTGGGATTTGGACCCTGAATATTCTTCAGGCCAAAAGGTGGGCTTTTATTCCTTTCACAGTAAAAGATTAGGGGTTTAACCATTTGTTTACTCCTTTTGATGGGACACGTGGATGGTCCTGATAGATCCATGTGTCCCCAGGAGAACCGTCGATTATTTAGGCTACAACATCTTTTACAACAAGAAATATCATACTTAAAAATAGAAGAGCAATTAAAAAACCCTTATATTCAAAAGAAAATATTTGATTTAGAACAAAAAATTTAAAGAAGAAGTTTGTGCACATATTTCTAATGCTTTTTGGGAAAGGAAAAAACATATGGTTTCACTTCCTTATAAAAAAGAATTTTCAGAAAAAGCTATTCCTACTAAGGCAAGACCTATTAAATGAATCAAGAAATGTTAGAATTTTGTAAAAAACACTAGGGGAGAAAAAAGAAAGGGTTGCGGTTAGCCCGAAAACGCAGCCCTTCGTGTATGAAGGGCTGCTGTTTTCAAGGAAATTGCAACCCTTTTAGAGAAGGGCTGCGGTTAGCCCGAAAACGGAGCCCTTCGTATCACCAACGGTGATCATTTTGATAATTAGATTTTTGGATAAATATAATATGGAGTTTGGTTCTTTACAAATCGATTGCTATATTATACTCCATTCGTCCCATAATATAAGTCCTATTTCCGTATATGGTGTCCCAAAATATAATTCCTATTTCTATTTTAAATCATAAAGTATGCCCATAATACCCTCATGGAAAAAAAATTATTCACCAAAATGTCCTCATTATTTCCTCTCCCAATGCACCCACTATTAATGACAAAATGTGATATTTTCCCCAATTTACCACCGAAGTCCAACTCATTAACTCCTCATTTACTCACTCACTAACGGTGATCATTTTCTCTCTCCTCTATTTTCCTCTTTTTTACTTTTCTCTCTTGCATTTGGGTCTAAAGTCTCCTGTTCATATGTAACCATATGCGTCAATTTCTTCAGATGCCTGAATTTCTTCAATTGCGGTTTGAATTCTTTAACTTGTTTTCTGTTTTTCAATGTTTTTACACTTGGATTCACATCGTTAATTAAAGTAATGTTTCGTTTTCTTGACCTTTACTGTTTTACCTTAGTCAATTCGCATGCATAGTTTACCACTTGAAAATTGTTCCTAAATTTCGTATTTAAACGCGAATGTGTCAAATCCATTAAACAATTAGTAGATCTCACTTTCTGTTCTAATTTGGGGTCTGAAATTTATCTTTTCTCTGTGTTCTTGCCATAAGTCATGGATTTTCGAACAAATCTAGTGAAGATGTATCAAATGATACATATTCATGTTTAGATTATACTTATTGTGAATTGGGGCCAGATGGTAAAGGTATCAGTTCCAAATCTGAGGAAAGAAAAAAATGAGAAATGTTTGATGACAAAAAAAAAGAGAAAAAGGGCGCTTTTGAAACTGAGGTCATTTGATCGGTGATGATGAGCTAGAAAAAAAAGGATAATGGCAAAAAATTGAAAACTGGTGAACCTTCATCTTCTTCAGTTTTTGAAAAAAGGGCAAAAAAACATGATGATGATGTTAGTGGTGTAGTGTCTTGTTGCTGATGATTTGGGCGTGTTATGTTTTTGTCATTTGTTGATCTATGATGATTTAGTCTGTTGGTTTTAAATTAATTTGATCTAATTACATTTAGATTGAAAGATGTTCAGAAGGAACAACAAGACTTGTAACTTGTTGTCATTGCTGAGCCTGTTCCTCAACTTGTGATAAGGTGTTGCTACACTCTCTTCATGGTGTTCTGGTGAGACTGGTGGTGCCTCATTAATGTCCAGTTGGTAACCTTGAGGTACCATGTCCCCACCTTCCAAGATAGGCTCTATTTCAGTGTCACTCTCAGCATCACTTGGAGACCAAGTGTCATTAAAATTCCACTCTGAAGCCATGAAGGAGCAGGCAATGATATTGGTGTTAGAATTTCTTTTGTTTGGTTGTGTATTTCCAATGAGGAATGGCAATGATGCTGGTATGAAGAATGGCAATGGAAGTCCCCTATATTTATACTCAATTTATGGAATGATAACAGTCACATTATTTTCGGATTTTATGTTGGAGGGAAAACTGAAATTTGTTTTCCAGCCATTTTATTTCGCTCTAAAAAGCGTAATCCGTGTGAGGCTAATTCTACTGATTTAATTTTATTGGTTGAATACATTTAATAAATTGATTTCATTGGTGGTTTTTGTTAAAGATGAATTTCTCCTATATTAACCTTGTCAACAACTGTTTTGGCCTTCAATTAAAGCTAGAAACTGTTGAGCTTCTCCATCATGTAATCCGCCCAAAATTTCAATTAACTAACTGCTTTATTTTAAAAAATAATAATAATTATGTGCTTCCTAATTCAACTGAATCTATTTATCTTAATTAAACAAGATTCCATACATCTTAATTCCCGTGTAAAAATGGAATCAGGACTTAAATTATGAGATGGAAGGAGTATACACTAAACGTATATTTCGCTATACAACTAAAAAAAACAGTTTTTATGCTATTAAATTCGGCTCAAAGTATAACTTAAAAAAAGACTCATTTCAGGATTACTAGAAGGGGAATATATTATTTATTGGATTAATATATATATTTTTTGTCTTCTTTCTTTTACCTTTTTCTTCTTTATTTCATTTTAATTTTCTTCTTTATTAATTAAAATTTTTGCTCTGTCTGGAAAGTATCATGATTATTTGTTTGTTAAACGAGTAGCAACTGTGGATATAGTGTAACATTATGTCCTTATAAGGAATTAAAACAAAGAAATAAACAACTAAAAAATAATAAATAAACGATAGCGAAAATATCGGCGAGATGGATATCTCACTCTAAAGGGTTTAAAAAGGCATCACTATTATAAAAAGAAAAATATCCCAAGTCATAAAAATCCAAAACATCCAAAGAGGTAAGGAAATCCTCCACAAATCCCAAACATAGTAAAAATAAACGTCAAAATTCATTGTGGCATAACAACCACAATATCCCAAACATAGATGTCATTCACTAAAACAAAAACAACAAACTTAGAAAAACTTCCTATCCTCACTTCCTGAGCCCAAATAGTGATCAAACAATTGAACATGAAGATACATGATTAAATAGTTATAATCAACCAATCAATATGTTAATCACTAGAAAATACATGCAAAACCAAATAAGGTATATTAATACATGTTTTGAGAAAGAGCATAACACTAGTGTATCGCAACCCATTTTCTAAAATTTGTCAGATCGCTAACTCCAGACAGCCTATGGGCTTACGTTCACTACTGCCTTTATCTAAGAATCATGACCAAGCTCCCAATGTAGGATAGTACTCAGCTCACTATCTCCTAACCTCTTGGACGACAATAATTAACCCAGATAATAATCCTAGATCACAACCTAGGTGGTTGGAATGTTCTTCACCGGAGGTTACATCTGTCCCACCGAATATCTTACATATCAATAATAATAAAATCATAAATTCACCTAAATAATTCTTTGAATCAAAATATCAATAGGAATGCCCAAATGACATTATACCCAAGTCTGTAGAAAAACTAGGATCGCAACCCATGTAATTCAATTCATCATAAAAACTTCATTCCTCTCATCAAAAGTATAATAACATTAAAATTCCCAAAATATAACCAAGTCTCACAAAATTGTTTTTAAACATGGATTTCACAAACCTCGAAAAACATAGTATAAACATCCTAATCCAACATTACAGCAGCAGCAACAACAACAACAATACTCATACATACATATACATCCTCATATATTTATAACTATAAACAACTTATACAACTTAATAAATCACTTAAAACATGATTACATCAAGCATTAATCACATTTACAATTCAAAAAAAGTAACAAACTGCAGAAACGATGAAATCTCAATGCTTATAACACACAAACAAACTGGCACAACAACTTCTGCCTCTACCGTGGGTGCGCTCTGAGCAAGGCTCATGCGCTTAACGAATCAGCATTGCGTCTGAGGCAACAACAATGCGCTTGACACAACTAGGAGTACTAAATCTCCGGACAGTTAGTAGGTCAAACTTGTCTATATTTCACGAGAATCAATTCATACGAAACGATACATATTCATAGTAGCAGAAATTCCACAATCAAAATATGAGCAAACTCTCTAAAAACTACACTTACACTTGGAATCTCAAGTATAACAAAGCTTCCCATCATAATAATAATAATAATAATAATAATAATAATAATAATAATAATAATAATAATAATAATAATAATAATAATAATAATAATAATAATAATAATAATAATAATAATAATAATAATAATAATAATAATAATAATAGTAATAGGCACAAATAAAACAAGCATTGCAAAACATAATCTACAAGAATTAACATGTATATTTGTATATATATCATTACAAGAATTATTATAACAACAACTAAACACAAAATCTTCTTCTTCCAACACATACATACACACGACACACACTTACAACACATTTTATATAACAAAACTATAACATCATCATATAATAATTACTTTAAACATTCCTAACAATTAAATCCTTATCCTAAAAACTATCACAGTATCTAGCATTCTAGGACAATTACTAGTTACTTGGAACGTCGAGTAGTGTGAAGTAAATCAACAAGGCTAGGTGTGCTCCGCGTGCACGGCTCCTCGTGCGCGGGGTTAGCGTCCTCCAACTTGTCTCTTAGAATCCCAAGAATAAAGGTTAAAGCTTCTAAGATGATGATGAAAAGTAGTAGGCAAGTGCTTGAATTTTTGGCGTTGAAGAGAACCGATTTCCTCTTCCTCTAATAGTTCGAATAAATAACATGAGATAATGATGAAGAGTGCACCAAATTCTGATTAAAAATCAGATTTTTGGGTGGTTTTGGAAGCTTTGAAGGATTATTAGGTGAGAAGGAATAATAGCGCATTAAGTAGAGCGGATACAAAAACTAAAAACCTCAACTAATTATGAGCTCTCAAACTCTTTACTTCCCTCCCTATAACTGGCCAACTCACACACCCCACCCATGGGCTATGGCGGAATAAGTGTTCGTCACAAGAACAGTCCAATGCGATTAAAAATAATGATGCAAAAGTCACACGCCTAAATATTGATAATAAATAAACTAAATAATAACCTTAAATTATAAATAACAGAACTTAAATTTAAAATATTATAAACCAGTTTATAATTTTCGAAAATAAATTTCACACGGTCTAAAAATTACATTTTAAATGATTTATATACTAAAAGCACACAATACTAATTAGAAAGAAATAACAAGAAAAACTAGAAGCGGAAATACAAGGTGTTACAATTTCCCCTCCTTATGAAAAGTTTCGTCCTCGAAACTTGAAATAACAAATAAAATATCAGGAACAAACAACTCCGGGTATTTGAGTCTCATAGTCTCCTCAGTTTTCCAAGTGGGTCCTCGTACTTTTGACTCCTCCAAAGAACCTTAACCAATGGGATCACCTTTCTCCTAAAAGCACGGTTCTGACGATCTAGAATACGAACTGGTTGCTCCTCAAAAGTCAAGTTTGGTTCAACCGCAACTGACTCAACTGAAATCACATGCGAAGGATCACTGCGGTACCTACGCAACTACGACACAAGGAACACATCATGAACCTTTGATAACTCAGGCGGCAACACCAAACGATATACGACTTCTCCAATCTTCTCAACAATATCATAGGGACACACATACTTCAGACTTGGCTTGCCCTTCAATCCAAACCGCGTCACTCCCTTAATAGGAGATACCTTTAGAAGCACCATATACCTAACTTCATAAAAAATAGGCTTCCGACGAATATCAATATAGGATTTCTGTCTATCTTGAGCAGCTTTCAATTTACCTCGAATGACCTTTACCTGCTCAACAGTATCCGATATCAACTCTGGCCCCAAAATCAAAGAGTCGATAATGCCGGTCCAACAAGTAGGACTACAACACTTCCTCCCATAAAGAGCCTTTTATGGAGCCATCTGGATACTAGCTTGATAGCTATTATTATTGAAAGCTCCTCCAAGCAAAGAGACTTGACTTAATACTGCTGAAATACCAAAGTACAGACACGAAGCATACTTTTCAAATTTGAATGGTTCTCTCAGTCTGGCCATCAGTAGCAGCATGGAATGCATTGCTCAACTTCAATTTCAAACCAAAAGTTTCCTATAAAGCAGTCCAGAAATGAGACAAGAATCTCGAATCCCGACCAGACACAATATCTTTAGGAACCCCATGCGGACTATCTCATTCGCATAAGTTTCGGCTAACTCCTCCATCGACCAGGTGTTCTTCATAGCAATGAAACGTGCCAATTTAGTCAAATGATCCAATATGAGCCACACATCATTCTTACCCCCAGCAGCTCTTGGAAGACATAAGGAAAAGTCCATCGGAATAGAGTCAAACTTCCACGCAGGAATAGGTTAGGGCTGAAGCAAACCCCATGCCTTTGTTGCTCAATTTCCACTATTTGGCACACCACACATCTTCCCAAAAACTCGGCAACTTCCCTTTTCATACAGGGTCACCAGAAGTTCACTTCTAAATCCTTGTAAAGCTTATCACCCCCTGGATGAACATAATAAGAAGTGTTGTGAGCTTCTTTGAGGATCTTCCTCTTAAGCCCTGCAACAGCAGGCACGCACCAACACCCCATAGAGTTTATACCCTGCGCTTTAGCCTCACAGATTTTCTCGAGCTCTGGGTCTTCTTTCTACCAAATTCTCAATTCTTGAAACAGCTTAGACTTGGCACTTGGAGACACTTAATCGTGTCTCTCCATTTAAGGACACAATGATGAAACATACCGCAGTTTTAATTAGTCCGGCGCAAGGGGAGAGAAATCTGAAGAGCCAAGCCCAAAACAATTTTTAAAAGCATAAAGCCTATTTATTTGTATTAAAAATCCAAAATCCAATTTTAAAGCCCAATTAAATATTCCTGATAGTTAATTGAATTTTGAGCCTACAAATTAAATATTTTGAGCCCAATCCTTTAAAAAGTCCAATTAATTATTTATTATTTTAATAAGTATTTTTAGAATTAAATAAATATTGTCAAGGATATTATAAAATAAAGGATTTTTAGTTCAAATCAGATTTTATCTTTTTAAATAGATGGTTTTCGGATTTAAGAGATATTATTTGATAAAGATAAAAAGTGTCTTTAGAAAGCCGCGTTAAATAAAAAAGATGTCCAGATCACAGGTGCGTGTGTTGCATCGCTTTGCGTGTGGCATAGCTCTTTGCGTCTGGCGCAGTGATTTGCGTCTGGCGCACTCGCGTGGAATGCGCTCAGAGCAATGTGGTGTGTGGTAAGTGTGGCCTACGCGTGTGACGCACAGCTTTGCGTACTGCACAATCTTTTACGCGACGCAAAATTATCTTTTTTTTTTGTCTTTTTTTCAAAATTTCCCTATAAATAGGTTAATGATTTCCGGATCTAAAGACACACTTTTGACACTTGAATACTTGCAATCTCTCAAGGCGAAAAACACTCTCAGACTCTCATACTTTCGCACTTTCATACTCAAACACATAAACACATACTTTTACTCTGATAGATCTTCATAAGTTTTTGTAGAAAGGGTTCATGATTGCTCCTTGGTAAGTGCGGATTGTCGTTGTACACCCAACCAAAGATGAAATTTCTCCTACTCTCTTTTACACTAAGCAAGTATAATGGAAGTAGGGGTCGTATCCACAGGGAAACAGGGATGAGTTTAATATTTAGCGTGAATTAGTACTTAGATTAAGCTAAGGGCCGAGAAACCTAATAACAAGGGGGGTTTCAAATAGATTATAAACAAACTAAAATTAACTAGCAAATAAATAAAATGAGAAATCAATATGGGAAGATCTTGAATCCGATAAACATCCACTTCAATTCGTTATCGATCATTGAACCTCAACTCTAATTATTTCCATGCTTATCTATTGTCGAGAATTGATCTCGTATTCTCCTTATTCTTAGTTGAATAGCACGATCAGTGTGACTATAAAACCCTAACTAAAGGATAACCCAGTCCGATCAGCGTCTAAGTTCAATCCAATAGCAGCAATAAACACAGAGAACCAATAGACCTGCTAATGTCATACACGCAATAAACATTCAACAGTTGATTCAATTTCCCCAAGAAATAACCAAGATGATCTGCATCTAAGTTACTCCCTAGTTTGCTACAAATAGATAAAAGAATAAAACAATCCGATTCTATTCTTAAATCTAGCATTAGAATAATTACACAATTAAACTAGTAACGTTCCTAGCATAATTATGCAATAATCATAAAGTATAATCATAGAAATTAAACCATAATCAAGGAAAATAGATAGAGAGGAAAGATCTCACAATAACGGTTGAAGCTTCATGTTAATTTTCTTCAAGAACAGTTCAAGCTACAATCCGATAGCATAAACCAAATCCATAGTTGAAATCCCTAAAAACAAAACTAAGAAATGAAAACTAAAACAAGGAAATGAAGAACAAAGAAATGAAAAACAAAGAGGAATGAAGAAGGAAAGATGGAAAGAGGAGCATGAAGAAGGACGGATGAAGAGAGGAGTATCCTCTCTCTCTCCTCAAGCTTGCTGCTCCAACCCCTACATTTCGGCTCTCCTCTTCGTTCTCCTCGTCCTCCCTCTCAAATAATAGGTTTTGGGATGCTTTTAAACCTCGCACAAAACGTGGCCGCTGAACCAACAAAAGCGTCGCGAGCCGCGACACTGATCGCGAGCCGCGACGTGCTAACTGACTTCCGCATGATTTGGCTGGGCAAAAAGCATCGCGAGTTGCGAAGGCAGGGCTCGCGGGTCGCGAGCTCCTTCGCGAGTCGCGAGCATGCTTTGTCTTAGTCTTTGAGCGCGGGCCGGGCAAGCCGGCGATGGCTTCGAGCGATGGCGGTGCGATCTTTGCCGAGCTTGCGGTGCTTGGTGTCTTGGTGTGTCTTCGCTGGTGCGGTGGAGTTGGTTGTTGTTGGTGAGAAGGCACAATGTTGTTGAGCTACACCTATGAAGTCCATCCCTTCAAACACTCGAACACTTCCATGGTATAATGCTCAAACCCATTTAAACATAAAAGCTCGGAACATAAGACGTTAACACCATTTTAATTCATGAAACTCCGAACTTCCGCTAAGGATAATATATATGCAAACATTAACAAGTATAAACAAACTCCTTAGCAAAGTGCACCCAAAATGTCGTAAATACAACGTATAACTTGGGCGTATCACTCCTCCAGAAGGTTGTTATTTCCTCAGACTCGAGCCCCATCGATATATTCCTGAGGATCCTTAAATCTTTCTTTCTTATTTACCTTATTGAAGTTACTAACGATCTTTTTATGATGTAGATCTTTAATAAAGCAATCGTTCTTTTGTACATTCTAATCTTTACTCCTTATTTTCTTATACATTTTTATGATTGTCCTGCTTATGCTTACATCACCATCATGTTATTATTGCTAATCAAGACCTAAGAAATTATTGCAATGCCTAATCAGATAATTTGAAAAACCTATTAGGAACCCAATAATTTTGATAGCTTAATCACGTATCACTAAAAATGTAGTCTTTTTTATGTGTTTAATGAACCAATCTAGACTAACTTTTTAGGGTGTTTGAAAATATTATCTGGTTGTTCTTTTGCATAAACTTTGATATGAATCGATATTTAGTAGAGGCCAGTAATGGGCGAATGTGGTTCATGACCTTGTTCGTACCCTCACCTCCGAACGCAGTTTTTGGTCAGGACCATTAATGAAGTTATGACGGGGAAATCTACATTAGATAAGTCCTAAAGATGTCCATAAGTTTCCCCAATATCCAATTAAGTTTATTAGTCTTCCTCTAAAGACTTGTTGGCGAATTAAACTTTTTTATAAAACGTTAACAATAGGGTAGTCAAACACGCGCTCGCACCATGAAGGTGAATAAAAACACGCCTACAATTTGACGACTTGACTGGGGAGGGTTTTAAAAAATTACTTTTTTAAAAAATGAGTGGGTGAAACCTGAAAAATACGATTCTTTCTCTTTTTATGCTTTAGAATAACTTAATGTTTTGCATATGCATGGCTACTGTTTAAGCCACTATAAGGACAATCTAACTTGCCTCATTAGCGCATGTTCTATGCGTGAGACCACCCTTGTGCTTTGTTCCTCCAAGAGCATCTTCAGCGATAATGTTGGATCTTATTCATAAGCAAACCTACCCAACCATGGCATTGTTCTCTTGTTCTTGACTTAAGAACTAGAGTGTGTCACACGTGGCCACCTTTTTAAGCAAAGGTACGAAGCGTGGGATCAATCTCTTAGTCATGGACCCTTTTCAGCCTTAACCTAAACCTGACCATAGTTGAAACGTAGAACTGGACTTTTAGGTTGAGAACTTTTGCATCCATGGTATATGCCATTTGCTTGTGAATGCGATTTTTTCCTGTTATTAACTTGTCAAAACGTTGATGTATCCCTAAAATCACGTCTGAAAAATTCGTCAAAATTGACCAAACCTTCGCCGAATTGGCAAATTGCATGCCAAAGGACAATGCGCCAAACGCACCAAGGTGCGCCTGGCCCACAAACCTCGTGTCGGACGCATAGGCTTCACGCCAAGCGCACATTGTTGTGTGGCGCGCAACCTCTATGTCTCAGGTTATTGCCAATTCGGCTATCGTTTAAGTCAATAAAATCTGTCAATAAGTCCGCCATAATATCTTGTTTGTCGTCGCATCGCGAAATTATGTAGAATTAGCCAAAATCTCGCCAAAATAGCCAAATAACCTGTCGGGAAGCAGTGCGCCAAACGCATTAAGTTGCGTCTGGCGCATCGCTCTCGCATTAGACGCACAGGCTTCATGCCAAGCGCAATGTTGTTGCGAGGCGTGCATCTTTTACATCTCATGTTTTTGTCGATTTAGTCGTCGTAATGGTCAATTCTGTATTTTTTCCGTTTGCATTCATGTGGAGTCATGATCGTTCGTAGAGTCCTTTTGTCTAAAACGAATCTTACCTAATTTTAAAAGATAAAAATCAATTTTTTTTCCCTTTTTTTAAGTCCTATCACTATCAAGTCTCATTTAGGTGAACGATGACACTTAGGATCATCCTCCCAACATACTTATCTTCATAATCTCCCCATCCTCTTTCAAAAACTTATCTTTCATCTTGTTCATAATTTCACCCAGGCGATCTTCTATCACCTATCTTTTTCAAAAATTCATCACTTTTCTATCCCATAATTTTCATGTATATTATCTCATCTTTTCATGTACATCATTTAGGATTTTCTTTTAGTATCCACCTTATTGTAAAAATCTTATCCACTTAGGAATTCTAACTCCATTAGAAGTCCATCTAGTTCATATGTCTAGGTTCATCCACTTTCATTCCATTTAGCCTCCGATGAACCAATATTGTCATCACTGCCCATCACCACAAGCTAGCCAATGTTCTTAGCTACGTCGATGTACTACCACTACCAGACTTCTCACCGCGAGATCCCTACCAACTTCCAATAGCGCATCACCACCATCTTGCTCCAGCCTCCTGCTCTCCTTACGCCTCGCTGCTGCCGTCGTCCTATCCCTCCTGATTCACGTATTTAACCAGCAGCCACCACGTTCTTACATCTCTGTGCTACTCTTCTTCTCAGTTTTCTGTTTCTCTTACTCCGAATTTTCTTTTGTTTTTCTCTTGTTTTTATTCTACTTTTCATTATCCTTTTTTTTACTTTAATAAACACCTCACTTTCAATTTTTGTTTTCTTTTTCATCAATGATTGTTATAGGATTTCTTCAAGTAGCTACAAATTGGTTCAAGTTGGTCTTCATGAAGCATTGCGACATAAAATTTGAGCTTATTCACATGTTTTTCCATTAAAATTGGGTAGTAAGCCTCTTTCTTCTATATTGATGCTCTTGATGTTCCTTTCGATTTTTGCTTGGATTGTTATTTAAAATGCCATGCTTGTTGACTTCTTGTGAAAACTTTCATGAGTGGTTTTAGTGGTGAATATGGTAATTGTAAGAGTGTTCGGTGATTTAGTGATCCTGGATTTGGTTTTGGTTCTGGTTCATTCTGTAATCTCGTTTTTGCAGTGAGGACACTACAAATTATAGCTTGGGGGATGGATATTCTATCCTTTGTTTCTTTGTAGTGTAGATTTAATTGGTTTCATAGGATGTTGCACGATTTGTATTACTCACTAAGAGTGGGAGTTTACATGTAACCAAAAAAATTATACCATTTTTTGTTTGTTACATTAGCATATTAGATTTCATCTCATATTAGTTGCATCTATGAGACTATTGTTAGCACTATTTGAGAACCTTGTTGATATTTTTACTACAGTATTAAGCGTAATTCATCTTGTTCATGATTTTTCATAGCATCATCGTATTGCGATTGATTGGTTGTGGTAAGACTGGTTGATCTCTATCTGGCTCGATTTAACTCGATTGTTTTGACATCTTAACCCAAGTGAGCTTTTGTGCCTATAAACTGACGTATTTGTGTCAGTCATGTCCTTTCATGTGTGATTAGTTCCTCATTTGTTGCATGGATCTTGACTTTGACTTAAGACTCTTTGATACTTGGCTTTAAAAGCAATTGGATATGATTGATACGTTCTTATCATTATTTTGAGCCTCCAGATATATTTTCTTTTCATATATACTATTTCTTTTAATTAGCCCATGTTTAGCCTTTGATATATATCCCATTCTCTTGATCAATCTACATTACAAGCCTCTAACCTTTTATGATTTCTCTACCCAAGCCTTACTAAGTGGAGTAGCCTTAATAAAGACTAAAGTTCATGTTTTAAGCTTGTGTCTGTGGTTTTGTGGTGATTACTGGAAGAAAATATGTTGGAAAAAGTTGCTTGAAATAGTGTGGAAGTACAAAATGAAAACAATGATGAAGAAGTTGTAAGAAATAATTCTGAAAAATTTATAAAGAAAAGAAGTGAAAGAAAAATGATTGAATAAAAGGTGAATGAAGTTTGTTGGAGTTGATAAGGATGGGTAGTATCTTGATATAATGCCAATGTGTTGTTGAACTTCTAGTAGAAGTTTTTGTGGCGTTTGCATGTAATGGCTATAGACGTTAAAGCGTTATTGCCTCCACTAGTTGGCTTTTAGCACCACATATCCAAATATATTTCCTGTCTTGCCTTAGCCACATTATAATCCTCCAAAGTCTGCATAATCTTTTTGCTTTATAATTTTGTGGGGAAAGTGAGTGAAAGTCAAAGTCAAAGAGTATATGTTTCATCTGAGTCGACATGGTGTAGATTGAGAGTCATAGATTTTGCCACAAACACATGTGAGTATGAGTGCACATGACTATAGTGAGGTCTCTCAGGTTTGGTTGAATCGAGCTTGGGGGAGATGGTTTGTTTGTATGATTGGAGAGTTGATTGTGTTATGTGACGTGCTATGCGGCTTTGTTCAAGATTGTTTCGATGCTTGGTTCGTGTAGTAATTATCTTTCTCGTTCCTCAATTGTGTGTTTGGCCCAATCTTAGTCCCATATTGTAGGTCGTCTTTCTTTTTCAATGTGTATGTTTAATTGCTTGAGGACAAGCAATGGTATAGCTTGGGGGAGTTTGATGTATCATATTTTCATATAGGTTTTAGATACAGTAAGGTTGCGTTATAGGAGCATTTAGGTGCATTGTAGTTCATAATTGCATGTAATTACTTAAGATGTGAAATGTTACTCCTTTTACGTGTTTTTTGGTGTTCTTTGACGAATTTCAGGTATTAAGAACATAATTGGAGTATTATGGGATAAGCTTGAGTATTTAAGAGCAACTGGAAGGAAGCTAAGCTAGCTACGTTGATAAAGATTATTGTGGATACCTTTAAGTGTAATTTGGAGCTAAAATGAAGTTAGAATTTAATGAAAGAATTAGGGAAATTGAGTCATGTCCATTCTTTTATCAATAACTTTTGACACTAAAATGATTATTGATTAATTCTAGCGGCATTGGAAAGTAGAACTGAAGAGCATTCCAATGATAAGATTCACGACCCAAGGCGAGTAATTGTAGACACATAATTGTGTCTCCCCATTTAAGGATCCGATGATGAAACATACCGTGGTCTTAATTGGTCCGAACCAAAGGCAGAGCAGTCGGAAAAGCTATTCAAAACCATTTCAAAAAGTGTTAAAGTCCTATTTTAAAGCCCAATTAATTATTCATGATAATTAATTCCATTTGAGCCCAATTCTTTGAAAAGCCCAATTAATTGATAATTAATTGATTTATTTTAATAAATAAATATTTTCAAAAAATATTTTTGTATAAGTCAAAATCAGATTTTATTCCGTAAAATCAGATATTCGAAGTTAAAAGATAAAAGAAATTCTTTAAAACGCGTTTATCTTAAAAACCTATTAAAACATGTCAAAAAATAAGCACTGCGCTGAGCGCAGTTGCTGCGCCGAGTTCAATGACTGCACTAAGCGCACGTGTCCTGCCACGTAGACTTCCACATAAGCTGTGCCTAGCGCACAAACTGTGCTAAGCCCACCAGAACTGCCACGTAGACTTCTGTTTCATGTAGAGTCCTGCGTCAAACGCAATTCTCTACTTGAGACGCAGAATTTCTTTCTTATCTTTTTCAAAAGCACGTACCACGTGTATGCTTTTTACTTGTCATGCCGCGTCATGCGCTTGCCACGTCAGCTGCGCCTGGCGCAGCCTACGCGTGAGGCGCAGTGCCGTTTTCCCTATAAATAGACCTGATTTCCGTACAGATAAAAGAACGGATTTCACACATAACACTCGACGAATACTTTACGAATCTCTCTACGAACTATAAAACATCCCTACAAAAGTCATACTTTCAAACACAAAACACATTCAATCTACATACTTTCAGACATTCAGGTTTTCAGGCTTCACGATTGCTCCTCCCGAAGGTTGTCAATCTCGCAGACCCAAGCCACGATATAATCTTGAGGGTCCTTAAATAAATTATTTTTATATTGAAGTTACTAACAGTTTTCTTTCCTGATGTCGATCTTTAATGTAAAATCGCTATACTGTATATTCTATCCTTTTTTCTATACTTTCCTTTATTTTATTTTATTTTTATTCATGCCTTTGCATATTATTTGATTGTACCAGCTTTATTGCTTTTATCACCCAAATGTTATTTTTGCTAATCAAGACCTAAAGAACTGTTCTAACACTAATCAGATTCATTTGGACAACTTTCTAGGTTCCCTGTAATATTGGTTGCCTAATAACATATCACTAAAATTAGTCTTTTTATGTGTTTCCTGAATCTACTTAGACTAAATATTTTTAGGGTGTTTAAAACATTATTTGATTATTCTTTGGCATAAAATCTGCAATGAATCGATATTTAGTAGAGGCCAACTTTGGGCGAATGTGGTTCATTATGACAATATTCATACCCTCACCCCTGAACTCAATCTTTGGTTCATTTTGACCATATATGGAGTATAGACGGAAAAATCTACATTGGATAATTTGTCCCTATGATTTTCCTATATCCAATTACGTTTATGATTCTTCCTAAAAAGAATTATTGGCGACTTCTTTCAATACAAAACTATTTTCAATAAAACCTTAACAGTGGGTAGTCAAATCTAATACGCCCTCACACCGCGTAGGCGAAATAAAAACACGAGTGGGTGAAACTTGAAAAATACGATTCATTATTTTTTTTATGCCTTTAAATAATATACAGTTTTGCATATGCATGGCTACTGTCCAGCCACTGTAAGGACAATCTACCTTGCCTCATTAGTACATGTTCTATGTGTGAGGTCACCCCCGGGGGGGCTTGCGCTTTGTCCTTCCAGAAAGCTTCATGAGCGATAGTGTTGGATCTTAGTCATAAGCAAACCTACCCAACCATGGCATTGTTCTCTTGTTCCTGACTTGAGACTGGAGTGCGGCTTACACGTGGCCACCTCTTTAAGCAGGGGTACGAAGCGTGGGATCAATCTATTAGTCATCGACCCTTTTCAGAATAAACCTAAACCTGACCAATAGTTTCAAACATAGAACTGGACTTTAGGTTGGAACTTTTGCATCCATGTTATATGACATTTTCCTGTGATTGCAATTTTTCCCTGCTATTATTTTGTCAAACTGTCATTATTATGCGTCCCTAAAATCGCGTCCAAACAAACAAGCAAATTTTCGTCAATCGACCAATTCTTCGCCTAAATTCTAGAAAAACGTGTCGGGGAGTAGTGCGCCAAGCGCATTAAATTGCGCCTGGCGCACCACCCCGCGCCAAACGCACGGCTTTGCGCTGCGTGGCACGCAGTCTGTGCATCGCACGCTTTTCGTCAATTTAGCCGTCGTTATTGTCGATCCTACGTTCAGTCCAATGTGCGTCTGTCTGTCTGCATTCGCGTAATTTGGTCATTTAGGCTTATCACCTAATTCAACATAAAAAAAATCTGTCTTTTCATGCAAGGTCAAGTCTGTCCTAAAAAAATTGCATCTAAAGGGTCATTGTTTGTCATGCATGTCTACCTCTTCCCATTTTCTCCCTGTTGTTCAACTAATCTTCCCTATCAATTCTATCTTACCATATTCATCAATTTCAAAAACTTATATTTTTCAAAATCAATCCTACACCTCCTTCTATTCTACTCTTTTTCAAAACATTTACTAATCATCATCATATCACGACATTTCAAAAAAAAAAAACAATATTTTTCAAATCAATCCATCATCTTTTCCTAACAAAAGATAAAACAAAGGGGTTCCTTTCAAAAATTCAAAGCCCATTCCAAACACCTTCAATCCAATTCAATCCAATCAACCCAATTCACTTGCATTCATTCTAGGCCCATATGCATTAAAGTCCATTTTGCATTCATATAGGGTCCATCTAATTTGAGTCCATGCATTCATATGAGGCCCACTAGCATTAGAGTCCATCTTAGGCCCATATAAGTCTAGCTCCTGTCAAAACCTAGGCCTATTTGCATCTTTATGTGAACCCTACTCTATGTCAATTCCAGTCCAAGTCTAATCCAACTCTATTCCAATCCAATATCAAGCCCATGTGCATTTTCAAGTCTAACGCCAAACCAATATATGACTAAGTCCATAATTAGGTCCACATAAGGCCAAACTCGTTTCCAAAGTCAATCCAGTCCAATTCCAAATCCATATAGGCCGAAGTCCAAACCTTTAAGTCTAGCGAAGCTAGCATCCCTGTAACACCATATTGACACCCCTTTTGACTTAGCTAGGCTAGTCATCCCTGTAAGACCATAACGACACCATTTTGACTTAGCTAGGCTAGTCATCCATGTAAGACCATAACGACACCCCTTTGACTTAGCTAAGCTAGTCACCCGTAAGACTAGGGGTGTCAAACAGATCAGGTCGGGTCGGGTTCGTGTTCGGGTCAGCTGATTTCGGGTCAGCCACCCCCCAACCCGAACCTGACCCATTTAAGTTTTCAGGTTGAAAAACACAACCTGAACCTGATAATTTCGGGTTCGGGTCAACCCGAAAATGACCTGATTTGACCTGAATTTTTTTTTTTGGGTATAAATCAGTTTATTAAAAAAAAAAACATAAATTAGCATGAACAACAAAATATTATACGAACAACAATATAAATTGGCATTAACAACAACAACAACAAAAGAAATTAAATCAGAAATTATATGAACAAAATAACAAAAATAACTCAAATCAACAAGAATAAACCGTATAATAACATGAAAAACAAAAATTAAAAACAAAAATATATGGGGAACAAGGATGGATTGAGGAAGTTGCTACAATGTTGACAGAGCTAAAAGAATATGGTCCGGGACCAGATTTATACAGCTATAACACATTGATAAAGGCATATGGCATTGCAGGAATGGTTGAAGATGTTGTCGCCGTGGTTAAAGAAATGATAGATAAGATTACTTATCTCAACTTGATATCTGCATTGCGACTGAGAATCCATGTTAGGTCAGATGAAGGAGAGGAGGGCTGAGAAGGAGAGGAGCGGCTGAGAAGGAGAGAGAAAGATTGAGAGAGTGACGGTGTAATTAGGGATTTGATATTAGCTAGGCTAGGTTATTTGCCAAGAAATATGGAGGAGAAGATTTGGGCTAGTCAGGTAAGGCCCAATTCTAGCATTTAATTAATTTCGACTCATTTAAAAAATCAAGTTAGGCAGGTCAATTTCAGGTTGAAAATTTCGACCTTAACCTAACCCATTTATCTTTCAGGTTGGGTTCGTGTCGACCCATTTAACTAATCGGGTTGAAAAACTCAACCCAAACCCGTTATTTTCAGGTCGGGTTCGGGTTGGGTTATAAGGTTGGGTCAGCTTTTGCGAGGCCTACGTAAGACCATAACGGCAACCATTGATTTAGTAAAGCTAGTCACCCCTAAGACCTTAAAGGCACCCTTCGAGTTTAAGCAAAGCTACTCCTATCTTACATCTATAGCAATACGAAATCATCAAGTCTGGCGAAGCCAATTCCTTCCTAAGCCTAGCGAAGCTAGCATAAACAATCCTTTTGAGCCTAGTCTATTTGCCAAGTCTAGTCCAGTCTACTTGCATAGTCCAGTCCAGTCCAGTCCAGTCCAGTCATTGGCATCTGCATATAGTTAGGCCCATGTCACCATCATAACCATAATCACACCATCTCTAATCATTTCCCGTTTCCATTTCACCTTCCATTTTTCATCCCCATTTCCACTTTCATCTTCATTTCTCATCTCCATTTCTCCATCCCCCATTTCCATTTCTCATTTTGAAAGCATCATTTCTAAAAATTTACAAGGTCCATTTGATTTCTGTTCAGGACGGATCGTGAGATTATAACTTGGGAGCGCCCGACAGAGAGGATACAAGGACAACCTACTCCTTGACTCGTTAAACGCATCCTTACATTTTCAGACGAATCCTCCGACTCTTATAAGTCATCATCTGAAATGGGGGACACTAATGAACAGCTCATTGCCATTATGGCCTAACTTCAACTGATGAACTCACGTCTTGAGGACCAAGTCAAAGAGATTAAGGCACTGAAGGAGAAGCTAACTGAAGAGGACGAGTAAGAAGACTTCCCATCACCAATCAAGACCAACACAGAATTGAGGTTTGAAAAACTCGAGCAATTGATCCAGTCAATTCCTGCACTCGAGGGTCAGGCTTCTGGCCATGACGTTATTGATCCTGAACTGAGGGAAAAACTCCCCAAAAATGTAACATTTGGTGACCTCCCAAAATTCAAGGGGGTCGAAGACCCAGATGACCACATGAGATCTTTCTCCATCTCTATGGCTCTCAAGGGCTTGAGCAAGGACCTGTTTGCTTATGTCTTTCCTTTTACTTTGGATGCACATCCATCCAAGTGGTTCCGATCACTAAATAAAGCCAAGCTAAATGTCTAGGACTATAACAGAGAAGAGTTCCACAAACAATACATCTACAATATTCAGGTTCCCATTGGCCTTCGTGAGTTGGAATTAACTAAGCAGAATTCCCCCGAAGATTTTGTCACCTTCCTTAACAGATGGAAGGAAAAGGCTGTACAAATGACTAACAGGCCATCCCAAGAGGATCAAGTCCAGTTGGTGATCCGTAACCTGCAGCCCAAATATGGGGGTCATATTAAGTTCCAAACCATAGAGTCTTTCACGAAGCTCTATAAGGTAGGCCTGTTGATTGAGGAGGAGGTACAAGCTAACAAGAACAAGAGTTCTAACAAAAATAACTCTTTCAAGAATAACCCTTCTACCTCTAAAAGCAGTGACATGGACGCCCTAACTACTGACAAGAGAGGTTATCAAGGACCTTAAAGAACATTCACTCCTTTAGGCATGAGTTTAGAAGAAGCCTTCACTAGGCTTCATGCAAAGGAAGCATTTTAGCCTCTTGGCCCCACTCCGAACCCAGCTCCTGAGAAGAGATCCAGTAGATAGAATCCGAATTCCTACTGAGTGTACCATCAAGGAAATGGGCATCTGACATCACAATGCTGGACTTTGAAGCATCATCTGCAGGATATGGTTGAAGACGGTAGATTTCCAATTCCGCATGCAGCAAAAGTCAGCAATAGTGGAAACCCCTTGGGAAATGCCTAAATAATGCAGGGGGCTTAGTCATTTAGCGTTGTTTTTCTAGGTTGAGTTAAAGAGTCCCTCCCCTAGCTCCTTTATTTCCTTTCCTGTCGAGTTTATGTCATTTAGGTTTTTATTTCTAATAAGCCTTGTTTTATTTTCAATTAATAAAGGAATTGCATTTTCATTTTCATTTACATTGGCCTTCCATCATTTTATTTATGCTTCTAACTCAATGATGAAATTCAAATCACCTAATGAACTTGACTAATAATAATAAAAGGAGATATGAAATAAAAAATAAAGAGAAATAAAAAATGGACATCCTTTGGATAAGGAGTTATTCCCTCTTCCTCCATCACCTTCCATAAGCCATCATCCTTAAACCATCATCTCCATGACCATTAGCCAAATAACCTTTCAAAATCAAAGCTCCGCAAACAACCTCCAAATCTTCCACTACCCTAAACCAAACTTGTGTGCAAGCCTTACTACATACAAAAAAATCAATGCCAGGTAAAAATATTCAAAGTACGAAAAAAATGAAAAAAGCAAAAGAAAACGCACATGACAAAAGAAAAAAATGCAAAAAAGAAAGAGGCAAAGGCAAAGAAATAAAATTCAAGCTAGGGGGTTTGCACACAAGTTCTACCCCTCATTCAAATCTTTCAATCCATCAAAACCCTTAACTTATAATCCAAATGAATGACCCTTCATTTCCCAAACCAATTCAACCTTCATCTAAGCCTCAAGCCTTACACCTTTCAACCTTTCAATCTTTCATCAACCATAACTCCTTTTTCAAGGTATGTCCAAGCCCGCTAGGCTGAAAACACGAAAGGGCGACCTAGGCAAAAGTTAGGGCACAAAAAGATAATCAATAAAAAAAAGAAATCGGATCCAGAACTACGAATGGTCTGATTCTGCAAGGATACATAGGAATCCTCATCTCGACGTCCGACTGCGTCAATAGAATAAAAATTAGTCATGGTATAATGATTTGACTTTCTAGAAGTTAGGAGCAGTTTCTTTTTAGATCTCGATAGAGACTCGAGTCTGCACCTAGCCTCGTTAAAGCCTTTTCCCACCTATATTTATTTAAGTAACAAATTCAAACTTTTTATTTTTCCATCCAAGCTCTCCTTTTCCCTGAAGGACTCTCCGACAATTCCATGGTTTCTGGCGATATTTGACTTTGCCTAATAAACTTCCCAAAGAAGAATCCCTAGTACAATCCCCAGTGAAAACTTTCAATGTTCAAGACATAGCAACTACATTGCAATATCAGATCAAGCATATTTCAATCAAGGCTAAAGCCTAATTCAAGGCAAGCTCGCCCAAAGTGGGGGCTTCCTACGTGTGGTGGTTCCTCCGATTCAAATCGAACTCCCGAAAAGTTGTAATATGCGGATCTCATTTACGAACCCCGATTGCTTACTAAGAACAATTTTCGAAAATCATTCAATCTATTTCTAATCATTATGATCATTCTATCATTCTATACATTCTAGTCCTGCATAACCCTGACGTGTCACCCTTTAGCTTTGCATAACCTTAATCCTTGCATTGCGTCTCATGCATCCTTTGAGAGTCTAAGTTTGCATTCTTGCATCATTATGTACTTATGTGAGTTGTTTGCACCTATCTGCTAACATCTTTCCATGCAGGTAATCTAATTGCTTGTAGTTATTGTCCTGCATACTAACTTTGTTTTGCAGAGACTAACGGTTATAGATCAGTTCTAAACTGCAGAGCGTTTAGAATTGTTCTCCGTCCCGACACCATATACTTTGACTATCAATTTCCTGAACCTCAGTCAAAGTGGGGGCTTCTGTAGACACATAATCGTGTCTCCCCATTTAAGGATCCGATGATGAAACATACCGTGGTCTTAATTGGTACGATCCAAGGGCAGAGCAGTCGAAAAAGCTATTCAAAACCATTCAAAAAGTGTTAAAAACCTTTTTTCAAGACCAATTAATTATTCGTGATAATTAATTGTATTTGAGCCCAATTCTTTGAAAAGCCCAATTAATTGATTTATTTTAATAAATAAATATTTTCAAAAGATATTTTTTTATAAGTCAAAATCAGATTTCATCCCGTAAAATCAGATATGCGAAGTTAAAAGATAAAAGAAAATCTTTAAAACGCGTTTATATTAAAACACTATCAGAACATGTCAAAAAACAAGCACTGCATTGAGCGCAATGCCTGCGCCGAGCGCACATGTCTTGCCACGTGGACTTCCATGTGAGCTGCGCCTAGCGCACAGACTGTGCTAAGCTGTAACACCCCGTATTTTTATACCTGCTTAGTAATTATTTATATTATTATTTTAATTTATGAAAAAAAAAATTTAATATATGTTATTTCATTAAATATATTTTGTTTCACATTTGACTTTATTTTAGAGGTGGTCAAAACAAAATCCTAACTTTACTAGGTTAAGTGCCAATATATACCATATTAGTATAAGGAGAGAGAAAGTAAAGAAAAAAAAACAAAGGAAAAGAAAAAGAGGGTCTCTAATACTGCTCCTTAGTTCCTCCCAACCAAAACCCACGATGCATAAATTCATTGTCTTCAACCTTCAACCATCATCAAACTTACAAGATATTTTGTCAAACTTCATCAATCATTGAGTATTGTTCATCCACCTTCATTATCTCTCGATTTTGTGGGGGTTTCAAAGAGGAAAAATTTTGGGTTATTTGGGCTTGCGGTTTCGGTTCATGAACCAAATCAAAGAGCGGTTTTGGGGTTCCTTTTATAGAGTAATTCCACCCTATTACCTTCCCCTAATCAAGTAATATTCTTTGTCATGTTTTAATTTCAGTTTTGGTTTAATTTCGAATTGGGGATTTGTTAGTTTAGGGTTCTTGAGATAAATTGAATTGGGGGTTTTTGATTATGAGTGTTGGGTGTAGCTTGATTGAAAGGAATTTTTGCTTATTAATAATAAGTTTATCAACAAGAACTGTAACTCGTAGGAATTACAGGTGAGATTCTTAATTTGTGTATTTCGACAGCTTATGGGCTTTTTTACAAAAGTTGGAGTTCATAGGAGAAAGTTATCCCTATTTCACAGGCCAAGATACTATTTCACAAAAGTTGTTCGTATCGAAATTTCACGCAAGATAGGCTCAAGAAACGTTTCATTTGGAGTTCATAGGAGAAAGTTATCCCTATTTTATGTTTCTGCTGAAATTAAATATTATGCATGTTATTTTCATGTTGAATTAGTTGGAGTAAAACTCTAGACTTTCATAGATATATTTTGAAATGGGATTTTGAGTATTCAAATATACATTATAAATCTTAATGTTTAGTTTATATAAACTAAGTAAGAGTTCTAGTATTGTAAGTATTAGTTAGTTATGTCATTTGAAGTAAGACGTTTAATTTTATAAAGCCATAGTTAATCAATTCTCATTACCCAGTTAAACCAAGTCTATTATTACTTATTGAATACATATATATTTATATTGTAGATTTCGGCTTCATTGAGGTGTCGTACTGATTAAAATAATCACTTTACTGTGCGTTTCACAAAGGTAAGATTCTTACCGAAACTTTATATAGCTATGAGAAAAGTTTTAAAAAGGTATAAATCTCATTTTGGTTAAGATTGATGTGAATAGGAAGAAGTTCTTCCAAGGTAGAAAGTTTGGTTTCCGAACCACATATACAAGGAGTTACAATAGGTTTGTGCTTTGAAGTTGTTGACATTTTCTATGTGGTATCTCAAAGAAATAATTTTCTGATTTTAAAATGGTTGAGATTACCTGAGTGGTATCTCAAGGAAATGGAACTTTTTTGGGTTTGTCTCGGCATTACAGATTCGTTTGGGAGCACGTTGATTAGTGTCTCGGACTTAGATCTTCTGCTACGGTTTGACCGTTTGTGGGGTGTGCACACTAGGGGTCTTTGTCTATAAGTTATCCGGAGGGCCTAGCTAGCCCAAAGGCAAGGAAAGTTTATTCCATTCCATAGGTTTATAACTCCTCTTTGTGAAGGTATAGGAAAGAAAGGATTTGTTTTAAGGAAAATAAAGAAAGGATTTGATTTAGAAAGGAATACAAGTAAAGGTTTTATAAAGCTTGCTACTTATTATTTTGATTCAAAAGAAGATGATTTGTAGGATATATTATTATCCTACTTGCATATTTGTTTGGCTTTACTGTATGAATCTTGCTCAGCCAATTTGGCTGATACTACATGCACGATATGTGCAGGTACATAGAGATCTTACATGTTGGGTGTAGGGTGTGGGCTGAGAGCAACGTTCCACCAACTTTTACTAGTTAAAATTATTGTAGTTCTTTATCCGCTGCACTATTTATGTATACATATTATCATTTTGGAACTTAAGGTTGTTAATATTCATTCACCTAAACCTTTACTTGACTGGACTGTAATAGTTTAGTTAAGTTTTGCTTTGACTTAGATTCAGTCTACGTAGCTTATCCTTAATGGTTATTCTCGTAATAACCGTGGAATAACACTTTTGGAATTTCGGGTAATTATGCATGGATGTGGATTCTTTTGAGCTGGATAAGGATTATTGAGAATTTGGATTGCTGATTTTAATGAAAGAGGTTTTATAATTTGACGCGAGTCTTAAATTAAATTTTAGGCAATCCATATTTCAGACGGAGCTCTGCAAATTTTTCTGTAGAATCTTATTTTTATTTAATTTAGATAGTAACTCGAAATTTAGGGGTGTTATAGTTGGTATCAGAGCCAACGGTTCGAGTTTATGGCTAGAGCCAAGAGTTGAGCTTAGAGTGGTCTAGAGGATGAGCCACCAGTTTAGAGCCAGGGTGCAGGGCCTTAGGTTAGCCCTATAGGTTGTCCTTGAGTTATGGCCTAGGATTGAGACCTAGAGTTGTGACCATCGGTTTAGTACCTATCGGGATCTCCAAATTCCTTTGTTTATTTTGAAAATATGTTTTTAGGAGAAAGTACCTCTCCCTACTTGGATTGTTCATCACCATTAAGACCACGAGCGGCAGGGGTGCGTGTTAATGATGAAGAATAATGTACGAAAGTTTTAATCATTGTTTTGATTGGAAGTTGGATCCATACTTAGCTTGAGGTAGATTTTTGTGACCTAGTAGGGTGTGCCTAGAGTTGTGACCTTGAGATTGTAACCTTAAGTAAGACTAAATAAATGAAAGTATTAAAATTTGAAAAGCCGAGGTAAGATTGAGATATGGGAAAGTAAGGGATTACATGTGGTTGTTGTGTATGGTAGTTGTTGTGGATCCCTCTTATGTGGATGTTTGACTGTATAAGGTCAATGAGTTTGGTAAGTGTGGAACTAGTTGAGTTCTATGTTTGATTCAAGTTAAGTTGTGCTTGCTTCCATGTTTGGAATGATTGGCTAGTAAGGGTAAACCATTTCGAGTATATCCTTGTTTGGTTGTGATTTTAAGTTGGTGCATAGCCGAGAGTGTATTATAAGTTCAAGTTTGAGTCGCCTAATGCGAAATTTAGCTTCATTTGTTTATGGGAACTCTAAGGTGACATTCCGTCTTCATATTAATCTCTATCGTCACCTATTTCATTTAAGTATCTAGCTCGTCGGTTTTTATGTTCGCATTAGGACGAACTATTATAGTGGATACCGGTGAGCCTTATTCCATTCAAAGTGGCACTCCCTTTTATTTTTTTTACTCTTGAGTGTGTTTTGGTGTTTGGCCCACCCACCTCTCGTACTTTGTCCATCTTTTGGCCTTGAGAATGTTTAGTGATTAACTACATGATTCTTGAATTGCAAACTGATTGAGTTGCATGATGGCATATACGAATTGTAGTTGGTGTGAATTGTTAATTGAAAACCTTACAGGGAATGGTTTGGTTATACCTTGGATATGCTAGTCTTGTTGACTAAGTGATATGAATTGACTTATTAGTGTATGATTGTGTGTTAAGGCTATAACAAGAGTTGAAACTCGAGTTATTAGCTCTCTTGGTCATGCCTATAGACCTTGTTTGCACGAGTTTAAAGTAGTCTAGCGAGTCATGAGATGACTATCTACCACAAAATTGCCGTGTTCTGTTGACTTTCATGGAGTATTCGTGGTGAAGTGGATAGCTAAAGGAAAAAGGAATTAGTCCAAGTGGGTCGGTTTCTCGTAGCATACTCGTGACTAGTCAAAGTCAGCTCATAACATGTTAAGGGTCAACCGTTTGACCCTGGTAAAGTATTACTGTTTATTTGTCGGTGTCAAGGAGTCGATTTGAGACCATTATAGAACAACTAGCAGCTGCCATGTATCTAGTAAGGTTATGGAGTGGTGACATATGTAAGGTATAATGTCAACTCGATTCATGTCAACGAGGGAACGTGTAGTTCCCCGTTATGTGATTGTTTAGTAGTGATCAAGGTCTAATAATACTAAAATAGTTAGCAAGTCTAATGTAGACTGGTTTAACGAAGAGAGTCTCTTCTCATTGAGTTTAATGTTAGGAGTATAAGTTGAAGTAATCTAATTCTTTGGTTTAAAGTGATTGCAAAGTTCTTGATTGGTAGTCACTAACCTTAAATGACAACCTACAAGCTCCACAATTTCTTGCACTTGTCTAATGAAATGACTGTAGTTGTGGAGTTATAGTTGTACCATGTTGATTGGTTAAGAACCTCAAGACAACTTGGTTATAACTTATAATAAGCTCTCCTTTGTGTTGCCCAGGGGCGTTAGACGCTCACTTAAAGTTGAACAAATCGTCGTTAATGACCTAGAGGCCATTAGGAATGGTTTAATGTGCGCAAACTCAATTTACTTAAGTGTCCGAAGAATGAGACTAAGTTATTATACTGGTCCAAGTGTGTAATTGATTAATTTGATTAAGTTTTAAGTGAGTAAGGGTTAAGTTTATCATGTCGCAAGTCTATGACTAGTCGTTTGAGTTGAAACTAATGAACTTAATAGAAACTAAGGAAGTATAGTGGACCATATTTATTTCATGAACCTTGAGAAGTGGGTTTAAGTTAACTATTGATTGCTATATTTGGAGTATTGAGTATTGGTAGGCAAGGGTAATACCACCATTATTGTTGATGGAGTCGTTAGTTTATGTGATTCACGTATCCATGCACGACTTGAAATTTTATTTCGTGAAACTATAATGTGTGAACGGTTTATGATGTGTTATGAATGTGTGTTAATTTTGAGACATGGTTCTAAAAAAAAAGTTTTGTATGAAGTAAGCTTTAGTTTCATGTAAATAGAGCATGTCATTTTCTGTAGTGCCTTAGTAACTCGATTGGCCCTGTTAGGTCAACGAGTAAGTTACCCTACCAAAGACTATGTGAGATAGTTCAATTTGTTTGTGTAGCGTGTGAAAGTGATTTTGACACGTTTCAATTAAGGTTGTAGATGCATTCTCGAATCGATCTAGAAATGGTTTTTCTACAATGATTTGAGTGAATTTTGGAATAGTTAAGAACACGTTTTTGAAAAAGTTTTGAAAGGGGGCAAGTCTCCCACGGATTGTGAGCCTCGAAGGTCTCTAAATGGAGCTTTCTACCGTTCTATAATGTGTTTTGAGTGTTACCAAGTAATAGAAGACTTGGTGTTTAGTAAAGAATATTTGAAATCGGGTAATGTGCTTAAAACTTGTATGGGTTTTGACCCAAGTAAAGTGAATAGTTGGATGGTCGGCCCCATGGTGGAGGTTTCAAGTCTCCACGCCCCCACCGTCAGGACTATAAGTCAAACCAATGCCAGAGATTTTAAACTCCACCTTTTGTTGTTAGGGTTATGTTCGACCCCATTGTCAGAGGTTTCAAGCCTCAACACTCTAGTAGCGGAAATATATGCCTTATTATTTGGATTGATTGGATCCTCATCAGGAAATTGTTTCAAAGCGATAGAGCTTAGCATGTTGTTACTTCGTCTCTGAAAGACTGTTGTGACAGCAAGAATGATTGAGCGAAGCTTTTGCAAAACAAGAGTTCTATAAAAGGGTCATTTATTATTGGATTTCCAATAAATAATCGATTTGAAAGAAAGAAAATTGGTTGTGTCCATATTCAAGCGTAAGGTTATTTAAGTACTCTTTGGATGAAAATGCTTAGTGTGCTTTGATGTGATTGTCGTGGTGTTATTTATTACGTGAGAGTCATAAACTCCAAAATACGTGCTATGAATGTTTATGGGTTAGGACTCAGCCCAATGATGATGCGACCGTTTAAGTATTTTGTTTTGCCATTTGTGGTAGGCCCTGGTGATTGTGAGTGTTATAATAACTTGAAGTTGAAGTTCTAGACGTCGAGTCGTGTCTTGTTTTACGTTTTGTAGGCGAGTACGTCCAACCATGTAATGGGGAGTTCATATTGTATGAGTCTTTACTTCTATTTTTTTAGAAGAGAGATAGTACTCTCGGTTCGGGTTAGTTAGTACTCCGCGAAAGTGTTGAGTACTGGACTTGGAAATGCTTTTATGTATTGTAATTATAACAGGTTTAGAACACCTTTTCTCATTTCGAGTTGTCGACTTTACAAAGGAAACTCCGTCGGATTTTCGAGAAAATCCTAGGTTATTATTTAAAACGCTTGTGAACCATAGTGTAGTTATGAATTCAGCTCCACGCTCTACGACATAGTCCAACGAGTGTGACGGTAAGGGAGTTGATTCCCAAGTTTATCGGTCCATATGTGGTCCTCCAAAGGATAGTTGATTGTGTTTGTAATGTATTCCATGTTTCTTAGTTATGACATCGTATTAGTAACTCTTCACATGGTGATAGTTGGAGTTCTAGCTGAGCCTCTAGACTAATAGATCCGTAAGACCCGTAGGGTTGAAAAATGGATAGTAAAGGTTTTGTGGTCAAACCACAACACCGAGGAACTACTCGTAAGACCGAGGATGTCACGCATTTTATGTGTCAGCATCTCTTGTTCATGTTATTGTTAGTTACGAGGGTGTAACTTCCTTTTTAGGGGGGTAGATTTCGTGCCAATTGTGTGTTTGGTGCTAAAAGTTATGATTTCATATGTGATGTATACCTTAATGTCTACAGTATACATAATTCGTGTATAATTAGAAGTTTTATGGTAAACCTTGTAATATGTTGCATGTTGTACTTTTAATAGTATGAACATAGCTGTTGAAAAGGTTGTTTGGTTATCAAATGAATTGATCAATGACGTGCTGGTTCTACTTGTTATGGTATGAATATATCAGTTGGAATGATTGTTTGGTTATGAAGGTGATCAATTGACTTAATCTATGAGAAAATGAATTAGTTGTCGGAGATGTTCTCCGAAATAATTTGGTTGTTGGAGATGTTATCCAGAGTGATAGTAGTTGGCTAACCTATAGAGCTAATGAGATGTTTTCAGAAACAAGAGAACAAGTTTAAGCATTTGAGTAATATTCTAAGTTTCGGGACGAAACTTATTTTAAGGGGGTAGATTGTAACACCCCGTATTTTTATACCTGCTTAGTAATTATTTATATTATTTTAGTTTATCAAAAAAAAATTAATATATGTAATTTCATTAAATATATTTTGTTTCCCATTTGACTTTATTTTAGAGGTGGTCAAAACAAAATCCTAAATTTACTAGGTTAGGTACCAATATATACCATATTAGTATAAGGAGAGAGAAAGTACAGAAAAAAAAATACAAAGGAAAAGAAAAAGAGGTGGGTCTCTAATACTGCTCCTTAGTTCCTCCCAACCAAAACCCACGATGCATAACTTCATTGTCTTCAACCTTCAACCATCATCAAACTTACAAGAAATTTTGTCAAACTTCATCAATCATTGAGTGTTGTTCATCCACCTTCATTATCTCTCGATTTTGTGGGAGTTTCGAAGAAGAAAAATTTTGGGTTATTTGAGCTTGCGGTTTCGGGTCATGAACCAAATCAAAGAGCGGTTTTAGGGTTCATCTTATAGAGTAATTCCACCCTATTACCTTCCCCTAATCAAGTAAGATTCTTTGTCATGTTTTAATTTCAGTTTTGGCTTAATTTCGAATTGGGGTTTTGTTAGTTTAAGGTTCTTGAGATAAATTGAATTGGGGGTTTTTTATTATGAGTGTTGGGTGTAGCTTGATTGCAAAGAATTTTTGTTTATTAATAATAAGTTTATCAACAAGAACTGTAACTAGTAGGAATTACAGGTCAGATTCGTAATTTGTGTTTTTCGACAGCTTATGGGCGTTTTTAGCCAAAATACTATTTCACAAAAGTTGTTCGTATCAAAAGTTCACACAAGATAGGCTCAAGAAACATTTCATTTGGAGTTAATAGGAGAAAGTTATCCCTATTTTATGTTTCTGCTAAAATTAAATGTTATGCATGTTATTCATGTGGAATTAGTTGGGGTAAAACTCTAGACTTTCATAGATATATTTTGAAATGGGATTTTGAGTATTCAAATATACATTATAAATCTTAATGTTGATTTTATATAAACTAACTGAGAGTTCTAGTATTGTTAGTATTAGTTAGTTATGTCATTTGAAGTAAGAGGTTTATATTTTATAAAGCCATAGTTAATCAAAGCTCATTAACCAGTTAAACAAAGTCTATTATTACTTATTGAATACATATATATTTTTATTGTAGATTTCGGCTTCATTGAGGAGTCGTACTGATTAAAATAATCACTTTACTGTGCGTTTCGCAAAGGTAAGATTCTTACCGAAACTTTATATAGCTATGAGAAAAGTTTTTAAAAGGTATGTATCTCATTTTGGTTAAGATTGGTGTGAATGGGAAGAAGTTCTTCCAAGGTAGTTTGTTTGGTTTCCGAACCACAGATACAAGGAGTTACAATAGGTTTGTGCTTTCAAGTTGTTGAGATTTTCTATGTGGTATCTCACAGAAATAATTTTCTGATTTTAAAATGGTTGAGATTACCTGAGTGGTATCTCAAGGAAATGGAACTTTGTTGGGTTTGTCTCGACATGACAGATTAGTTGGAGGGCACGTTGATTAGTGCCTCAGACTTAGATCTTCTGCTACGGTTTGGCCGTTTGTGTGGTGTGCACACTAGGGGTCTTTGTTTATAAGTTATCCGGAGGGCCTAGCTAGCCCAAAGGCAAGGAAAGTTTGTTCCATTCCAAAGGTTTATAACTCCTCTTTGTGAAGGTAAATGAAAGAAAGGATTTGTTTTAAGGAAAATAAAGAAAGGATTTGAGTTAGAAAGGAATACAAGATAAGGTTTTATAAAGCTTGCTACTTATTATTTTTATTCAAAAGAAGAAAATTGTAGGATATATTATTATCCTACCTGCATATATGTTTGGCTTTACTGTATGAATCTTGCTTAGCCAGTTTGGTTGATACTACATGCCAGATATGTGCAGGTACGTGAAGATCTTACATGTTGGGTGTGGGGTGTAGACTGAGAGCAACGTTCCACCAACTTTTACTAGTTAAAGTTATTGTAGTTCTTTATCCGGTGCACTATTTATGTATACATATTATCATTTTGGGACTTAAGGTTGTAAATATTAATTCACCAAAACCTTTACTTGACTGGACTGTAATAGTTTAGTTAAGTTTTGCTTTGACTTAGATTCAGTCTCCGTAGCTTATCCTTAACGGTTATTCTCGCAATAACCATGGAATAACACTTTTAGAATTTCGGGTAATTATGCATGGATGTGGATTCTTTTGAGCTGGGTAAGGATTATTGAGAATCTGGATTGCTGGTTTTATTGAAAGATGTTTTATAATTGGACGCGAGTCCTAAATTAAATTTTAGGCAGTCCATATTTCAGACGGAGCTTTGCCGATTTTTCTATAGAATCTTAATATTGTTTAATTTAGATAGTAACTCGAAATTCAGGGGTGTTATATAAGCGCACCAGAACTGCCACATAGACTTCTATTTCATGTAGAGTCCTGCGTCAAACGCAGTTCTCTACTTGAGGCGCGGAATTTCTTTCTTATATTTTTCAAAAGCGCGTACCACGTGTACGCTTTTTACTGGTCATGCCGCGTCATGCACTTGCCACGTCAGTTGCGCCTGGTGCAGCCAGCACGTGAGGCGTAATGCCGTTTTGTCTATAAATAGGCCTGATTTCCGTACAAATAAAGGAACAGATTTCACACATAACACTCGACGAAGACTTTACGAATCTCTCTACGAACTACAAAACTTCCCTACAAAACTCATACTTTCAAACACAAAACACATTCAATCTACATACTTTCAGACATTCGGATTTTCAGGCTTCACGATTGCTCGCCCCGAAGGTTGTCAATCTCGCAGACCCAAGCCACGGTATAATCCTGAGGGTCCTTAAATAAATTATTTTTATATTGAAGTTACTAACAGTTTTCTTTCCTGGTTTAGATCTTTAATGTAAAATCGCTATAATGTATATTCTAACCCTTTTTCTATACTTTCCTTTATTTTATTTATTATTATTCATGCCTTTGTATACTATATGAGTGTCCCTGCTTTATTGCTTTTATCACCTACATGTTATTTTTGATAATCAAGACCTAAATAACTGTTCTACCATTAATCAGATTAATTTGGACAACTTGCTAGTTTCCTTGTAATATTGATTGCCTAATAACATATCACTAAAATTAATGTTTTTATGTGTTTCCTGAACCTAGTTAGACTAAATATTTTTAGGTTGTTTAAAACATTATTTGATTATTCTTTGGCATAAAATCTGCAATGAATCGATGTTTAGTAGAGGCCAACTTTGGGAGAATGTGGTTCATTATGACTATATTCGTACCCTCACCTCCGAACTCAATCTTTGGTTCATTTTGACCATATATGGAGTCTAGACAGGGAAATCTACATTGGATAATTTGTCCCTATGATTTTCCTATATCGAATTAGGTTTATGGTTCTTCCTAAAAAGAATTGTTGGCGACTTCTTTCAATATAAAACAATTTTCAGTAAAACCTTAACAGTGGGGTAGTCTAATCTAATACGCGCTTACACCGCGTAGGCGAAATAAAAACTCGCCTGCAGTAATATTCCGGGAGATATGGGATTTTCAATTTTGAACTGTTTTGTTGAGGCCTGCTACACGTACGCTAGTTAAAGGTTACTTTGTCTTATACTTCCTCCATTTTTTTTCTATTGCAACAATTGAGTTTTCACGCTTGCCAAGACACAACTTTAAATATTAATATCTTTTATTACGTTTAGTAAAAAAATATACAAATTTGATATTTTGAAAGTATACATTAATACGAATCTAACAAGACCTTACATGATTATATTTTTCCTTACGTACAAATCACAATAGATAGTGAGAGGTTGGTGAGTGAATAGTGTAAAAATATAATTGTTACAATAGAAAAAGAACGGAGGTAATATATATTAGGAATCACTTCTTATGGAGACTTTCTAAAATAAAACTATGTCCTTCTTTGTAGAGTTTTTTATTGCTATTCATTCTACATTTCTTCCATTAATTCAAGTATTTATTTTCTTCTTCTTCTTTTCTTCTTTTTTCTGTTATAAAGTTTAACTATTGTTCTCTAGTTTGTTGATTTATTTGAATTATGTTTGAGTTTTTCTTTTATCTGTGGTTAGGTTGAACCCTAGTATCTTGATTTTTTCTTTAAATTCTCATATTAGTTGTTTATTTTTTCTTGCTTAATTGATTATGCAATTTCCTGTACTAGATTAGGGATAATTAGTATTGCTATCATTCCTTTTTCTTAATCACAACGAGAGTTGGGTTTTAACGAATAGGAGTATTTCAATTAAGGACGTGAAATTCTCGACGAGAGTATTAGGTAGAATGGGTTGTTAGGAAGTTAGAGTATTGTGCTTAATGTATTTAATATGCATCATTCCACAAGAATAGGCTTGATTATATTGCATATTAGGGAAGCCATAGATACTCGAGAGAGGTTTATGGTATTTTATGGGGTTTACTTTTCCTTGTGGACATTTAATTGATTAGTTTGGGAGATGAATTATTATTGTATTAATTCATGCTAGAGGGATACTTAACTCTACAGTCTTTTTATTTATAGATTGATTATTATAGTTAATTCGACCATTATTTATATTAATATTCTTTGCCTTTATAATTTTTTAAAGGCTAATCATATAACAACTTTCTTATTGTGGAATTGATATTAACTCTACTTTCTTATTTATTTATGTTAGGTGCACGACGCGCCTATCAGTATCCGATCCGATTTTTTTGTATATCTGACTCAAAATATCCGAAACTTAAAAAATCTGATTGGATATCAGTTTTTTCAGCTCAGTTCATTATGAACAACCGTACCATGTATTTAGGGTTGGGCACTAGTCCAAAAATAAATCGGGACCAGATAATTCTAGTCCAGAACGATCTAAGACCGGAATGGTCCTTTTTTTTCGCGATTTAACCAGAAATTCAAATCATTGGGGTTGTGTTGCTCTTTCGTGTGCGCCAATGTTCGTCTAAACTTAATATTAATTTCAATACAAATATTTGTAAATTTAAAATTCCAAACATAATACATGATAATTAATTTGAAAAGTCCTCACTTCAAAAATAAAACTTTAAAAGTCCAAGTCCAAGTTCTTAAGGCAATACTAAATTAATAAACTACATAATGTCTTCAAAAATAACTAAACAATTAAAGTATTTAAGATTTTCCTCTTACTCTAATTTCCATCGTACAAAAGAGTCTACAAAAACGACATCATCGTCCAAATAATCACATTGCTCATCTAGTCATAAAAAATAATAGATTAATAGGAAAAACAAAAAAGTTAATAAATAATGAAAAATAAAAGTAAGAATAAATAAAATGGCATTACCTTTCCCGATTTCCTCCAACTCCTATAGATTTTCCTCCACATCAACTCCCTACATTCCCTTTGCTCTAAGCCAATCTTATGTACAAATTAGAGCTTCAACCATGTTATAAAAGAATGAAATAAAATTATAGCACATCCAAAGCATAAAAATAGATAGAGTAACTTGTTTTCCATGAATAAATTGTATTACCTTAAGAGTCAAAGAGCTCCTAAATGGATCAAGATGGCGACCCCCCGCACTAAAAGCGGATTCTGATGCAACAGTGAACAAGGAGATGGCTGGTATGTCACGACTCAGTCCATGCATGAAACAATTGGATAACGGTTCCCATTACCCGCCCACCAAATATTGCATTTACATCTTCTTCCCCACTCCCTAATTATTTATTTAAATACCTTTCAAAATCACTGCTCCGATATCCACTCGATCCTTTTAACCTTTTTGTTCTATCTCTAAGACTTCTCATGTAATTGACTCCCCTTCCTATGTTATCATCATCATTGTCTAAATCAATTGACATAGAATCTCCACTTTGTCCACTTGAGAAATAGAAGAAGAATACAAAGTTCTATACTCATCAAATAAAGTATCTGAGATTGTTCCCATTTATCTAAATAAATTGACATAGAATCCCCTCCAATGTTATCATCAGCATATTCCTTCATATTATTAGCAAGTTCCATGCCCTTTTCTTTTCCATACATGTCACAAAAGGGTTAATTTAACAACTAACAATTTGGAGTGAGGATCAAGAATCTGAACAATATTGATAAACATCTTCATTTTCTCCACATTTCCCCAATATTTATCATACTTTGCTTTCATTGCAAGGTCCATGGCTTGGAAATCCAAATCAGAATATTTTACCCATGTGTTCAACATATAATAAATGACAACAATCTCAATTAAACTTTTGTTACTCGCCGCATAAAGAGAACCTATAATACGATGAGTTAAAAGGTAAAACCCGTTCAAAAATACTACCAATCTCTCAACATTTTTCCAATCATTACAGTCAGGATGCCTTTCATTATCCTTCACATCCTCCACATCAGGAAGAGATATCCCACTAAAGACACGATGACATTTCAAAGCCGTATCTATCTTTGTGTAGGTTGAGTTCCATCGAGTTGGTCTTCAAATGACAAACAAGACTTGATGCATATTTGCCTTTGAAACAAGTTCTTAAAATCTAAGTATTCTTGCAGAGGAATTTTTAACATACTTCACAGCATTTTTAACCCTATCGTGGCATACACCATGCTCCCTCATGCCATGCCACACAATGAGATTAATAATATGAATAATGTATCTAACATGAAGTAATTTCTCACCACTAACGCAACCAATTCGTTGAACCATTCTTTTGAAACGTGCACTAGTAAGATCAACGGTGAACAAGGGGATGGCTGGTATGTCAAGAGCCATCTGTAAAAGAATTGGGTAACGGTGCCCATTACTAGCCCACAAAGATAATGCATTTACACCTTCTTCCTCACTCCCTAATTGTTCATTTAAATACCTTTCACATTCACTCCTCACATATCCACTCGAACCTTTCAACCTCTTCTCTAAGGCTTCTCATGTAATTTAGTCCCCCTCCTATGTTATCATCATCATCATCTACATCAATTGACAAAGAATCCCCACTTTGTCCACTTTGGGGAATAGAAGAAGGATACAAAGTTTTATACTCATCAAGTAAAGTAGAAGCATATTCCTTCACATTATTCGCAAGTTCCATGCCGTTTTGTTTTCCATACATGTCACAAAAATGCTAATTTAACAACTAACAAATTGGATTGAGGATCAAGAATCACAACAATATAGATAAACATATTCATTTTCTCCACATTTCCCCAATATTTATCATACTTTGCTTTCATTGCATGGCCCATGGCTTGGAAATCCAAATGAGAATATTTTACCCATGTGTTCAACATATCATAAATGGCAACAATCTCAAATAAAACTTTATTACTAGTCACATAAAGAGAACCTGCAATACGATGAGTTAAAAGGTAAAACTTGTTCAAAAACACTTCCAATCTCTCAACATTTTTCCAATCATCACATTCAGGATGCCTTTCATTATCCTTAACACCCTCCCCATCAGGAAGAGATATCCCACTAAAGACACGTTGATATTTCAAAGTCGTATCAATCTTTGTGTAGGTTGAGTTGCATCGAGTTGGTCTTCAAATGACAAACAAGACTTGTTGTATATTTGCCTTTGAAACAAGTTATTTAAACCTAAGTATTCTTGCAGAGGAATTTTTAACATACTTCACAGCATCTCTAACCATATCGGGGAATACACCATGCTCCCTCATGCCATGCCACAAAATGAGATTAATAATATGAATAATGTACCTAACATGAAGCAATTTCTCACCAATAACGCAACCAATTCGTTGAACCATTCTTTTCATACGTGCACAAGTAAGATCATTAGAGATAGCATTATATTGTCAATTGTAACAGTGGAAATTTTATCTTTAATACCCCAAAATTTTATCTTTAATAACCCAGTTGCCTCACCTTTGTGAGTAGAAATTGGACATAAATTTTTTATCTTTTTATTCGATTTCAATTATTATCAATGAAGTGAATAGTGAGACACATATAGTTAATTCTTTAAATTGATGTCCAAGTATAACTTGTCACACTAATTCTTTGACAACCCCTTAATGTTTATTTCAACTTTGCCTTTTCACTAAAGTAAAGTTGCAAACAACCACGAGCAATAATAGTATGAGATGGAATGTGAAATCTAGGACAAGCAACTTTCAAAAAATGCTTAAACCCAACTTTTCCCTCATGCTTATATAGAAGCTCATCGCTAAATCATTGTCCGGCCAAATCATCACATTGCACATCAAGTTATAAAAACCAATTGATTAATAGTCAAAACATAACAGATAATGAAAAATGGAAGTAAGAATAAATAAAATTGCTTGACCTTTCCCGATTTCTGCCAACTCCTTTAGATTTTCCTCCACCTCAGCTCCCGACATTCCTTTTGCTGTCAGCTAATCTCATGTACAATTAGAAGTTAAACCATCTTACAAAAAAAAATTGAAATACAATTATAGCACATCCAAAGTATAGAAAGAAAGAAAAATTTAACATGAATAATCCCAACTTTAACCAGCTTCAACCATGCTATAAAAAAATGAAATAACATTATAACACATCCAAAGTTTAAAAAAAAGATATAGTAACTTGTTTTCCATAAATAAAAGGTATTACCTTAGGAGTTAAAGAGCTCCTAAATAGATCAAGATGACGATCCCTCACACTAAAAGCGAATTCTGATGCAACGGTGAACAAGGGGATGGCTGGTATGTCAAGAGCCATGTGTAAAATAATTGGGTAACGGTGCCCATTACTAGCCCACAAAGATAATGGATTTACATCTTCTTCCTCACTCGTAATTGTTCGTATAAATACCTTTCAAACTCACACCTCACATATCCACTCGAACCTTTCAACCTCTTCTCTAAGACTTCTCATGTAATTTATTCCCCCTTTTATGTTATCATCATCTCCTATATCAATTGAAATAGGATCCCCACTTTTTCCACTTTGGGGAATAGAAGAAGGATACAAAGTTCAATACTCATCAAATAAAGTAAAGCATATTACTTCACAATATTAGCAATTAAGTTCTATGCCGTTTTGTTTTCCATACATGTCACAAAAATGTTAATTTAACAACTAACAAATTGGAGTGAGGATCAAGAATTGCAGCAATATATATAAAACATATTCATTTTCTCCACATTTCCCCAATATTTATCATACTTTTCTTTCATTGCAAGGCCCATGGCTTGGAAATCCAAATGAGAATATTTTACCCATGTGTTCAACAATCTCAAATAAAACTTTATTACTCGTCACATAAAGAGAACTTGCAATACGATGAGTTAAAAGGTAAAACCCGTTCAAAAACACTACAAATCTCTTAACATTTTTCCAATCCCTTTCACTATCCTTCACACCCTCCCCATCAGGAGAAGATAACCCACTAAAGACATGTTGAAATTTCAAAGTCGTATATAAATCGGTGTAGGTTGAGTTCCATCGAGTTAGTCTTCAAATGACAAACAAGACTTGCTGTATATTTGCCTTTAAAACAAGTTCTTTAAACCTAAGTATTCTTGCAGAGGAATTTTTAACATACTTCACAACATTTCTAAACCTATCGTGGCATACACCATGCTTCTTTATGCCATGCCACACAATGAGATTAATAATATGAATAATGTATCTACAATGAAGTAATTTATCACCACTACCGCAACCAATTCGTTGAACCATTCTTTTCAAACGTGCACAAGCAAGATCATTAGAGCTAGCATTGTATTGTCAATTGTAACAGTGATAATTTTATCCATAATACCCCACTATTCTATGCATGCCTCAGATGCTTTACTAGTTGCCTTACCTTTGTGAGTAGAAATTGGACAAAAATTTATCATATTTCTATTCAAATTCCAATCACTATCATTGAAGTGAACAGTGAGACACATATAGTTAATTTTTTGAATTGATATCCAAGTATATCAGTTGTCATACTAATTCTTTGACAACTCCTTAATGTTTATTTCACCTTTTCCTTTTCACTAAAGTAAAGTTGCAAACAATCACGAGCAATAATAATACAAGATGGAATGTGAAATCTAGGACAAGGAACTTGCACAAAATGCTTAAACCTAGATTTTTCCACATGCTTAGATAGAAACTAATCGACAATAATCATATGAACTAATGCTTGCCTAACTTCTTTCAAATTAACAGTCCCATAGTTCAATTGCCTATCCTATATATCTCTATCTCATCCTCCTTCTTTATACTCAATTGTTGTAGAACTTTTTTATTTAATACCAAACCCGTGAAAATTCATAATTTTTCATTCTCAATAAATAGACACCCATTTTGCTATACTTTATTCACAATTTCAGTTTTCTCTTCTCTTCCTATTATCATTTCTTTTATCACATAATTTTGCTTTAGCTTACAATCTTTCAGGAAAAAAAACTTCATAATTATGGATTCTAATTATCCTAATTATGTACCTAATCCTAATCCTAGTAGAAGACGCATAAATCATCTAACAAATCCACAACAAAATACAAACCAAAACCCCATAAATTACCAACAAAATCTTAATAATTATCCCCAAAACCCCCCAAATTACCCACAAAATCTGCATAATTATCAGCAAAATCTTTCAAATGATCCACAAAATTCAACTCAAAACTATCTTTAAAATTACCTCCAAAATTATTGCCAGCATCAACAGAATTACCAATGTAATTCCACTCCTAAGAGTTCCCATAACCCACAAAATTATCCACAAAATCAAGATCACGATGATGATAGTGATGATGATGAAGAAGATGATGCTGAATTTGAAGTTCCATGCCCGCAACAAACCTTCACTCAACTTTTGTCTGAACCAACACAAGTTTAACCTACTCCTCAACCAACTCCTCATCCAACTCCACAACAAACTCAAGAACCTATAATAACTGAGAAAAAGACTTGGTTGAAAGCTGAAAAAGAAACACTAGTTTCAGCATTCATGAATACGAGTTTAGACAGCATTGTTGGAACGCATTAGAAAGGTGCGTTTTGGGGGAGAGTGATGGAAAAATATGAGGCATCAAGAGAAGCCAACCCTCATGAAACTAAGTTTCATACTATTGGCAGTATGAAGGGCCAATGGTTCAGAATGTCTGAAGTGGTGCAAAAGTGGTGTGAATGCTACAACAAGGCGGAGGTAAGAAAGAGGAGTGGGCAAAATGATGATGATGTGATCTTCGAAACTCAAAGATATTTGAAAGCACAGGAGGTAAATTTCACTTCTATGATGAATGGATTTTGATGAGGATGTTCGATAAGTACCGTTCCATCTTGACTAACCCGTTTACAAGATAATGCGTGGACGTCCATCGAATACGCCTCAAATGTATGATTATATTGGTTCAGGAAGTAGTGGGAAGAGAACAAGGTCTGATGATGGAGGATCCACACCAACCACGCCCACAAGCGGATATGTCCGGGATGATTTCTTGCCTCATCCAGAAGGCAACAAGAAAGCTAAGGCCAAACTAAAGGGTAAGAGCCAAACCAGTAAAGCCATTGAAGCTTTTTCATCGTTTGGTGACAAACTTCAACTCTATCGTGAGCGAAAGGGTAACGATTTTGATATGCAACATGAGAAACTACAGTTTCTTAAGCAAAAGGAAGTAAGAAAGCAAAGGCAATTGGAGTTGGAAGAGATAAACAGATAGAGAAGATGAAGTTAGAGGAGAAAAACTTAAAGATGCAACAATATTAGATGAAATGGCATATGCTCCAATCATTAACATTTAAGGAAAATCGCACACCATGGGAAGATTAAATGATCAGCAATCTGCAAATATACTTTCAAAACTTTGGGGGAGTGTAGTTTTAGGCTTTTAGTGTCGATGTAATATGTTTTCGGTGTGAGTGTTTTTAATGATATTATGTTGTATGTTTGAGTGTTAATGTATTATGTTTTAGTTTGAGTGTTTGAGTATTAATGTATTAAGTTTTTGTTATAGAAGTTTAAGTATTTTGTGCATTATCTATGAAAGTTTATGTAACTGATGAAAGTTTAAGTATTTTGTCCATTATCTATGAAGGAAAATTAACATGAATAATCCCAATTTTCACCAGCTTCAACCATGTTATAAAAAAATGAAATAAAGTTATAGCAAATCCAAAGTTTAAAAAAAATATAGAGTAACTTGTTTTCCATAAATAAAAGGTATTACCTTAGGAGTCAAAGAGCTCCTAAATGGATGAAGATGACAATCGCTTGCACTAAAAGCGGATTCCGATGCAACAGTGAACAAGGGGATGGCTGGTATGTCACGAGCCATGTGTAAAAAATTTAGATAACGGTGTCCATTACTAACCCACAAAGATGATGCATTTGCGTCTTTTTCTCACTCCCTAAGTGTTCATTTAAATACCTTTTAAAGTCACTCCTTACATATCCACTCGATCCTTTCAACGTCTTTGCTGTATTTCTAAGACTTCTCATGTAATTTATTCCCCCTCTTATGTTATCATCATCACCTATATCAATTGAAATAGGATCCCCACTTTCTCCACTTTGGGAAATAGAAGAAGGATACAAAGTTTTATACTCAACAAATAAAGTAGAAGCATATTCCTTGACATTATTAGCAAGTTCTATGCCCTTTTGTTTTCCATACATGTCATAAGGTGTCAATTTAACAACTAACAATTTGGAATGAAGACCAAGAATCGCAGAAAAGGATGCAGTAAAAATAGCCTTAACGGCTGCGTTTTTGGACTGCAACCCTTGGTGTAGCAGCTCTTGTGCATAAAGGAAGGGTTGCGGTTTTCGACCGCAGTTCTTCACTACAAGGGCTGTGGTTTAGGCCCAAAACCGCAGCCCTTCCACTATGAAGGGCTGTGGTTTTGGGCCTAAACAACAGCCCTTGGTAGTGGAAGGGCTGCGGTTTTGGGCCTAAACCGCAACCTTTTTTGCATGGAAGGGTTGCGGTTTAGGCCCAAAACCGCAACCCTTTTAGTTCTTTTTTTTAAGATCGCCTAGCATTCCCCCCGCCACCCAGCCCACCCCTACATTCCCCCAGCCAAGAACCTCCCCGCTCCGGCCCCCACCCCCCAAGATTCCCCCCTGACCGGCCCCCCCAAAGACCCTCCCCCGCCCCCACCCCGCAAACCTCCTCCCCCAGCCCCCCAAGCAAACCCCCTCGCCCGGCGGCACCCCGACCACCCCACCGTGGCATCCCCCTGAGCCCAACACCTCCATTGCACAAAAACAAGCATATAATAAAGCACAAGTTTTTCAAAATAATTATCTTTAATAATATATTAATAATGTAAAAAGTCTACATATAATTGAAAAAATACTAACATTTTAGCTAAAAACTACATAAGAAAGGAAAATGCAATTGAATAACTAGGTCTAGCTAATTATATCGCAAAATCCTCCCAAAATGTATCATAACCAATCATCACAAATGTGGCTTGCCAACTTATCTCGAACTTCATCTAATTCCTCCATGAATAAGGCCTCCAATCTTGGTGTGTTTTTCATGCAAACCTTGTAAGACAATCATGAAATAAGACATATAAGAATTCAATTATTTACCTGTAGTTAATAGTTCTAAAAATTACATATACCTTCCTGAAATTCAATCAACGACAAATGCAAGCCTAAAAACTACACGCTAGTTATATTATACCTCATATTATCAAGTTCAAAAAGAAATAGGAGTTAAATAACTCAAAATGTACGAATTGGACGCGAATCGGCAAAAATAGGCCTAAAATTACATTTACGTTCCCGAAATTCAACTAACAACAAGTTCAAGCCTAAAAATCTACAGACTAGTTATATTATACCTCATATTATAATGTTCAAAAAGAAATAGAAGTTAAATGACAACAAATCTAAGAATTGGACGCGAAATGGCCAAAATAGGCCTAAAATGACCTTTTCGTTCCCGAAATTCAACAAATAACCAAATGCAATAGTAAAAATTTACTCACTTATCATATTATGCCTCATATTATCATATTCAAAAAGAAATTGGAGTTAAATGACTCAGAATCTAAGAATTCGACGCGAATTGGCCAAAATAGGCCTAAAATGACCTTTTCGTTCCCACAATTCAACCAACAACAAATGCAAGACTAAAACTCTACACACTAGTTATATTATACCACATATTATCGTGTTCAAAAAGAAATTGGAGTTAAAAGACTCAAAAACTATGAATTGGACGTGAATTGGCCAAAATAGGCCTAAAATGACCTTTTCGTTCCCGAAATTCAACCAACAACAAATGCAAGCCTAAAAATCTACACACTCGTTATATTATACCTCTTATTATAATGTAAAAAAATAAATTGGAGTTAAATGACTCAAAATCTAAGAATTGGACGCGAATCGGCCAAAATAGGCCTGAAATGACCTTTTCGTTCTCGAAATTCAACCAACAACAAATGCAAGCCTACAAATCTATACTTTATTTATATTATACCTCATATTATCATGTTCAAAAATAAATTAGAGTTAAATGAATCAAAATCTACGAATTGGATGTGAATCGGCCAAAATAGGCCTAAAATCATCTTTACCTTTCCGAAATTCAATATTCATTTCATATGAACTTATAATGTAATTATTATCTAAACTAAGCATATATCACTTACTCTATGCATATTTGTACTATATATGTCAAATTTATATGAAATGCATCAAAGTACCATGTTTTGGGGGTATAATTGGGTCATTTTTGCGAATATGTGCTACTTTGGTTTCTAAACCAACTAACTATTACCCATCGATCTAATCTAAACCAACATATACTAACTAGTTACATTCTTTTTGAAGATCATCGATGTTAGTGCAATGGTTGACTATATTGAACATGTACCTCAGCACGTAATAGCCACAATCAACTCCGTTATCTTGTTGCGGACACTAAAATTCACCAAAACATGCATCCAAAAACATTCATCTTAGATTTGAAGTATGTGGTGAAAAATGTTTCTATATAAGGACAAGCAAATTAGTTACATTACCTCGACTGATATCCACACAAGAGCTTTTCCTATTTGAAGTCCTACTCCACTATTCTGCTTCATCACACTACATCAATACAATAGATAATTCATACATTATAAGATGTATTGTTTATATAATTTCTCCGTTCCAAAATAAGTGAAACACAGGGATTGGGCACAAGATTTAATAAACATCACCTTCAAAAGCCAAAAAGTCATAAAATACCCTTTTCATTATCATAAGGATGAGAGAGAAAAGCAAACCACATAAGTTTGTGATGGGTACTCTTGTCATTTTGTCACTTTCTTTTTTCCATTTAAGGTATGTTCCACTTATTTTGAAACGTTCTAAAATAGTAAGTGTTTCACTTATTGTGGAACGGATGAAGTATATATGAATAATGTGTAATATTAATAAGTACGTATATATTTAGTTTCGGTTAGGCTACCTATTTAACAATGATTTTATTAGTAAGGACCGTGGTGGTTGTCGGCGCAAAGAATCAAATTAAGTGGTAGACTTGGCTACTTGATGAACATATCGCAATGAGTGTCCAATGGAGCCTACAACAAGGAAATATGTTATTTATTAATCATACAACAATTAATTGATGAATTTTTTTATCGTATACTAAAAGTAATACAGGTTAAACAAGCATACTTTTCAATATACATGTTAAGGATGAACTGATCTCCTAAAACGAGATGATGATTTGAAACTCATATCCAGATACTCTTTCACGTCGGCTTTGTTTTTAAGCAATTCTCATCTCGTATCATGCTTGGATATAACTAACCAATCTGTGACTCACTTGGCGTTCCAAGCGATTCAGTGTATAATAATCTGATAAATCATATTAATTAAAAGTAAACGTACTTATTATGGAAGTTGAAAATTAATAAAACATATATGTATATATTTATATACTTATGCATTACCTCATGAAAGTTTGTATCATGGAAACATTCAACTCTACCCCACATAAGAATTCATGAATATCGACTTTAGAAATCCATGTCGATGACTCCGCAATGTAGTGGAATTGCTGCGCCCCCAAAGGAACCTCTATTGTACTATCATCGGGCAAATCGCTAGCGCACTCATGCAACCAAAAGCATGCAGTACTAAGGCCTCGCAACACCTTTGGCTTGAGAATAAGTAGATTCTTTGTCATAGAAACTTTGTCATTCAACACATTTGGTTCACCTTCATCACGTAAAGTTGCCTTCTTAGCCTTCTTATTAGGTGAATATGCTTTCTTTGCCATCTTGTCATGTGAATCGGCCTTCCCCGGATCCTAGTAATTCATAAAAGTAAAGATATTACTTACTATCATAGGAAATTGAAAAGGAAACATTACCGTAGTTAATTTATTACAAAAAATCACGCATATATATGTATATATGTTAATCAGTGTACCTCATCTGAAAAACCGCACCCATGCATGCAACCATAGAACATAACTGCCAAAGGCATCACTAAGTGAATGTAGACTAAATTCTGGCTACGGTATCGGAAGACTTAATTTTTCGAAACCAGACAAAACTTCATCGAGGCTGACCACATAGTGATAACTGTTCACAAACTTGTGATGCAATCGTACTCGATCACTAGGGGGTTGTGCATGGCCATAAGCTACCACAATCAAACTATCAGAACCATCTCCTTAAACTAATAGTTGGCATGTGGTCTCCTCCTTTAAAAAAAAAGCTCCATTTATAGTTAGGCTATGAAACAACATTATTATAGTAAGAATTCCATGCATTTAAGAACAATAGTTGTTTAATAAAGCAAAGGGATTAAGTGATTACCTTCAACTCGGGTACTGGTGTAACACCCCCAAAATCCATACACGTCTAAACTACGTTGCATCGACTTTGGGAGTGTTACCGCCGCGGTGAAACGCAAGGCTTATTGAATTTAAAACACTAACTTACTCTTTATTATGAAAACTAAACTGCAGCGGAAATAAAATACTAACTTAACTACAACCCGGGAATCACTATTGACCCCTTTTATTTAAAACCATAAATCATAAACAAATCTCTAGGATGTTCAACCAAAACAATTTAAAAGTTTATAATCAAAAGTATCCCCCGTATGCTCGAACTCATGCAGCATCACCAACATACCTAATCTGCTCCCCATTGAGATATCAATGGTTCATCACAGGTCAACAAACAACACAAATAAAAAACAATCAGCTACGCTGAGTACATACAAAATCAGTTAAATAATACACTAAACATAAACAGAAGAGTAATAACAATTCCTAAACATGATACTACAAAAACATTAAATTTCGTTTTTACAATTTATTTGGCATCGAACGGGCACCGTCATCTTTCTAGAATCATACGGGCTACTTAATCCTTAATAGACAACTTTGTCTATTAGATGAAATGTAAATACGGTTTCGTTCCGTTCCACATCCATCACCTTAGTATGCATACCCCCAAGATCGTACGGAACCTTCCGCCTACTTGAGTTATCAAAATTTATAAGGACACTACTGTCGTCACAGTAGGCCTGCGTAGGAGTGTAGAGCAAGTCTCACACTCCCCCCATTGTTCATCACTTGTAGGGAGTCCAACTACAAGTTTATTGCCAAAACCCTTTCTTAGTATCGATCATTCATATGTAATCATTTTAACATTCCTTCTTGGATACAATACTCAAATCTTTATTCTTGTAACAACCTTGTCACACCATAGATCAAAGAATACAAAAATCCAAAACTTTCATGCTTATGATACGATAGAATTACGCATTACAATGCTACATACCGTAATCATGCTACCAAACAATCTCAGCAATCACAATCATACAATCGTTCCCTATCATGATTATAGGTTCCAATAGAATAATTCACAACCTAACATGGTACTAGTAATTGCAACTGAACTAGTACGCGTACGCACCTTGTAACGAAGAATCTTTGCTGCTTACTTAAACGTTCCGCTTATGAAATTGGGACCTAATCGAATAATAAAAGTATTTTAGTGCTAAGTCTTTGATATTATTAAAATTAAAACCAACTTAACTACTATGTAAAACTTAGTGTTTTGAAAAATAAAAGTAACGTTCTTGTTGTTTAAGCTTCCTTTTCACGAACTCTATTAAAACTAATATTTTCATAACTTAGTAATAAGTTTGCTAATTTGATTATCTCTAACTTATTTTATACTTGTTCATGACAATAAAACTTAAACTTAACTTTTACACTACTTTGTTTATAATAACAAACTTAACTAGATACTTATATATGAACTATAAAATCAGAATTACAGAAATAAGATCAAAGTAGGAACTAGTAGTGTAATATAAATCTGATTTCTTTTAACTAATTCTATACTTTAATTATAATTACAACTTAATCCAAGATACATAAGAATTACTAAAAAATCAGATTATATACATTAATTTAAAGAGGAAAAGAGAGAATTTTAATTTCTTTATACCGGACCAATTCGCCGGCGACGACCACCGGCGACACGAGGACTCCGGCGTCAGCACTACCACACTCGCAGCCTCGACCCGCCGCTTCACTAAACCCTCGAGCCACTCACACTCGCTCGACCTCGACTCGCCGTACACCGCACACAACAACCCACTCGCACACCACACCGTCGAGCCACACTTGTCCAACGCAGCACCCTCGACAGCCGCACACACACCGCGCCTCGACCCGCACCGCACGACCCTCGAGTGCTCGCACACCGTACACCGCACGCACTCGGGCCTCGACGTGCCACACCGCTCGACCTTCGCACACACGCACAACACTCGCAGCCTAGCACACACTCGCACCCTCGAGTCTCGCACCACTCCACTCGAATGCCGACGAAGGCTCAGGGAACGAAGAAGAAAATAGTGCAGGAGAGGAGGAAGGAAAGTGCCGAGGAAGGAGAAGAAGGAAACGCAGGTGGAGAAGAAAGAAAGATGAGAGAGAAAAGGAGAGAGAAAGATTTGGGTATTAAAAAACGGCTGGGTAAAAAATAGGTTTTCTAATATTTTTTTTTTCTTCCTTTTTTTATTTATAGTACGAGAAACCTTAGTTTATTAGGATTTGTTTCCAAATCGAATTTTGATTCATTATTTAACAAAAACCGAATTAAAATATAATTAGGTACAAAAGTAGGTTGTATATTTAAGTTATAACTGCAGTCTTACCTAAACTATATTATAAAATACTTTCACTTTTACTTTATATTTTCTTATATATAAGAACATAACTCCCAAAATACGGAGTATTACAGGCTTCCCCCCTTAAAGGAAGTTTCGTCCCGAAACTTTGAGGTAGCCAGTCTTAATGACGCAGTTATGCACTTCTAAGTCCCCAAATTTCACAAGCGTTTTCCAGTTTTCGCAAGTCACATAAACAATAATACACATAAATAACAAACTTAAGCAAACTTTAGGGGAAGTGCGAAATTCTATCGCATTCTCCCCCCCTTAAAAGAAAAGTTACGTCCCCGTAACTCGCCTACCCCTTGAAAGAGCTCCGGGTACTTTATGTAATCGAATAACATGTTTAAAACTTTGCATACAATTAGTTCTCCCTAAGTGTCTATAAAATAAGCCCCAAATGTCCCTCATGTTCTTCCTTGCTCCTTGAATATATCAATATATCGTCTATGAACACGACTATGAATTTATCGAGGTAGGGTCGAAAAATGATATTCATGAGGTCCATGCAAACAGCAGGTGTATTGGTTAACCCGAAAGGCATGACGGTAAACTCCAGTGTCCATACCTAGTCCTAAAGGCAGTTTTAAGTATATCTTGATCAACAATCCTCAATTGATGGTAACCAAACCTTAAACTCTATTAAATCGGAAGGAATGAAGCCCTCCCCTATTTTCAGTGAGACATTAAAGAATTTCTTAGAGCAATTAACAGTATCCCTAGACGGAATGACTATAGGCATAGAAATTGACTCGGACTCAACCAGTGCTAGAGTTCTAATAGTTGTGTGGGCAATAAAAGACCAAAATGCTCCAGAATCGAACAAGACTTTAACAGGAATTGAGTTGATAGAGAAAGTACCCGTGACAACATCGCTACGAGCCTCCTCTTCGCTAACCGTCATCATATACAGCTTCCCTGTGCCCTTATTATCATTGTTGTTGGTCACATGGTTCCCAGTTGGTGCCTGATTATTTGCATTGGTTGTTGATTTGGAGTAATTAGAGTTTCCTGACCCATTGTATGAATTTCCACCATTCTCATTCCCATTCATAGGCTTGTCTCCATAGTTCCTTTTTTCTTGACTAATGGGGTTAACCTTATTCTTCGAATAGCATTTGTACGCTCTATGCCCCATTTTCCCACATTCATAACACCACCTTATTACCCTCGCAATCCTTCCCAGGATGGTTGTATGGGCACTTCTTACACCTATACACACGCTCAGATCTGCGATTGTTGGTGTTATTGTTGCGGTTATTGTTATCGTTGTTGGGTCCCTTATCGAAGTTTCTTTGGGAGGTTTGATTGTTCTAGTTCCCATGGTGTTTCTTTTCAAATCTCTGAACCTCAGGATTTGGATTCTCCTTTCGCTTCTCACCTTGTTTACCCCCTTCCTCTCGTTTCCTTATGGTATATAGGTGAGCAGCTTTGCCAAAGACATGGTCCAATGAGGTGAAAGTATCTCCCCCAGTCTCCCTTGCAGGTCAAGGGTTAGCCCTAACTCAAAACGTGAGGCTTTAGCTTCCTCAGTAGGGGCAATTTCAGGAGCAAATCTCATCAACTCAATAAATTTGCGGTAATACTCCTCAATAGACAGGTTCCCTTGTTCTAGCATCATAAACTCTTGGGCTTTCTGCTTCTTGAGGTATGGTGGGTAATACTTATTCCTGAGGGCTTTCTTAAAAGTTTCCCACCCAAAGTCAAGCTGTTTTAGGAGGTTGTCCTTAGCTTGAGTCCACCAAAAGTGGGCATCCCCCTGAAGGTAATAGCTTCCTAAGGGCACAGTCTTATCATCTGGACATGAGAGGGTAAAGAACAGCTTATCAATTTCCCCAACCCAGTTTTCCAGTTCCTCTGGCCCCCCTTTTCCATTCAGTATTGGTGGGTTCCTACGGGCAACCTTTTCAGACAAGTCCCCATCCCGGTTATGACCTTGGGCTAGGTTAGCTGTGATTTGCACTAGATCACGAATCGATTGCTCGACATTCAGAGAGGTATCAGGCATGCCGCCTTGACGAACCATTCTGCGCTGAAAAATGATACAACGGCTGTTTCAGCGATATGCACATAGTCATTTATTTATTTAACTACTACACATTTGCACATTTATATAACACATCTTTATTGCGAACAATCATTAAGTCTCTATTGACTTGCAATATAAACATCTCAAATAAGACGTTACATCAAATAAAAGAATAAAACTGCTGTATTATTATTGAAAAAGGTAAAACTTATTGTTTCCAAGGAAAACATAATATGAATAAATAAAAGAATAAAAGAATACTAATTTGCTACTTGGCATGCAAGCCTTATTAACTGAAATAAACGAATTAAATAATATTCTAATCCTAATTATATAATCAAAGGAAACTAAGGACTATAATGGTGAGCTTCGTCATCTGAGTTAGGATTTTCTATTCCTTCTTCCATGTCAGCTTCGTCCTAAAAAGGCTCGTCATCTTCTATAGGTTCATCTTCATCCTGGGTTCTTCCTTTTCTATAGGTTCTTGTTCTTCTTGATCATTTTCCTCAATTGGATCCCCTTTAGCAGGCTCATTTTCATTAGGATCTTCCTCTTCAACAGGCTCATTTTCATTAGGATCTCCCTCTTCCTCATTTTCCAAGAAAAGTATAGGTTCAGCATTATCTTCCCCAATCACTGCGATGAATGTCCTATTATTCCCCTCATCGTCGGAAATGTAGATAACAGTCCTAAGGTTTGAAGCTATATGGCAATCCTTGGGTAAGAACTCATTCTCAAAAGTTTGGTACCTAGCTCTTTTTGCAGCTCTAAATGACGCTTGCGGCTCAGATTTAACTCTAGGGTTCTCAGAATTTACATTAATTCCCGAGCTTTCCCCCACATGATAGGTTCCTCGAACTAAAGGCGATGAGGTAGAGGGCTCCCAACTTCTTTTCTCACGAATTCTCCATTCATTTTCACAGAATTTAAAATCAGTAATGAAATGTCCTACAGTAGGAAGGTATTGGTTCCAGTAAGTGTGTTTGACCATATTAAAATTTCCATTTTCTGACCATATATCCCCATATCTACGGTGTACGAAAAGATAAGGTTTCTCCTTAGGGACGTACTGCAGCTTAAAATATATTTTCTCCATTTCAGTCTTTAGTCTAGTATCTCCCTGTAAGGTCCTATATTCCATAGCAGCTTTCATTTTATTGGCCCAGATGTCCCAATCTTCCGCTATTCGTTGTTTCATCAGGTATTCCTGAGGACTTAGGTCGTAAACTATTCGTGAATTAAAAGAAGAAAGTAGTTTAAGTTCTAGAGAAGTAAAGGTTTTTAAGTATACACTATATATATATATATATATATATATATATATATATATATATATATATACAAAAGGTAGAACGATTATTTTCCATTTTAGAACTCCTTAAAGAGGTTCAAAATATTTACTACAATTAGATGGTTCTTTCCTAAAATATTCGAAATAAGGTTTTAGTTCAATACCTTTCGGAAACATCTTTGGAATTTTATACTACTTCGAAATTTTAGGGAATAAAATATTTCAATATCTAACTTAGTGCGTCTATAAAATATCACTATCTATGCACCTATTCTTGTACATCATTCTAATCTATTCATACTTCGAATATTTCAAGGAACCTTTCACAAATTCAATTAGGAAAACAACACCACATTTCACATAATCAGAACATCTTATTCATTCCACAGTATTTGCATACTTTCTATAAACATATCAGACAAGTAAGGCAAGAAATGCATTACAAATAAAATCATTCCTATGATTTAATGCACGCAAAAGTAATCTATATGCTCTTATCCCATACTACCCATTTTAAAATTCTTTTAAAACATCTTTTGAAAATAGGAACCAGTTTTGTAACACCCCCAAAATCCATACACGTCTAAACTACGTTGCATCGACTTTGGGAGTGTTACCGCCGCGGTGAAACGCAAGGCTTATTGAATTTAAAACACTAACTTACTCTTTATTATGAAAACTAAACTACAGCGGAAATAAAATACTAACTTAACTACAACTCGGGAATCACTATTGACCCCTTTTATTTAAAACCATAAATCATAAACAAATCACTAGGATGTTCAACCAAAACAATTTAAAAGTTTATAATCAAAAGTATCCCCGTATGCTCGAACTCATGCAGCATCACCAACATACCTAATCTGCTCCCCATTGAGATATCAATGGTTCATCACAGGTCAACAAACAACACAAATAACAAACAATCAGCTACGCTGAGTACGTACAAAATCAGTTAAATAATACACTAAACATAAACAGAAGAGTAATAACAATTCCTAAACATGATACTACAAAAACATTAAATTTCGTTTTTACAATTTATTTGGCATCAAACGGGCACCGTCATCTTTCTAGAATCATACGGGCTACTTAATCCTTAATAGACAACTTGGTCTATTAGATGAAATGTAAATACGATTTCGTTCCGTTCCACATCCATCACCTTAGTATGCATACCCCCAAGATCGTACGGAACCTTCCGCCTACTTGAGTTATCAAAATTTATAAGGACACTACTGTCGTCACAGTAGGCCTGCGTAGGAGTGTAGAGCAAGTCTCACACTCCCCCCATTGTTCATCACTTGTAGGGAGTCCAACTACAAGTTTATTGCCAAAACCCTTTCTTAGTATCGATCATTCATATGTAATCATTTTAACATTCCTTCTTGGATACAATACTCAAATCTTTATTCTTGTAACAACCTTGTCACACCATAGATCAAAGAATACAAAAATCCAAAACTTTCATGCTTATGATACTATAGAATTACGCATTACAATGCTACATACCGTAATCATGCTACCAAACAATCTTAATAATCACAATCATACAATCGTTCCCTATCATGATTCTAGGTTCCAATAGAATAATTCACAACCTAACATGGTACTAGTAATTGCAACTGAACTAGTACGCGTACGTACCTTGTAACGAAGAATCTTTGCTGCTTACTTAAACGTTTCGCTTATGAAATTGGGACCTAATGGAATAATAAAAGTATTTTAGTGCTAAGTCTTTGATATTATTAAAATTAAAACCAACTTAACTACTATGTAAAACTTAGTGTTTTGAAAAATAAAAGTAACGTTCTTGTTGTTTAAGCTTCCTTTTCATGAACTCTATTAAAACTAATATTTTCAGAACTTAGTAATAAGTTTGCGAATTTGATTATCTCTAACTTATTTTATACTTGTTCATGACAATAAAACTTAAAGTTAACTTTTACACTACTTTGTTTATAATAACAAACTTAACTAGATACTTATATATGAACTATAAAATCAGAAGTACAGAAATAAGATCAAAGTAGGAACTAGTAGTGTAATATAAATCTGATTTCTTTTAACTAATTCTATACTTTATTGATAATTACAACTTAATCCAAGATACATAAGAATTACTAAAAAATCATATTATATACATTAATTTAAAGAGGTAAAGAGAGAATTTTAATTTCTTTATACCGGACCAATTCGCCGGCGACGACCACCGGCGACACGAGGACTCCGGCGTCAGCACTACCACACTCGCAGCCTCGACCCGCCGCTTCACTAAACCCTCGAGCCACTCACACTCGCTCGACCTCGACTCGCCGTACACCGCACACAACAACCCACTCGCACACCACACCGTCGAGCCACACTTGTCCAACGCAGCACCCTCAACAGCCGCACACACACCGCGCCTCGACCCGCACCGCACGACCCTCGAGTGCTCGCACACGCACACGCACGCACTCGGGCCTCGACGTGCCACACCGCTCGATCTTCGCACACACGCACAACACTCGCAGCCTAGCACACACTCGCACCCTCGAGTCTCGCACCACTCCACTCGAATGCCGACGAAGGCTCAGGGAACGAAGAAGAAAATAGTGCAGGAGAGGAGGAAGGAAAGTGCCGAGGAAGGAGAAGAAGGAAACGCAGGAGGAGAAGAAAGAAAGAAGAGAGATAAAAGGAGAGTGAAAGATTTGGGGATTAAAAAACGGCTGGGTAAAAAATAGGTTTTCTAATATTTTTTTTTTCTTCCTTTTCTTATTTATAGTACGAGAAACCTTAGTTTATTAGGATTTGTTTCCAAATCGAATTTTGATTCATTATTTAACAAAAACCGAATTAAAATATAATTAGGTACAAAAGTAGGTTGTATTTTTAAGTTACAACTGTAGTCTTACCTAAACTATATTATAAAATACTTTCACTTTTACTTTATATTTTCTTATTTATAAGAACATAACTCCCAAAATACGGAGTATTACAACTGGTGGATCAGGTAATGGTATCATTTGATCATCAGATGTTCGTGGACCCATTTGCTCCAGCATGGCGTTAAAGTTATGTGTCATCTCCTCCCTGAGCTCCTCCAGAATTGCAGCTTTGATAGACTCCACATCTAATGACGCCGCCAAATTCACACCACTTACACTTGATTTTGTCGCTGTAGTCTATTGATCACCATATAACTTTCTCAAACCGAGGCGGACACCTCCTACGCCCCTCACGAGTCCACTGGGGTCCTTTCCTAAAGTTTTGTGCAACGCATCAATGTGTGTTTTAGCAGTGAACTCACCAGTTGCCTCTTTTTCCTTCAGGCCAATCTACATAAGGATAAGAGAGAAATGGTCGTGAATTCAAAAACAATTATACCTCATATTCTCTTAGAATTTGGAGTTAAATGACTCAAAATCTAAGAATTGGGCGCGAAATGGCCAAAATAGGCCTAAAATGACCTTTTCGTTCCCGAAATTCAACCAACAACAAATGCAAGCCTACAAATCTATACTTTATTTATATTATACCTCATATTATCATGTTCAAAAACAAATTAGAGTTAAATGAATCAAAATCTACGAAATGGATGTGAATTGGCCAAAATAGGCTTAAAATCATCTTTACCTTTCCGAAATTCAATATTCATTTCATATAAACTTACAATGTAATTATTATCTAAACTAAGCATATATCACTTACTCTATGCATATTTGTACTATATATGTCAAATTTATATGAAATGCATCAAAGTACCATGTTTTGGGGGTATAATTTGGTCATTTTTGTGAATATGTGCTACTTTGGTTTCTAAACCAACTAACTATTACCCATCGATCTTATCTAAAATAACATATACTAACTAGTGACATTCTTTTTGAAGATCACCGATGTTTATGCAATGGTTGACTATATTGAACATGTACCTCAGCACGTAATAGCCACATTCAACTCTGTTATCTTGTTGCGGACACTAAAATTGACCAAAACATGCATCCAAAAACATTCATCTTAGATTTGAAGTATGTGGTGAAAAATGTTTCTATATAAGGACAAGCAAATTAGTTACATTACCTCGACTGATATCCACACAAGAGCTTTTCCTATTTGAAGTCCTACTCCACTATTCTGCTTCATCACACTACATCAATACATTAGATAATTCATACATTATAAGATGTACTGTTTATATAATTCCTCCGTTCCAAAATAAGTGAAACACAAGGATTGGGCACAAGATTTAATAAACATCACCTTCAAAAGCCAAAAAGTCATAAAATACCCTTTTCATTATCAAAAGGAAGAGAGAGAAAAGCAAAACACATAAGTTTGTGATGGGTACTCTTGTCATTTTTGTCACTTTCTTTTTTCCATTTAAGGTATGTTCCACTTATTTTGAAACGTTCTAAAATAGTAAGTGTTTCACTTATTATGGAACGGATGAAGTATATATGAATAATGTGTAATATTAATAAGTACGTATATATTTAGTTTCGGTTAGGCTACCTATTTAACAATGATTTTATTCGTAAGGACCGTGGTGGTTGTCGGTGCAAAGAATCAAATTAAGTGGTAGACTTGGCTACTTGATGAACATATCGCAATGAGTGTCCAATGGAGCCTACAACAAGGAAATATGTTATTTATTAATCATACAACAATTAATAGATGAATTTTTTTATCGACTACTAAAAGTAATGCAGGTTTAACAAGCATAGTTTTCAATATACAAGTTAAGGATGAACTGATGTCCTAAAACGAGATGATGATTTGAAACTCGTATCCAGATACTCTTTCACGTCGGCTTTGTTTTTAAGCAATTCTCATCTCGTATCATGCTTGGAAATAACTAACCAATCTGTGACTCACTTGGTGTTCCAAGCGATTCAGTGTATAATAATCTGATAAATCATATTAATTAAAAGTAAACGTACTTATTATGGAAGTTGAAAATTAATTAAGCATATATGTATATATTTATATACTTATGCATTACCTCATGAAAGTTTGTATCATGGAAACATTCAACTCTACCCCACATAAGAATTCTTGAATATCGACTTTAGAAATCCATGTCGATGACTCCGCAATGTAGTGGAATTGCTGCGCCCCCAAAGGAACCTCTATTGTACTATCATCGGGCAAATCGCTAGCGCACTCATGCAACCAAAAGCATGCAGTATCAAGGCCTCGCAACACCTTTGGCTCGAGAATAAGTAGATTCTTTGTCATAGAAACTTTGTCATTTAACACATTTGGTTCACCTTCATCACGTAAAGTTGCCTTCTTAGCCTTCTTATTAGGTGAATATGCTTTATTTGCCATCTTGTCATGTGAATCGGCCTTCCCCAGATCCTAGTAATTCATAAAAGTAAAGATATTACTTACTATCATAGGAAATAGAAAAGGAAACATTACCGTAGTTAATTTATTACAAAAAATCACGCATATATATGTATATATGTTAAAGTCCATCAAGTCAAAACCCGCACCCATGCACGCAACCATAGAACATAATCGCCAAAGGCATCACTCGATGAATGTAGACTAACTTTTGGCTTCGGTATCGGAAGACTTAATTTTTCGAAACCGACAAAAAACTTCAGAGGTGCACCACATAGTGATAATTGTTCACAAACTTGCGATGCAATCGTACTCGATCACTAGGGGGTTGTGCATGGCCATAAGCTACCACAATCAAACTATCAGAACCATCTTCTTAAACTAATAGTTGGCATATGGTCTTGTCCTTTAAAAAAAAGGCTCCATTTATAGTTAGGCTATGAGACAACATTATTATAGTAAGAATTCCATGCATTTAAGAACAATAGTTGTTTAATAAAGCAAAGGAAGTATCCCACGAATTGCAATTGGTAAGAATACTTGCATCATGATATGACAATCGTGAGATTTCATACTCGATAACTTCAACTCACCATTTAAGGTAACAATTCGCTTCATATTTGATGACTAGCCAGTTGGAACCTTAATGCCATACAACGACTCGCAAAAAATCCATTTGTCTTATCTCGATATCATGCAGCAAGCTGGTGGCAAATAATTATTCTCCGAATCCTCCACCTTCTTTTTTCTTCTCCGAGTTTCCTCATCAACCCTTTCCTCCACTACTTTCTTCTTCCTTCCGTCCCTTTTTTTATCCTTCAACTCTGGTCGAAGCCCCTGTTTTTCCATGTAAAATCGTGATGCCTTAACATCTTTTGTCTTGCCCGAAATATTCATAAGTGTCGCAAGAATAGCTTCACAAACATTCTTTTCTATATGCATGAAGTCCAAACAATGTTTGACCTGTAGATCTTTCCAATATGGGAGTTTTCAAAAAATGGACTCCTTTTTCCATAATCCTGTCATCAACCTTACTCGCAGGTTTACAAAAAAATGTTTCAATGCCCTTAACCTGATTATAAAATTCAGTATAATTTAATGGTCTACGAGCAACTTCCTCTTCAACCGTCCTATCGAATGCCTTTTTCTTAAACCGATAAGGATGAAAGTGTCTGAGGAGCCTTCGTGTGCGCATATAGACATGTTTCCAACCCTTAAGGTGTGTAGCCTTCATGTCAACTACACAAATCGGGCACGGTTATTTTCCTTTAGTCTTATACCCAGATAAGTTCCCATAAGTTGGATAATCGTTCATAGTACAGAAAAGCATGGCATGTAGAGTGAACATCTCATTAGCATACGCATCAAATACTAACACTCCTTCGTTTCACATCTTCTGTAAATCTTCAACAAGCGGTTGGAGGTATACATCTATGTCATTTCCAGGTTGTTTCGGCCCCAATATAAGCGACAATATGATGTACTTGCGTTTCATGCACAACCAAGGAGGCAAGTTATAAACCATTAAAACTATTGGTCGTGTACTATGCTGAGAACTAAGATTGCCAAAAGGATTCATGCCATCCGTACATAATCCAAGCCTCAGATTCCTATCCTCATTAACAAATGCCTTATGCACCCTGTTGATACTTTTCCACTCAGGCGAATCAACCGGATGCTTTAGCACACCGTCTTTCTTCCTACGATTTGCATGCCACCTCAAATTCTTCGCATCTCCTTTAATTGAGAACATGGGCTTAAATCTAGGTATTATGGGTGGATACCACAACACCTTAGCTGGTGGTCCTTCACTATCCCCATCTCCTTCACGCTTGTACCTCGACAACCCACAACGTGGACACTCATCTAAATGCTCATACTCATCACGATAAAGCATATAATCGTTAGGACAAGCATGTATCCGCTTATACTCTAAACCGAAAGGACACATGAGTTTCTTAGCATAATAGTACGACTTTGGCAATTCATTTCCATCAGGGAGCATATCAGCTGAAACTTCCAACAACGATGTGAAACTAGAGTCCGTCCAACCTGCTTTCAACTTAATGTTGAAGAGTGTTATCACGGCGAAAAGTTTAGTGTACTTTGTACAACCTGGATACAATGGCTTTTCAACAGCCTTAGACATAAACTCAAAAATACAAGGTTGTTTACAAGACTGATCTTCAACCTCGTGTATCATCTCTTCTACCCGATCCCTATCATCATCTGCATACTCATCATCCCAATTCTCATCCCTGACCTCATCAACGAGCTCTAAATCCTTCTTTTCTTCACATACATCATTCATTACTCTAGAGCTTCCTATATGTTTCCTCTCCTCACCATGCCAAACCCATACGTGGTATTGAGGCCTAAACCCACGGCGAAAGACATGCTCCCTAAGCAAATGAATACTACTATCCTTGCTCACATGTCCATCATCGGCACAAGGACAATAAAAGTCGACTGCTCCAGAGGATGCTTGATATTCTAATGCAGATTTACAGAATTTCGAGACCCCATTCACAAACTTAATCGATTCGCGACTACCATACATCCAAGTACGATCCATCTCATTCAAGAATACCTCTAATTAAACACAACCAATTATAGTGTATCAATCATTATTAAAGTACATACACATGCAATTAGAAAGTCACATATTAAAATCACACACATACACATGTAAGCTAAGAGAGTGACATGTTCAAGTGTTTGCATGCAGCCGAAGGTCCTTATCACTCCAACCTAACCCATCCTTGGACGTCTAATCTCACTAGTGAATATATGCCAACTTTTCAATTATAAGGAAAATCCCGCAGCATTTCCCTACAGTTCTCCATGTACACAATAATGTAGATAATTGCTTATCTACATATGTACCCGAGAACAATGTAGAGAAAACGATAAGCTAGACTTTCCTTAGAATTGAAAAGAAGACACACGACATTCACCACCTAAGTGAGATCAAACGTCCAAGGATAGTCCCAAACAAGGGACTATTCAAGACTTACTCCTAATGAATAAGTCTTGAACAGGTATCGAGGCATATGATGATGAATCATATAACTTATACATTTCATAGCTGAATTAGATTGTTTTCATCCAATCTCATACCAAGAAATATACATACATTATAAGAAATTCATATATATATATATATATATGTCAATAAATTATCATAACTTAATCAAAGTGAAACACATGACAACTTTGTCTCATAAAAAAAATCAAACAAAAAAAAAAACAAGGAAATTAAACTAGTTACCTCTTAACACCAATGAGGAGCAATGAGGAGAGAAGAGGTAGTTGGAACCTTATTTGCCTTCTTTAGCTTCTTTTTCCTACAATTAACAAAACCCATATTTTACATTAATCATTTAATTCAATTAAGAAAAACAAAACTAGCTTAATAACAACATTACTTCATACTTCACTAAGCAAAACTCAGTAAACCCAAGCAATAAAGAAAGAGTAGGGCAGTGGTGGTGGTGGTCGTTGTTGTCGCTAGTGGGTGGTATGTAAGGTGGTGGCGCTGCGTGGTGGTGGAGGAGATCCACACCCTAAACCTACTCAAATGAATGGCGTGCTGGTACTGGTGCGGTGCTCCCGTGAGTGGCTGGTGCGGTGGGCGGAGTGCTAGTGGCGTTAGGGCAAAAGCTTCGTGCGAGTTAGAAGGAGGGAGGGAGGGAGGGAGGGAAATTCGTGTGAGTTATTAGAGGGAGGGAGGGAAGCACTGTGTGTATGCACGCAAAAGTAAAAAAAAGGAAAAGTCAAGGGCTGCGTTTTTCAATGAACTGCAACCCTTGCACCGCAGCCCTTGCCTTTTTTTCCACTAGTATTTATCATACATTGCTTTCATTGCAAGGCCCATGGCTTGGAAATCCAAATTAGAATGTTTTACCCTTTTGTGCAACATATCATAAATGGCAGCAAGTTCATGTAATTGACTCCCCCTCCTATCTTACCATAATCATCACCATCTAAATCAATTGACATAGAATCCCCACTTCGTCCACTTTGAGGAATATAATAAGAATACAAAGTTCTATTGATATGATTTTCGAGGCTGATTTCAGACTCTTTTGTGTTTATGTTTTTTATGGACGAACAACAATGAAGGTAAAGGGATATTGCTCTTAAGTCGCGGTTAAGAGCATGGACAAACAAGTCGCTGTTGTTTGTTTAGGTTTACTACTCGAAAACCTAGTGTTAGCTTTCGCTCAACAAATGCAAAACATGCACTTCAATTTCTCAAATTCAGTCTCCTACTTTTTTATTAAGGACTAGACGCCTATTTATAATAAGGGCAGCAAGTAATCCTTACCCTCCAAGGCATTACACCACACGTCTAGCAATAAGGAAATAAGGAAAGTGCTTTCCTAAGCTAAACCCTAGAATCTAGCTCAACTTAAGGAAACAATAGCTTTAAGGAAAGAGATGCAACACTTTCCTTAAATACCAAAAACCACACGCCTAAAACCTAAGCTATTACGACTCAGATTTTTTGGCTCTTATTACAACCAACTAAAATAAAAATAACTTAATTAACTAATTTAACTAACAAACATAATAAAAGACATATTCTTCGTTACATGTAAAACCTCTACTTTAAGAGTAAAGTAAAACCATGCAACAATTCTAATAAAGCAAATAAAGATAGTTGGTGAAGCAATTCATGCACGTATCTTGCATCATTCTCCCCTCTTGAAAAAAAAAACTTGCCTCAAGTTTGATCAGCAAAGTAATCCAAGATATCATCCATATTAAGCGCACAATAATGTATACCACTAAGATGTGGCGTCGTTCATCACCATCTTTTGCTTCACGAAATCTCAATATTTCCAACCTCCATGTTACCATTAGATTCAGATGATCATTCCTAAAAGGAATAACATGAAGGACCTTTGAAAGAACAAGATCAATAGCAACCCTAGGAACCAAAGTAAAAGGAACATTAACTAAAGGCACATGTTCCTTTATATCAACGTTAGGATTCACCTCTTCATCATTAGAAGCTGTAAAAATCAAATCTTCATCCTTCGAACAAGATAAAGTTTCGCTCTTTTCTTCATCCTTAACTATAGAAAGTTGTTGTTTCACTTCTTGTTGTTTCTCGAATAGTTGTTGAGCCAAATCTTGAAGCTTTCCAAAACTCCTTTCAATTCGTGCTAATCTTTCTTCAAGAGTTAGTGGACATCTAAGATCTTGTAATTTTCATTTAAGTCTCTCACAACTCTCGTGCAACTTATGTCTCCATCCACTAGAACTCATAAATTTAAAACTCACTTGAAACTCATGTCTCCATCCACTTGAACTCATAGATTTCAAATTGACAGAAAACTTCCAGAATTTTGCATCAAAAGTAATGGTTTTATGTGAAGTCGTTATATCTCCAAACCTCACAAAATTTTTACAGGACCTAGCCCTATATGTATTAAACAGTCAACCAAAACTTCATGCAAAAATTCGAAGCCAATTGTTCTCAGTTTTCATTCTCACAAAATTGGTCCAGAATAGTTCGGTTTTGATCAATTATCTTAAACGTGTTAGACTAAACAGCAAATGTTCTTCAAAAATTATGAAACTTTCCAGTCTTAAGTAGACAAAAAGTAGTCCTATTGTAAGCCAATAAACTCTAAAAAATTCATTATATGCTACGAGAACGAGATTCCTAAAGTTCACCTTAGAACTGATTAAATCTGCCATAAAGTTCATGCAAATGTTTCTGATTGTTGTTACTTCGTTACTGATCGGATCAACACAATATTTTAACACAACAAACTTGAAGATGTATATTGTAAGCAAACAAAATTTTAGCCAAATCCAAGCTTCCAAGCTTCCTCACGAGCCTCCACAACCACACTGCTCTGATACCCAATTGATATGATCTTCGAGGCTGATTTCGGACTAATTTTTTTTTTTTTATGGACGAACAACAATGAAAGTAAAGGGATATTACTCTTAAGTCGCGGTTAAGAGCATGAACAAACAAGTCGCGGTTGTTTGTTTAGGTTTACTACTCGGAAACCTAGTGTTAGCTTTCGCTCAACAAATGCAAAACATGCACTTCAATTTCTCAAATTCAATCTCCTACTTTTTATTAAGGACTAGACGCCTATTTATAATAAGGGCAGCAAGAAATCCTTTCCCTCTAAGGCATTACACCACACGACCATCAATAAAGAAATAAGGAAAGTGCTTTCCTAAACCAAACCCTAGAATCTAGCTCAACTTAAGGAAACAATAGCTTTAAGGAAAGAGATGCAACACTTTCCTTAAATACCAAAAACCACACGCCTAAAGCCTAAGCTATTACAACTCAGATTTTTCGGCTCTTATCACAACCAATTAAAATAAAAATAACTTAATTAACTAATTTAACTAACAAACATAATAAAAGACATATTTTTCGTTACATGTAAAACCTCTACTTTAAGAGTAAAGTAAAACCATGCAACAATTCTAATAAAGCAAATAAAGATAGTTGGTGAAGCAATTCATGCACGTATCTTGCATCATTCTCCCCTCTTGAAAAAAAAACTTGTCTCAAGTTTGATCAGCAAAGTAATCCAAGATATCATCCATATTAAGCGCACAATAATGTTTACCACTAAGATGTGGCGTCGTTCATCACCATCTTTTGCTTCACGAAATCTCAATATTTCCAAACTCCATTTTACCATTAGACTCAGATGATCATTCCTAAAAGGAATAACATGAAGGACCTTTGAAAGAACAAGATCAATTGCAACCCTAGGAACCAAAGTAAAAGGAACATTAACTAAAGGCACATGTTCCTTTATATCAACGTTCGGTTTCACCTCTTCATCATGAGAAGCTGTAAAATCAAATCTTCATCCTTGGAACAAGATAAAATTTCGATCATTTCTTCATCGTTAACTGTAGAAAGTTGTTGTTTCACTTCTTGTTGTTTCTCGAGTAGTTGTTGAGCCAAATCTTGAAGATTTTCAAAACTCTTTTTAATTCGTGCTAATCTTTCTTCAAGAGTTGGTGGACATCTATGATCTTGTAATTTTCGTTCAAGTATTTCACAACTCTTGTGCAACTTATGTCTCCATCCACTTGAACTCATAGATTTCAATCTCACTTGTAACTCATGTCTCCATCCACTTGAACTCGTAGATTTGAAACTGACATAAAACTGCCAGAATTTTGCATCAAAAGTAATGGTGATCTGTGAAGTCGTTATATCTCAAAACCTCACGAAATTCTTACAGGACCTAGCCCTATATGTATTAAACACTCGACCAAAACTTAATGCAAAAATTCGAAGCCAATTGTTCTCAGTATTAATTCTCACAAAATTGGTCCAGAATAGTTCGGTTTTGATCAATTATCTTAAACGTGTTAGACTAAATAGCAAATGTTCTTCAAAAATTATGAAACTTTCCAGGCTTAAGTAGACAAAAAGTAGTCCAATTGTAAGCCAATAAACTCTAAAAAATTCATTATATGCTACGAGAACGAGATTCCTAAAGTTCACCTTAGAACTGATTAAATCTGCCATAAAGTTCATGCAAATGTTTCTGATTGTTGTTACTTCGTTACTGATCGGATCAACACAATATTTTGACACAACAAACTTGAAGATGTATATTGTAAGCAAACAAAATTTTAGCCAAATCCAAGCTTCCAAGCTTCCTCACGAACCTCCACAACCACACTGATCTGATACCCAATTGATATGATTTTCGAGGCTGATTTCGGAGTCTTTTTGTGTTTGTTTTTTATGGACGAACAACAATGAAAGTAAAGGGATATTACTCTTAAGTCGCGGTTAAGAGCATGAACAAACAAGTCGCGGTTGTTTGTTTAGGTTTACTACTCGGAAACCTAGTGTTAGCTTTCGCTCAACAAATGCAAAACATGCACTTCAATTTCTCAAATTCAATCTCCTACTTTTTATTAAGGACTAGACGCCTATTTATAATAAGGGCAGCAAGAAATCCTTTCCCTCTAAGGCATTACACCACACGACCATCAATAAAGAAATAAGGAAAGTGCTTTCCTAAACCAAACCCTAGAATCTAGCTCAACTTAAGGAAACAATAGCTTTAAGGAAAGAGATGCAACACTTTCCTTAAATACCAAAAACCACACGCCTAAAGCCTAAGCTATTACAACTCAGATTTTTCGGCTCTTATCACAACCAATTAAAATAAAAATAACTTAATTAACTAATTTAACTAACAAACATAATAAAAGACATATTTTTCGTTACATGTAAAACCTCTACTTTAAGAGTAAAGTAAAACCATGCAACAATTCTAATAAAGCAAATAAAGATAGTTGGTGAAGCAATTCATGCACGTATCTTGCATCATTCTCCCCTCTTGAAAAAAAAACTTGTCTCAAGTTTGATCAGCAAAGTAATCCAAGATATCATCCATATTAAGCGCACAATAATGTTTACCACTAAGATGTGGCGTCGTTCATCACCATCTTTTGCTTCACGAAATCTCAATATTTCCAAACTCCATTTTACCATTAGACTCAGATGATCATTCCTAAAAGGAATAACATGAATGACCTTTGAAAGAACAAGATCAATTGCAACCCTAGGAACCAAAGTAAAAGGAACATTAACTAAAGGCACATGTTCCATTATATCAACGTTCGGTTTCACCTCTTCATCATGAGAAGCTGTAAAATCAAATCTTCATCCTTGGAACAAGATAAAATTTCGATCTTTTCTTCATCGTTAACTGTAGAAAGTTGTTGTTTCACTTCTTGTTGTTTCTCGAGTAGTTGTTGAGCCAAATCTTGAAGATTTTCAAAACTCTTTTTAATTCGTGCTAATCTTTCTTCAAGAGTTGGTGGACATCTATGATCTTGTAATTTTCGTTCAAGTATTTCACAACTCTTGTGCAACTTATGTCTCCATCCACTTGAACTCATAGATTTCAATCTCACTTGTAACTCATGTCTCCATCCACTTGAACTCGTAGATTTGAAACTGACATAAAACTGCCAGAATTTTGCATCAAAAGTAATGGTGATCTGTGAAGTCGTTATATCTCAAAACCTCACGAAATTCTTACAGGACCTAGCCCTATATGTATTAAACACTCGACCAAAACTTAATGCAAAAATTCGAAGCCAATTGTTCTCAGTATTAATTCTCACAAAATTGGTCCAGAATAGTTCGGTTTTGATCAATTATCTTAAACGTGTTAGACTAAATAGCAAATGTTCTTCAAAAATTATGAAACTTTCCAGGCTTAAGTAGACAAAAAGTAGTCCAATTGTAAGCCAATAAACTCTAAAAAATTCATTATATGCTACGAGAACGAGATTCCTAAAGTTCACCTTAGAACCGATTAAATCTGCCATAAAGTTCAAGCAAATGTTTCTGATTGTTGTTACTTCGTTACTGATCGGATCAACACAATATTTTGACACAACAAACTTGAAGATGTATATTGTAAGAAAACAAAATTTTTGCCAAATCCAAGCTTCCAAGCTTCCTCACGAGCCTCCACAACCACACTGCTCCGATACCTAATTGATATGATTTTCGAGGCTGATTTGGAATCTTTTTGTGTTTGTTTTTTATGGACGAACAACAATGAAAGTAAAGGGATATTACTCTTAAGTCGCGGTTAAGAGCATGGACAAACAAGTCGCGGTTGTTTGTTTAGGTTTACTACTCGGAAACCTAGTGTTTGCTTTCGCTCAACAAATGCAAAACATGCACTTCAATTTCTCAAATTCAATCTTCTACTTTTTATTAAGGACTAGACGCCTATTTATAATAAGGGCAGCAAGAAATCCTTTCCCTCCAAGGCATTACACCACACGTCCATCAATAAGGAAATAAGGAAAGTGCTTTCCTAAACCAAACCCTAGAATCTAGCTCAACTTAAGGAAACAATAGCTTTAAGGAAAGAGATGCAACACTTTCCTTAAATACCAAAAACCACACGCCTAAAGCCTAAGCTATTACAACTCGGATTTTTCGGCTCTTATTACAACCAGCTAAAATAAAAATAACTTAATTAACTAATTTAACTAACAAACATAATAAAAGACATATTTTTCATTACATGTAAAACCACTACTTTAAGAGTGAGGTAAAACCATGCAACAATTTTAATAAAGCTAATAAAGACCAGTTGGTGAAGCAATTCATGCACGTATGTTGCATCATTCTCCCCCTCTTGAAAAAAAAAACTTGTCTCAAGTTTGATCACCAAAGTAATCCAAGATATCATCCATATTAAGCGCACAATAATGCATACCACTAAGATGTGGCGTCGTTCATCACCATCTTTTTCTTCACGAAATCTCAATATTTCCTAACTCCATGTTACCATTAGATTCAGATGATCATCCCTAAAAGGAATAACATGAAGGACCTTTGAAAGAACAAGATCAATAGCAATCTTAGGAACCAAAGTAAAAGGAACATTAACTAAAGGCACATGTTCCTTTATATCAACGTTCGGTTTCACCTCTTCATCATGAGAAGCTGTAAAATCAAATCTTCATCCTTGGAACAAGATAATGTTTCGATCTTTTCTTCATCCTTAACTGTAGAAAGTTGTTGTTTCACTTCTTTTTGTTTCTCGAGTAGTTGTTGAGCCAAATCTTGAAGCTTTTCAAAACTCTTTTTAATTCGTGCTAATCTTTCTTCAAGAGTTGGAGGACATCTAAGATCTTGTAATTTTCGTTCAAGTCTTTCACAACTCTCGTGCAGCTTATGTCTCCATCCACTTGAACTCATAGATTTCAATCTCACTTGTAACTCATGTCTCCATCCACTTGAACTCATAGATTTCAAACCGACGTAAAACCGCAAGAATTTTGCATCAAAAGAAATGGTTTTCTCGTGAAGTCGTTGAATCTCGAAACCTCACGAAATTTTTATAGGACCTAGCCCTATATGTATTAAACACTCGACCAAAACTTAATGCAAAAATTCGAAGCCAATTGTTCTCAGTTTTCATTCTCACAAAGGTTGTCCAGAATAGTTCGGTTTTGATCAATTATCTTAAACGTGTTAGACTAAATAGCAAATGTTCTTCAAAAATTATGAAACTTTCCAGTCTTAAATAGACAAAAAGTAGTCCAATTGTAAGCCAATAAACTCTAAAAAATTCATTATATGCTACGAGAACGAGATTCCTAAAGTTCACCTTAGAACCGATTAAATCTGCCTATAAAGTTCATGCAAATGTTTCTGATTGTTGTTACTTCGTTACTGATCGGATCAACACAATATTTTGGCATAACAAACTTGAAGATTTTTATTGTAAGCAAACAAAATTTTAGCCAAATCCAAGCTTCCAAGCTTCCTCACGAGCCTCCACAACCACACTGCTCTGATACCCAATTGATATGATTTTCGAGGCTGATTTCGGACTCTTTTTGTGTTTGTTTTTTATGGACGAACAACAATGAAAGTAAAGGGATATTACTCTTAAGTCGCGGTTAAGAGCATGGACAAACAAGTCGCGGTTGTTTGTTTAGGTTTACTACTCGGAAACCTAGTGTTAGCTTTCGCTCAACAAATGCAAAACATGCACTTCAATTTCTCAAATTCAATCTCCTACTTTTTATTAAGGACTAGACGCCTATTTATAATAAGGGCAGCAAGAAATCCTTTCCCTCCAAGGCATTACACCACATGTCCATCAATAAGGAAATAAGGAAAGTGCTTTCCTAAACCAAACCCTAGAATCTAGCTCAACTTAAGGAAACAATAGCTTTAAGGAAAAAGATGCAACACTTTCCTTAAATACCAAAAACCATACGCCTAAAGCCTAAGCTATTACAACTCGGATTTTTCGGCTCTTATTACAACCAGCTAAAATAAAAATAACTTAATTAACTAATTTAACTAACAAACATAATAAAAGACATATTTTTCGTTACATGTAAAACCACTACTTTAAGAGTGAGGTAAAACCATGCAACAATTTTAATAAAGCTAATAAAGACAGTTGGTGAAGCAATTCATGCACGTATGTTGCATCATTCTCCCCCTCTTGAAAAAAAAACTTGTCTCAAGTTTGATCACCAAAGTAATCCAAGATATCATCCATATTAAGCGCACAATAATGCATACCACTAAGATGTGGCGTCGTTCATCACCATCTTTTTCTTCACGAAATCTCAATATTTCCTAACTCCATGTTACCATTAGATTCAGATGATCATCCCTAAAAGGAATAACATGAAGGACCTTTGAAAGAACAAGATCAATAGCAATCTTAGGAACCAAAGTAAAAGGAACATTAACTAAAGGCACATGTTCCTTTATATCAACGTTCGGTTTCACCTCTTCATCATGAGAAGCTGTAAAATCAAATCTTCATCCTTGGAACAAGATAATGTTTCGATCTTTTCTTCATCCTTAACTGTAGAAAGTTGTTGTTTCACTTCTTTTTGTTTCTCGAGTAGTTGTTGAGCCAAATCTTGAAGCTTTTCAAAACTCTTTTTAATTCGTGCTAATCTTTCTTCAAGAGTTGGAGGACATCTAAGATCTTGTAATTTTCGTTCAAGTCTTTCACAACTCTCGTGCAGCTTATGTCTCCATCCACTTGAACTCATAGATTTCAATCTCACTTGTAACTCATGTCTCCATCCACTTGAACTCATAGATTTCAAATCGACGTAAAACTGCAAGAATTTTGCATCAAAAGAAATGGTTTTCTGTGAAGTCGTTGAATCTCGAAACCTCACGAAATTTTTATAGGACCTAGCCCTATATGTATTAAACACTCGACCAAAACTTAATGCAAAAATTCGAAGCCAATTGTTCTCGAGTTTTCATTCTCACAAAGGTTGTCCGGAATAGTTCGGTTTTGATCAATTATCTTAAACGTGTTAGACTAAATAGCAAATGTTCTTCAAAAATTATGAAACTTTCCAGTCTTAAATAGACAAAAAGTAGTCCAATTGTAAGCCAATAAACTCTAAAAAATTCATTATATGCTACGAGAACGAGATTCCTAAAGTTCACCTTAGAACTGATTAAATCTGCTATAAAGTTCATGCAAATGTTTCTGATTGTTGTTACTTCGTTACTGATCGGATCAACACAATATTTTGGCATAACAAACTTGAAGATTTTTATTGTAAGCAAACAAAATTTTAGCCAAATCCAAGCTTCCAAGCTTCCTCACGAGCCTCCACAACCACACTCGCTCCGATACCCAATTGATATGATTTTCGAGGCCGATTTCGGACTCTTTTTGTGTTTGTTTTTTATGGACGAACAACAATGAAAGTAAAGGGATATTACTCTTAAGTCGCGGTTAAGAGCATGGACAAACAAGTCGCGGTTGTTTGTTTAGGTTTACTACTCGGAAACCTAGTGTTAGCTTTCGCTCAACAAATGCAAAACATGCACTTCAATTTCTCAAATTCAATCTCCTACTTTTTATTAAGGACTAGACGCCTATTTATAATAAGGGCAGCAAGAAATCCTTTCCCTCCAAGGCATTACACCACATGTCCATCAATAAGGAAATAAGGAAAGTGCTTTCCTAAACCAAACCCTAGAATCTAGCTCAACTTAAGGAAACAATAGCTTTAAGGAAAAAGATGCAACACTTTCCTTAAATACCAAAAACCATACGCCTAAAGCCTAAGCTATTACAACTCGGATTTTTCGGCTCTTATTACAACCAGCTAAAAAAAAAAATAACTTAATTAACTAATTTAACTAACAAACATAATAAAAGACATATTTTTCGTTACATGTAAAACCACTACTTTAAGAGTGAGGTAAAACCATGCAACAACTTTAATAAAGCTAATAAAGACAGGTTGGTGAAGCAATTCATGCACGTATGTTGCATCATTCTCCCCCTCTTGAAAAAAAAACTTGTCTCAAGTTTGATCACCAAAGTAATCCAAGATATCATCCATATTAAGCGCACAATAATGTATACCACTAAGATGTGGCGTCGTTCATCACCATCTTTTACTTCACGAAATCTCAATATTTCCTAACTACATGTTACCAATAGATTCGGATGATCATTCCTAAAAGGAATAACATGAAGGACCTTTGAAAGAACAAGATCAATAGCAATCCTAGGAACCAAAGTAAAAGGAACATTAACTAAAGGCACATGTTCCTTTATATCAACGTTCGGTTTTACCTCTTCATCATGAGAAGCTGTAAAATCAAATCTTCATCCTTGGAACAAGATAAAGTTTCGATCTTTCTTCATCCTTAACTGTAGAAAGTTGTTGTTTCACTTCTTGTTGTTTCTCTAGTAGTTGTTGAGCCAAATCTTGAAGCTTTTCAAAACTCTTTTTAATTCGTGCTAATCTTTCTTCAAGAGTTGGAGGACATCTAAGATCTTGTAATTTTCGTTCAAGTCTTTCACAACTCTCGTCCAGCTTATGTCTCCATCCACTTGAACTCATAGATTTTAATCTCACTTGTAACTCATGTCTCCATCCACTTGAACTCATAGATTTCAAGCCGACGTAAAACTGCCGAATTTTGCATCAAAAGTAATGGTTTTCTGTGAAGTCGTTGAATCTCGAAACCTCACGAAATTTTTACAGGACCTAGCCCTATATGTATTAAACACTCGACCAAAACTTAATGCAAAAATTCGATGCCAATTGTTCTCAGTTTTCATTCTCACAAAATTGGTCCAGAATAGTTCGGTTTTGATCAATTATCTTAAACGTGTTAGACTAAATAGCAAATGTTCTTCAAAAATTATGAAACTTTCCAGTCTTAAGTAGACAAAAAGTAGTCCAATTGTAAGCCAATAAACTCTAAAAAATTCATTATATGCTACGAGAACGAGATTCCTAAAGTTCACCTTAGAACTGATTAAATCTGCCTTAAAGTTCATGCAAAAGTTTCTGATTATTGTTACTTCGTTACTGATCGGATCAACACAATATTTTGACACAACAAACTTGAAGATGTATATTGTAAGCAAACAAAATTTTAGCCGAATCCAAGCTTCCAAGCTTCCTCACGAGCCTCCACAACCACACTGCTCTGATACCCAATTGACATGATTTTCGAGGCTGATTTCAGACTCTTTTTGTGTTTGTTTTTTATGGACGAACAACAATGAAAGTAAAGGGATATTACTCTTAAGTCGCGGTTAAGAGCATGGACAAACAAGTCGCGGTTGTTTGTTTAGGTTTACTACTCGGAAACCTAGTGTTAGCTTTCGCTCAACAAATGCAAAACATGCACTTCAATTTCTCAAATTCAATCTCCTACTTTTTATTAAGGACTAGACGCCTATTTATAATAAGGGCAGCAAGAAATCCTTTCCCTCCAAGGCATTACACCACACGTCCATCAATAAGGAAATAAGGAAAGTGCTTTCCTAAACCAAACCCTAGAATCTAGCTCAACTTAAGGAAACAATAGCTTTAAGGAAAGAGATGCAACACTTTCCTTAAATACCAAAAACCATACGCCTAAAGCCTAAGCTATTACAACTCAGATTTTTCGGCTCTTATTACAACCAGCTAAAATAAAAATAACTTAATTAACTAATTTAACTAACAAACATAATAAAATACATATTTTTCATTACATGTAAAACCACTACTTTAAGAGTGAGGTAAAACCATGCAACAATTTTAATAAAGCTAATAAAGACAGGTTGGTGAAGCAATTCATGCACGTATGTTGCATTATTCTCCCCCTCTTGAAAAAAAAAACTTGTCGAAGTTTGATCACCAAAGTAATCCAAGATATCATCCATTTTAAGCGCACAATAATGTATACCACTAAGATGTGGCGTCGTTCATCACCATCTTTTACTTCACGAAATCTCAATATTTCCTAACTACATGTTACCATTAGATTCGGATGATCATTCCTAAAAGGAATAACATGAAGGACCTTTGAAAGAACAAGATCAATAGCAATCCTAGGAACCAAAGTAAAAGGAACATTAACTAAAGGCACATGTTCCTTTATATCAACGTTCGGTTTTACCTCTTCATCATGAGAAGCTGTAAAATCAAATCTTCATCCTTAGAACAAGATAAAGTTTCGATCTTTCTTCATCCTTAACTCGTAGAAAGTTGTTGTTTCACTTCTTGTTGTTTCTCGAGTAGTTGTTGAGCCAAATCTTGAAGCTTTTCAAAACTCTTTTTAATTCGTGCTAATCTTTCTTCAAGAGTTGGAGGACATCTAAGATCTTTTAATTTTCGTTCAAGTCTTTCACAACTCTCGTGCAGCTTATGTCTCCATCCACTTGAACTCATAGATTTCAATCACACTTGTAACTCATGTCTCCATCCACTTGAACTCATAGATTTCAAACTCGACGTAAAACTGCTAGAATTTTGCATCAAAAGTAATGGTTTTCCGTGAAGTCGTTGAATCTCGAAACCTCACGAAATTTTTACAGGACCTAGCCCTATATGTATTAAAAACTCGACCAAAACTTAATGCAAAATTCGAAGCCAATTGTTCTCGGTTTTCATTCTCACAAAATTGGTCCAGAATAGTTCGGTTTTGATCAATTATCTTAAACGTGTTAGACTAAATAGCAAATGTTCTTCAAAAATTATGAAACTTTCCAGTCTTAAGTAGACAAAAAGTAGTCCAATTGTAAGCCAATAAACTCTAAAAAATTCATTATATGCTACGAGAACGAGATTCCTAAAGTTCACCTTAGAACTGATTAAATCTGCCTTAAAGTTCATGCAAAAGTTTCTGATTATTGTTACTTCGTTACTGATCGGATCAACACAATATTTTGACACAACAAACTTGAAGATGTATATTGTAAGCAAACAAAATTTTAGCCAAATCCAAGCTTCCAAGCTTCCTCACGAGCCTCCACAACCACACTGCTCCGATACCCAATTGACATGATTTTCGAGGCCGATTTCGGACTCTTTTTGTGTTTGTTTTTTATGGACGAACAACAATGAAAGTAAAGGGATATTACTCTTAAGTCGCGGTTAAGAGCATGGACAAACAAGTCGCGGTTGTTTGTTTAGGTTTACTACTCGGAAACCTAGTGTTAGCTTTCGCTCAACAAATGCAAAACATGCACTTCAATTTCTCAAATTCAATCTCCTACTTTTTATTAAGGACTAGACGCCTATTTATAATAAGGGCAGCAAGAAATCCTTTCCCTCCAAGGCATTACACCACATGTCCATCAATAAGGAAATAAGGAAAGTGCTTTCCTAAACCAAACCCTAGAATCTAGCTCAACTTAAGGAAACAATAGCTTTAAGGAAAAAGATGCAACACTTTCCTTAAATACCAAAAACCATACGCCTAAAGCCTAAGCTATTACAACTCAGATTTTTCGGCTCTTATTACAACCAGCTAAAAAAAAAATAACTTAATTAACTAATTTAACTAACAAACATAATAAAAGACATATTTTTCGTTACATGTAAAACCACTACTTTAAGAGTGAGGTAAAACCATGCAACAACTTTAATAAAGCTAATAAAGACAGTTGGTGAAGCAATTCATGCACGTATGTTGCATCATTCTCCCCCTCTTGAAAAAAAAAACTTGTCTCAAGTTTGATCACCAAAGTAATCCAAGATATCATCCATATTAAGCGCACAATAATGTATACCACTAAGATGTGGCGTCGTTCATCACCATCTTTTACTTCACGAAATCTCAATATTTCCTAACTACATGTTACCAATAGATTCAGATGATCATTCCTAAAAGGAATAACATGAAGGACCTTTGAAAGAACAAGATCAATAGCAATCCTAGGAACCAAAGTAAAAGGAACATTAACTAAAGGCACATGTTCCTTTATATCAACGTTCGGTTTTACCTCTTCATCATGAGAAGCTGTAAAATCAAATCTTCATCCTTGGAACAAGATAAAGTTTCGATCTTTCTTCATCCTTAACTGTAGAAAGTTGTTGTTTCACTTCTTGTTGTTTCTCTAGTAGTTGTTGAGCCAAATCTTGAAGCTTTTCAAAACTCTTTTTAATTCGTGCTAATCTTTCTTCAAGAGTTGGAGGACATCTAAGATCTTGTAATTTTCGTTCAAGTCTTTCACAACTCTCGTCCAGCTTATGTCTCCATCCACTTGAACTCATAGATTTTAATCTCACTTGTAACTCATGTCTCCATCCACTTGAACTCATAGATTTCAAGCTGACAGAAAACTGCCAGAATTTTGCATCAAAAGTAATGGTTTTCTGTGAAGTCGTTGAATCTCGAAACTTCACGAAATTTTTACAGGACCTAGCCCTATATGTATTAAACACTCGACCAAAACTTAATGCAAAAATTCGATGCCAATTGTTCTCGGTTTTCATTCTCACAAAATTGGTCCAGAATAGTTCGGTTTTGATCAATTATCTTAAACGTGTTAGACTAAATAGCAAATGTTCTTCAAAAATTATGAAACTTTCCAGTCTTAAGTAGACAAAAAGTAGTCCAATTGTAAGCCAATAAACTCTAAAAAATTCATTATATGCTACGAGAACGAGATTCCTAAAGTTCACCTTAGAACTGATTAAATCTGCCATAAAGTTCATGCAAATGTTTCTGATTGTTGATACTTCGTTACTGATCGGATCAACACAATATTTTGACACAACAAACTTGAAGATGTATATTGTAAGCAAACAATATTTTAGCCAAATCCAAGCTTCCAAGCTTCCTCACGAGCCTCCACAACCACCTTCGCTCCGATACCCAATTGATATGATTTTCGAGGCTGATTTCGGACTCTTTTTGTGTTTGTTTTTTATGGACGAACAACAATGAAAGTAAAGGGATATTACTCTTAAGTCGCGGTTAAGAGCATGGACAAACAAGTCGCGGTTGTTTGTTTAGGTTTACTACTCGGAAACCTAGTGTTAGCTTTCGCTCAACAAATGCAAAACATGGACTTCAATTTCTCAAATTCAATCTCCTACTTTTTATTAAAGACTAGACGCCTATTTTTAATAAGGGCAGCAAGAAATCCTTTCCCTCCAAGGCATTACACCACACGTCCATCAATAAGGAAATAAGGAAAGTGCTTTCCTAAACCAAACCCTAGAATCTAGCTCAACTTAAGGAAACAATAGCTTTAAGGAAAGAGATGCAACACTTTCCTTAAATACCAAAAACCATACGCCTAAAACCTAAGCTATTACAACTCAGATTTTTCGGCTCTTATTACAACCAGCTAAAATAAAAATAACTTAATTAACTAATTTAACTAACAAACATAATAAAAGACATATTTTTCATTACATGTAAAACCACTACTTTAAGAGTGAGGTAAAACCATGCAACAATTTTAATAAAGCTAATAAAGACAGTTGGTGAAGCAATTCATGCACGTATGTTGCATTATTCTCCCCCTCTTGAAAAAAAAACTTGTCTGAAGTTTGATCACCAAAGTAATCCAAGATATCATCCATATTAAGCGCACAATAATGTATACCACTAAGATGTGGCGTCGTTCATCACCATCTTTTACTTCACGAAATCTCAATATTTCCTAACTACATGTTACCATTAGATTCAGATGATCATTCCTAAAAGGAATAACATGAAGGACCTTTGAAAGAACAAGATCAATAGCAATCCTAGGAACCAAAGTAAAAGGAACATTAAATAAAGGCACATGTTCCTTTATATCAACGTTCGGTTTTACCTTTTCATCATGAGAAGCTGTAAAATCAAATCTTCATCCTTGGAACAAGATAAAGTTTCGATCTTTCTTCATCCTTAACTGTAGAAAGTTGTTGTTTCACTTCTTGTTGTTTCTCGAGTAGTTGTTGAGCCAAATCTTGAAGCTTTTCAAAACTCTTTTTAATTCGTGCTAATCTTTCTTCAAGAGTTGGAGGACATCTAAGATCTTGTAATTTTCGTTCAAGTCTTTCACAACTCTCGTGCAGCTTATGTCTCCATCCACTTGAACTCATAGATTTCAATCACACTTGTAACTCATGTCTCCATCCACTTGAACTCATAGATTTCAAACCGACGTAAAACTGCTAGAATTTTTCATCAAAAGTAATGGTTTTCGTGAAGTCGTTGAATCTCGAAACCTCACGAAATTTTTACAGGACCTAGCGCTATATGTATTAAAAACTCGACCAAAACTTAATGCAAAAATTCGAAGCCAATTGTTCTCGGTTTTCATTCTCACAAAATTGGTCCGGAATAGTTCGGTTTTGATCAATTATCTTAAACGTGTTAGACTAAATAGCAAATGTTCTTCAAAAATTATGAAACTTTCCAGTCTTAAGTAGACAAAAAGTAGTCCAATTGTAAGCCAATAAACTCTAAAAAATTCATTATATGCTACGAGAACGAGATTCCTAAAGTTCACCTTAGAACTGATTAAATCTGCCTTAAAGTTCATGCAAAAGTTTCTGATTATTGTTACTTCGTTACTGATCGGATCAACACAATATTTTGACACAACAAACTTGAAGATGTATATTGTAAGCAAACAAAATTTTAGCCGAATCCAAGCTTCCAAGCTTCCTCACGAGCCTCCACAACCACACTGCTCCGATACCCAATTGACATGATTTTCGAGGCTGATTTCGGACTCTTTTTGTGTTTGTTTTTATGGACGAACAACAATGAAAGTAAAGGGATATTACTCTTAAGTCGCGGTTAAGAGCATGGACAAACAAGTCGCGGTTGTTTGTTTAGGTTTACTACTCGGAAACCTAGTTTTAGCTTTCGCTCAACAAATGCAAAACATGCACTTCAATTTCTCAAATTCAATCTCCTACTTTTTATTAAGGACTAGACGCCTATTTATAATAAGGGCAGCAAGAAATCCTTTCCCTCCAAGGCATTACACCACACGTCCATCAATAAGGAAATAAGGAAAGTGCTTTCCTAAACCAAACCCTAGAATCTAGCTCAACTTAAGGAAACAATAGCTTTAAGGAAAGAGATGCAACACTTTCCTTAAATACCAAAAACCATACGCCTAAAGCCTAAGCTATTACAACTCAGATTTTTCGGCTCTTATTACAACCAGCTAAAATAAAAATAACTTAATTAACTAATTTAACTAACAAACATAATAAAAGACATATTTTTCATTACATGTAAAACCACTACTTTAAGAGTGAGGTAAAACCATGCAACAATTTTAATAAAGCTAATAAAGACAGTTGGTGAAGCAATTCATGCACGTATGTTGCATTATTCTCCCCCTCTTGAAAAAAAAAACTTGTCTCAAGTTTGATCACCAAAGTAATCCAAGATATCATCCATTTTAAGCGCACAATAATGTATACCACTAAGATGTGGCGTCGTTCATCACCATCTTTTACTTCACGAAATCTCAATATTTCCTAACTACATGTTACCATTAGATTCAGATGATCATTCCTAAAAGGAATAACATGAAGGACCTTTGAAAGAACAAGATCAATAGCAATCCTAGGAACCAAAGTAAAAGGAACATTAACTAAAGGCACATGTTCCTTTATATCAACGTTCGGTTTTACCTCTTCATCATGAGAAGCTGTAAAATCAAATCTTCATCCTTGGAACAAGATAAAGTTTCGATCTTTCTTCATCCTTAACTGTAGAAAGTTGTTGTTTCACTTCTTGTTGTTTCTCGAGTAGTTGTTGAGCCAAATCTTGAAGCTTTTCAAAACTCTTTTTAATTCGTGCTAATCTTTCTTCAAGAGTTGGAGAACATCTAAGATCTTTTAATTTTCGTTCAAGTCTTTCACAACTCTCGTGCAGCTTATGTCTCCATCCACTTGAACTCATAGATTTCAATCACACTTGTAACTCATGTCTCCATCCACTTGAACTCATAGATTTCAAACTGACAGAAAACTGCTAGAATTTTGCATCAAAAGTAATGGTTTTCTGTGAAGTCGTTGAATCTCGAAACCTCACGAAATTTTTACAGGACCTAGCCCTATATGTATTAAAAACTCGACCAAAACTTAATGCAAAAATTCGAAGCCAATTGTTCTCAGTTTTCATTCTCACAAAATTGGTCCAGAATAGTTCGGTTTTGATCAATTATCTTAAACGTGTTAGACTAAATAGCAAATGTTCTTCAAAAATTATGAAACTTTCCAGTCTTAAGTAGACAAAAAGTAGTCCAATTGTAAGCCAATAAACTCTAAAAAATTCATTATATGCTACGAGAACGAGATTCCTAAAGTTCACCTTAGAACCGATTAAATCTGCCTTAAAGTTCATGCAAAAGTTTTCGATTATTGTTACTTCGTTACTGATCGGATCAACACAATATTTTGACACAACAAACTTGAAGATGTATATTGTAAGCAAACAAAATTTTAGCCGAATCCAAGCTTCCAAGCTTCCTCACGAGCCTCCACAACCACACTTGCTCCGATACCCAATTGACATGATTTTCGAGGCCGATTTCGGACTCTTTTTGTGTTTGTTTTTTATGGACGAACAACAATGAAAGTAAAGGGATATTACTCTTAAGTCGCGGTTAAGAGCATGGACAAACAAGTCGCGGTTGTTTGTTTAGGTTTACTACTCGGAAACCTAGTGTTAGCTTTCGCTCAACAAATGCAAAACATGCACTTCAATTTCTCAAATTCAATCTCCTACTTTTTATTAAGGACTAGACGCCTATTTATAATAAGGGCAGCAAGAAATCCTTTCCCTCCAAGGCATTACACCACACGTCCATCAATAAGGAAATAAGGAAAGTGCTTTCCTAAACCAAACCCTAGAATCTAGCTCAACTTAAGGAAACAATAGCTTTAAGGAAAGAGATGCAACACTTTCCTTAAATACCAAAAACCATACGCCTAAAGCCTAAGCTATTACAACTCGGATTTTTCGGCTCTTATTACAACCAGCTAAAATAAAAATAACTTAATTAACTAATTTAACTAATAAACATAATAAAATACATATTTTTCATTACATGTAAAACCACTACTTTAAGAGTGAGGTAAAACCATGCAACAATTTTAATAAAGCTAATAAAGACAGTTGGTGAAGCAATTCATGCACGTATGTTGCATTATTCTCCCCCTCTTGAAAAAAAAACTTGTCTGAAGTTTGATCACCAAAGTAATCCAAGATATCATCCATTTTAAGCGCACAATAATGTATACCACTAAGATGTGGCGTCGTTCATCACCATCTTTTACTTCACGAAATCTCAATATTTCCTAACTACATGTTACCATTAGATTCGAGATGATCATTCCTAAAAGGAATAACATGAAGGACCTTTGAAAGAACAAGATCAATAGCAATCCTAGGAACCAAAGTAAAAGGAACATTAACTAAAGGCACATGTTCCTTTATATCAACGTTCGGTTTTACCTCTTCATCATGAGAAGCTGTAAAATCAAATCTTCATCCTTGGAACAAGATAAAGTTTCGATCTTTCTTCATCCTTAACTGTAGAAAGTTGTTGTTTCACTTCTTGTTGTTTCTCGAGTAGTTGTTGAGCCAAATCTTGAAGCTTTTCAAAACTCTTTTTAATTCGTGCTAATCTTTCTTCAAGAGTTGGAGGACATCTAAGATCTTTTAATTTTCGTTCAAGTCTTTCACAACTCTCGTGCAGCTTATGTCTCCATCCACTTGAACTCATAGATTTCAATCACACTTGTAACTCATGTCTCCATCCACTTGAACTCATAGATTTCAAACCGACGTAAAACTGCTAGAATTTTGCATCAAAAGTAATGGTTTTCTGTGAAGTCGTTGAATCTCGAAACCTCACGAAATTTTTACAGGACCTAGCCCTATATGTATTAAAAACTCGACCAAAACTTAATGCAAAAATTCGAAGCCAATTGTTCTCAGTTTTCATTCTCACAAAATTGGTCCGGAATAGTTCGGTTTTGATCAATTATCTTAAACGTGTTAGACTAAATAGCAAATGTTCTTCAAAAATTATGAAACTTTCCAGTCTTAAGTAGACAAAAAGTAGTCCAATTGTAAGCCAATAAACTCTAAAAAATTCATTATATGCTACGAGAACGAGATTCCTAAAGTTCACCTTAGAACTAATTAAATCTGCCTTAAAGTTCATGCAAAAGTTTCTGATTATTGTTACTTCGTTACTGATCGGATCAACACAATATTTTGACAGAACAAACTTGAAGATGTATATTGTAAGCAAACAAAATTTTAGCCAAATCCAAGCTTCCAAGCTTCCTCACGAGCCTCCACAACCACACTGCTCTGATACCCAATTGACATGATTTTCGAGGCTGATTTCAGACTCTTTTTGTGTTTGTTTTTTATGGACGAACAACAATGAAAGTAAAGGGATATTACTCTTAAGTCGCGGTTAAGAGCATGGACAAACAAGTCGCGGTTGTTTGTTTAGGTTTACTACTCGGAAACCTAGTGTTAGCTTTCGCTCAACAAATGCAAAACATGCACTTCAATTTCTCAAATTCAATCTCCTACTTTTTATTAAGGACTGGACGCCTATTTATAATAAGGGCAGCAAGAAATCCTTTCCCTCCAAGGCATTACACCACACGTCCATCAATAAGGAAATAAGGAAAGTGCTTTCCTAAACTAAACCCTAGAATCTAGCTCAACTTAAGGAAACAATAGCTTTAAGGAAAGAGATGCAACACTTTCCTTAAATACCAAAAACCACACGCCTAAAGCCTAAGCTATCACAACTCGGATTTTTCGGCTCTTATTACAACCAGCTAAAATAAAAATAACTTAATTAACTAATTTAACTAACAAACATAATAAAAGACATATTTTTCGTTACATGTAAAACCTCTACTTTAAGAGTAAAGTAAAACCATGCAACAATTTTAATAAAGCTAATAAAGACAGTTGGTGAAGCAATTCATGCACGTATGTTGCATCATTCTCCCCCTCTTGAAAAAAAAACTTGTCTCAAGTTTGATCACCAAAGTAATCTAAGATATCATCCATATTAAGCGCACAATAATGTATACCACTAAGATGTGGCGTCGTTCATCACCATCTTTTACTTCACGAAATCTCAATATTTCCTAACTCCATGTTACCATTAAATTCAGATGATCATTCCTAAAAGGAATAACATGAAGGACCTTTGAAAGAACAAGATCAATAACAATCCTAGGAACCAAAGTAAAAGGAACATTAACTAAAGGCACATGTTCCTTTATATCAACGTTCGGTTTCACCTCTTCATCATGAGAAGCTGTAAAATCAAATCTTCATCCTTGGAACAAGATAAAGTTTCGATCTTTTCTTCATCCTTAATTGTAGAAAGTTGTTGTTTCACTTCTTGTTGTTTCTCGAGTAGTTGTTGAGCCAAATCTTGAAGCTTTTCAAAACTCTTTTTAATTCGTGCTAATCTTTCTTCAAGAGTTGGAGGACATCTAAGATCTTGTAATTTTCGTTCAAGTCTTTCACAACTCTCGTGCAGCTTATGTCTCCATCCACTTGAACTCATAGATTTCAATCTCACTTGTAACTCATGTCTCCATCCACTTGAACTCATAGATTTCAAACCGACGTAAAACCGCCGGAATTTTGCATCAAAAGTAATGGTCTTCCGTGAAGTCGTTGAATCTCGAAACCTCACGAAATTTTTACAGGACCTAGCCCTATATGTATTAAACACTCGACCAAAACTTAATGCAAAAATTCGAAGCCAATTGTTCTCGGTTTTCATTCTCACAAAATTGGTCCAGAATAGTTCGGTTTTGATCAATTATCTTAAACGTGTTAGACTAAATAGCAAATGTTCTTCAAAAATTATGAAACTTTCCAGTCTTAAGTAGACAAAAAGTAGTCCAATTGTAAGCCAATAAACTCTAAAAAATTCATTATATGCTACGAGAACGAGATTCCAAAAGTTCACCTTAGAACTGATTAAATCTGCCATAAAGTTCATGCAAATGTTTCGATAGTTGTTACTTCGTTACTGATCGGATCAACACAATATTTTGACACAACAAACTTGAAGATGTATATTGTAAGCAAACAAAATTTTAGCCAAATCCAAGCTTCCAAGCTTCCTCACGAGCCTCCACAACCACACTGCTCCGATACCCAATTGATATGATTTTCGAGGCCGATTTCGGACTCTTTTTGTGTTTGTTTTTTATGGACGAACAACAATGAAAGTAAAGGGATATTACTCTTAAGTCGCGGTTAAGAGCATGAACAAACAAGTCGCGGTTGTTTGTTTAGGTTTACTACTCGGAAACCTAGTGTTAGCTTTCGCTCAACAAATGCAAAACATGCACTTCAATTTCTCAAATTCAATCTCCTACTTTTTATTAAGGACTAGACGCCTATTTATAATAAGGGCAGCAAGAAATCCTTTCCCTCCAAGGCATTACACCACACGTCCATCAATAAGGAAATAAGGAAAGTGCTTTCCTAAACCTAAACCCTAGAATCTAGCTCAACTTAAGGAAACAATAGCTTTAAGGAAAGAGATGCAACACTTTCCTTAAATACCAAAAACCACACGCCTAAAGCCTAAGCTATCACAACTCAGATTTTTCGGCTCTTATTACAACCAGCTAAAATAAAAATAACTTAATTAACTAATTTAACTAACAAACATAATAAAAGACATATTTTTCGTTACATGTAAAACCTCTACTTTAAGAGTAAAGTAAAACCATGCAACAATTTTAATAAAGCTAATAAAGACAGTTGGTGAAGCAATTCATGCACGTATGTTGCATCATTCTCCCCCTCTTGAAAAAAAAACTTGTCTCAAGTTTGATCACCAAAGTAATCCAAGATATCATCCATATTAAGCGCACAATAATGTATACCACTAAGATGTGGCGTCGTTCATCACCATCTTTTACTTCACGAAATCTCAATATTTCCTAACTCCATGTTACCATTAGATTCAGATGATCATTCCTAAAAGGAATAACATGAAGGACCTTTGAAAGAACAAGATCAATAGCAATCCTAGGAACCAAAGTAAAAGGAACATTAACTAAAGGCACATGTTCCTTTATATCAACGTTCGGTTTCACCTCTTCATCATGAGAAGCTGTAAAATCAAATCTTCATCCTTGGAACAAGATAAAGTTTCGATCTTTTCTTCATCCTTAATTGTAGAAAGTTGTTGTTTCACTTCTTGTTGTTTCTCGAGTAGTTGTTGAGCCAAATCTTGAAGCTTTTAAAAACTCTTTTTAATTCGTGCTAATCTTTCTTCAACAGTTGGAGGACATCTAAGATCTTGTAATTTTCGTTCAAGTCTTTCACAACTCTCGTGCAGCTTATGTCTCCATCCACTTGAACTCATAGATTTCAATCTCACTTGTAACTCATGTCTCCATCCACTTGAACTCATAGATTTCAAACTGACAGAAAACTGCCAGAATTTTGCATCAAAAGTAATGGTTTTCTGTGAAGTCGTTGAATCTCGAAACCTCACGAAATTTTTACAGGACCTAGCCCTATATGTATTAAGCACTCGACCAAAACTTAATACAAAAATTCGAAGCCAATTATTCTCAGTTTTCATTCTCACATAATTGGTCCAGAATAGTTCGCTTTTGATCAATTATCTTAAACGTGTTAGACTAAATAGCAAATGTTCTTCAAAAATTATGAAACTTTCCAGTCTTAAGTAGACAAAAAGTAGTCCAATTGTAAGCCAATAAACTCTAAAAAATTCATTATATGCTACGAGAACGATATTCCAAAAGTTCACCTTAGAACCGATTAAATCCGCCATAAAGTTCATGCAAATGTTTCGATTGTTGTTACTTCGTTACTGATCGGATCAACACAATATTTTGACACAACAAACTTGAAGATGTATATTGTAAGCAAACAAAATTTTAGCCAAATCCAAGCTTCCAAGCTTCCTCACGAGCCTCCACAACCACACTGCTCTGATACCCAATTGATATGATTTTCGAGGCTGATTTCGGACTCTTTTTGTGTTTGTTTTTTATGGACGAACAACAATGAAAGTAAAGGGATATTACTCTTAAGTCGCGGTTAAGAGCATGGACAAACAAGTCGCGGTTGTTTGTTTAGGTTTACTACTCGGAAACCGAGTGTTAGCTTTCGCTCAACAAATGCAAAACATGCACTTCAATTTCTCAAATTCAATCTCCTACTTTTTATTAAGGACTAGACGCCTATTTATAATAAGGGCAGCAAGAAATCCTTTCCCTCCAAGGCATTACACCACACGTCCATCAATAAGGAAATAAGGAAAGTGCTTTCCTAAACCAAACCCTAGAATCTAGCTCAACTTAAGGAAACAATAGCTTTAAGGAAAGAGATGCAACACTTTCCTTAAATACCAAAAACCACACGCCTAAAGCCTAAGCTATCACAACTCAGATTTTTCGGCTCTTATTACAACCAGCTAAAATAAAAATAACTTAATTAACTAATTTAACTAACAAACATAATAAAAGACATATTTTTCGTTACATGTAAAACCTCTACTTTAAGAGTAAAGTAAAACCATGCAACAATTTTAATAAAGCTAATAAAGACAGTTGGTAACGCAATTCATGCACGTATGTTGCATCATTCTCCCCCCTCTTGAAAAAAAAACTTGTCTCAAGTTTGATCACCAAAGTAATCCAAGATATCATCCATATTAAGCGCACAATAATGTATACCACTAAGATGTGGCGTCGTTCATCACCATCTTTTACTTCACGAAATCTCAATATTTCCTAACTCCATGTTACCATTAGATTCGGATGATCATTCCTAAAAGGAATAACATGAAGGACCTTTGAAAGAACAAGATCAATAGCAATCCTAGGAACCAAAGTAAAAGGAACATTAACTAAAGGCACATGTTCCTTTATATCAACGTTCGGTTTCACCTCTTCATCATGAGAAGCTGTAAAATCAAATCTTCATCCTTGGAACAAGATAAAGTTTCGATCTTTCTTCATCCTTAATTGTAGAAAGTTGTTGTTTCACTTCTTGTTGTTTCTCGAGTGGTTGTTGAGCCAAATCTTGAAGCTTTTCAAAACTCTTTTTAATTTGTGCTAATCATTCTTCAAGAGTTGGAGGACATCTAAGATCTTGTAATTTTCGTTCAATTCTTTCACAACTCTCGTGCAGCTTATGTCTCCATCCACTTGAACTCATAGATTTCAATCTCACATGTAACTCATGTCTCCATCCACTTGAACTCATAGATTTCAAACTGACGAGAAAACAGCCATAATTTTGCATCAAAAGTAATGGTTTTCTGTGAAGTCGTTGAATCTCGAAACCTCACGAAATTTTTATAGGACCTAGCCCTATATGTATTAAACACTCGACCAAAACTTAATGCAAAAATTCGAAGCCAATTGTTCTCAGTTTTCATTCTCACAAAATTGGTCCAGAATAGTTCGGTTTTGATCAATTATCTTAAACGTGTTAGACTAAATAGCAAATGTTCTTCAAAAATTATGAAACTTTCCAGTCTTAAGTAGACAAAAAGTAGTCCAATTGTAAGCCAATAAACTCTAAAAAATTCATTATATGCTACGAGAACGAGATTCCTAAAGTTCACCTTAGAACAGATTAAATCTGCCATAAAGTTCATGCAAATGTTTCTGATTGTTGTTACTTCGTTACTGATCGGATCAACACAATATTTTGACACAACAAACTTGAAGATGTATATTGTAAGCAAACAAAATTTTAGCCAAATCCAAGCTTCCAAGCTTCCTCACGAGCCTCCACAACCACACTGCTCTGATACCCAATTGATATGATTTTCGAGGCTGATTTCGGACTCTTTTTGTGTTTGTTTTTTATGGACGAACAACAATGAAAGTAAAGGGATATTACTTTTAAGTCGCGGTTAAGAGCATGGACAAACAAGTCGCGGTTGTTTGTTTAGGTTTACTACTCGGAAACCTAGTGTTAGCTTTCGCTCAACGAATGCAAAACATGCACTTCAATTTCTCAAATTCAATCTCCTACTTTTTATTAAGGACTAGACGCCTATTTATAATAAGGGCAGCAAGAAATCCTTTCCCTCCAAGGCATTACACCACACGTCCATCAATAAGGAAATAAGGAAAGTGCTTTCCTAAACCAAACCCTAGAATCTAGCTCAACTTAAGGAAACAATAGCTTTAAGGAAAGAGATGCAACACTTTCCTTAAATACCAAAAACCACACGCCTAAAGCCTAAGCTATCACAACTCGGATTTTTCGGCTCTTATTACAACCAGCTAAAATAAAAATAACTTAATTAACTAATTTAACTAACAAACATAATAAAAGACATATTTTTCGTTACATGTAAAACCTCTACTTTAAGAGTAAAGTAAAACCATGCAACAATTTTAATAAAGCTAATAAAGACAGTTGGTGAAGCAATTCATGCACGTATGTTGCATCATTCTCCCCCTCTTGAAAAAAAAACTTGTCTCAAGTTTGATCACCAAAGTAATCCAAGATATCATCCATATTAAGCGCACAATAATGTATACCACTAAGATGTGGCGTCGTTCATCACCATCTTTTACTTCACGAAATCTCAATATTTCCTAACTCCATGTTACCATTAGATTCAGATGATCATTCCTAAAAGGAATAACATGAAGGACCTTTGAAAGAACAAGATCAATAGCAATCCTAGGAACCAAAGTAAAAGGAACATTAACTAAAGGCACATGTTCCTTTATATCAACGTTCGGTTTCACCTCTTCATCATGAGAAGCTGTAAAATCAAATCTTCATCCTTGGAACAAGATAAAGTTTCGATCTTTTCTTCATCCTTAACTGTAGAAAGTTGTTGTTTCACTTCTTGTTGTTTCTCGAGTAGTTGTTGAGCCAAATCTTGAAGCTTTTCAAAACTCTTTTTAATTCGTGCTAATCTTTCTTCAAGAGTTGGAGGACATCTAAGATCTTGTAATTTTCGTTCAAGTCTTTCACAACTCTCGTGCAGCTTATGTCTCCATCCACTTGAACTCATAGATTTCAATCTCACATGTAACTCATGTCTCCATCCACTTGAACTCATAGATTTCAAACTGACAGAAAACTGCCAGAATTTTGCATCAAAAGTAATGGTTTTATGTGAAGTCGTTGAATCTCGAAACCTCACGAAATTTTTACAGGACCTAGCCCTATATGTATTAAACACTCGACCAAAACTTAATGCAAAAATTCGAAGCCAATTGTTCTCGGTTTTCATTCTCACAAAATTGGTCCGGAATAGTTCGGTTTTGATCAATTATCTTAAACGTGTTAGACTAAATAGCAAATGTTCTTCAAAAATTATGAAACTTTCCAGTCTTAAGTAGACAAAAAGTAGTCCAATTGTAAGCCAATAAACTCTAAAAAATTCATTATATGCTACGAGAACGAGATTCCTAAAGTTCACCTTAGAACTGATTAAATCTGCCATAAAGTTCATGCAAATGTTTCTGATTGTTGTTACTTCGTTACTGATCGGATCAACACAATATTTTGACACAACAAACTTGAAGATGTATATTGTAAGCAAACAAAATTTTAGCCAAATCCAAGCTTCCAAGCTTCCTCACGAGCCTCCACAACCACACCTGCTCTCCGATACCCAATTGATATGATTTTCGAGGCTGATTTCGGACTCTTTTTGTGTTTGTTTTTTATGGACGAACAACAATGAAAGTAAAGGGATATTACTCTTAAGTCGCGGTTAAGAGCATGGACAAACAAGTCGCGGTTGTTTGTTTAGGTTTACTACTCGGAAACCTAGTGTTAGCTTTCGCTCAACAAATGCAAAACATGCACTTCAATTTCTCAAATTCAATCTCCTACTTTTTATTAAGGACTAGACGCCTATTTATAATAAGGGCAGCAAGAAATCCTTTCCCTCCAAGGCATTACACCACACGTCCATCAATAAGGAAATAAGGAAAGTGCTTTCCTAAACCAAACCCTAGAATCTAGCTCAACTTAAGGAAACAATAGCTTTAAGGAAAGAGATGCAACACTTTCCTTAAATACCAAAAACCACACGCCTAAAGCCTAAGCTATCACAACTCAGATTTTTCGGCTCTTATTACAACCAGCTAAAATAAAAATAACTTAATTAACTAATTTAACTAACAAACATAATAAAAGACATATTTTTCGTTACATGTAAAACCTCTACTTTAAGAGTAAAGTAAAACCATGCAAAAATTTTAATAAAGCTAATAAAGACAGTTGGTGAAGCAATTCATGCACGTATGTTGCATCATTCTCCCCCTCTTGAAAAAAAAAACTTGTCTCAAGTTTGATCACCAAAGTAATCCAAGATATCATCCATATTAAGCGCACAATAATGTATACCACTAAGATGTGGCGTCGTTCATCACCATCTTTTACTTCACGAAATCTCAATATTTCCTAACTCCATGTTACCATTAGATTCGGGATGATCATTCCTAAAAGGAATAACATGAAGGACCTTTGAAAGAACAAGATCAATAGCAATCCTAGGAACCAAAGTAAAAGGAACATTAACTAAAGGCACATGTTCCTTTGTATCAACGTTCGGTTTCACCTCTTCATCATGAGAAGCTGTAAAATCAAATCTTCATCCTTGGAACAAGATAAAGTTTCGATCTTTTCTTCATCCTTAACTGTAGAAAGTTGTTGTTTCACTTCTTGTTGTTTCTCGAGTAGTTGTTGAGCCAAATCTTGAAGCTTTTCAAAACTCTTTTTAATTCGTGCTAATCTTTCTTCAAGAGTTGGAGGACATTTAAGATCTTGTAATTTTCGTTAAAGTCTTTCACAACTCTCGTGCAGCTTATGTCTCCATCCACTTGAACTCATAGATTTCAATCTCACTTGTAACTCATGTCTCCATCCACTTGAACTCATAGATTTCAAACCGACGGAAAACTGCCGAATTTTGCATCAAAAGTAATGGTTTTATGTGAAGTCGTTGAATCTCGAAACCTCACGAAATTTTTACAGGACCTAGCCCTATATGTATTAAACACTCGACCAAAACTTAATGCAAAAATTCGAAGCCAATTGTTCTCAGTTTTCATTCTCACAAAATTGGTCCAGAATAGTTCGGTTTTGATCAATTATCTTAAACGTGTTAGACTAAATAGCAAATGTTCTTCAAAAATTATGAAACTTTCCAGTCTTAAGTAGACAAGAAGTAGTCCAATTGTAAGCCAATAAACTCTAAAAAATTCATTATATGCTACGAGAACGAGATTCCAAAAGTTCACCTTAGAACTGATTAAATCTGCCATAAAGTTCATGCAAATGTTTCTGATTGTTGTTACTTCGTTACTGATCGGATCAACACAATATTTTGACACAACAAACTTGAAGATGTATATTGTAAGCAAACAAAATTTTAGCCAAATCCAAGCTTCCAAGCTTCCTCACGAGCCTCCACAACCACACTGCTCTGATACCCAATTGATATGATTTTCGAGGCTGATTTCGGACTCTTTTTGTGTTTGTTTTTTATGGACGAACAACAATGAAAGTAAAGGGATATTACTCTTAAGTCGCGGTTAAGAGCATGGACAAACAAGTCGCGGTTGTTTGTTTAGGTTTACTACTCGGAAACCTAGTGTTAGCTTTCGCTCAACAAATGCAAAACATGCACTTCAATTTCTCAAATTCAATCTCCTACTTTTTATTAAGGACTAGACGCCAATTTATATCCAAGGCATTACACCACACGTCCATCAATAAGGAAATAAGGAAAGTGCTTTCCTAAACCAAACCCTAGAATCTAGCTCAACTTAAGGAAACAATAGCTTTAAGGAAAGAGATGCAACACTTTCCTTAAATACCAAAAACCACACGCCTAAAGCCTAAGCTATCACAACTCAGATTTTTCGGCTCTTATTACAACCAGCTAAAATAAAAATAACTTAATTAACTAATTTAACTAACAAACATAATAAAAGACATATTTTTCGTTACATGTAAAACCTCTACTTTAAGAGTAAAGTAAAACCATGCAACAATTTTAATAAAGCTAATAAAGACAGTTGGTGAAGCAATTCATGCACGTATGTTGCATCATTCTCCCCCTCTTGAAAAAAAAACTTGTCTCAAGTTTCATCACCAAAGTAATCCAAGATATCATCCATATTAAGCGCACAATAATGTATACCACTAAGATGTGGCGTCGTTCATCACCATCTTTTACTTCACGAAATCTCAATATTTCCTAACTCCATGTTACCATTAGATTCAGATGATCATTCCTAAAAGGAATAACATGAAGGACCTTTGAAAGAACAAGATCAATAGCAATCCTAGGAACCAAAGTAAAAGGAACATTAACTAAAGGCACATGTTCCTTTATATCAACGTTCGGTTTCACCTCTTCATCATGAGAAGCTGTAAAATCAAATCTTCATCCTTGGAACAAGATAAAGTTTCGATCTTTTCTTCATCCTTAACTGTAGAAAGTTGTTGTTTCACTTCTTGTTGTTTCTCGAGTAGTTGTTGAGCCAAATCTTGAAGCTTTTCAAAACTCTTTTTAATTCGTGCTAATCTTTCTTCAAGAGTTGGAGGACATCTAAGATCTTGTAATTTTCGTTCAAGTCTTTCACAACTCTCGTGCAGCTTATGTCTCCATCCACTTGAACTCATAGATTTCAATCTCACTTGTAACTCATGTCTCCATCCACTTGAACTCATAGATTTCAAACCGACGTAAAACTGCCGGAATTTTGCATCAAAAGTAATGGTTTTTTGTGAAGTCGTTGAATCTCGAAACCTCACGAAATTTTTACAGGACCTAGCCCTATATGTATTAAACACTCGACCAAAACTTAATGCAAAAATTCGAAGCCAATTGTTCTCAGTTTTCATTCTCACAAAATTGGTCCAGAATAGTTCGGTTTTGATCAATTATCTTAAACGTGTTAGACTAAATAGCAAATGTTCTTCAAAAATTATGAAACTTTCCAGTCTTAAGTAGACAAAAAGTAGTCCAATTGTAAGCCAATAAACTCTAAAAAATTCATTATATGCTACGAGAACGAGATTCCAAAAGTTCACCTTAGAACTGATTAAATCTGCCATAAAGTTCATGCAAATGTTTCTGATTGTTGTTACTTCGTTACTGATCGGATCAACACAATATTTTGACACAACAAACTTGAAGATGTATATTGTAAGCAAACAAAATTTTAGCCAAATCCAAGCTTCCAAGCTTCCTCACGAGCCTCCACAACCACACTGCTCTGATACCCAATTGATATGATTTTCGAGGCTGATTTCGGACTCTTTTTGTGTTTGTTTTTTTATGGACGAACAACAATGAAAGTAAAGGGATATTACTCTTAAGTCGCGGTTAAGAGCATGGACAAACAAGTCGCGGTTGTTTGTTTAGGTTTACTACTCGGAAACCTAGTGTTAGCTTTCGCTCAACAAATGCAAAACATGCACTTCAATTTCTCAAATTCAATCTCCTACTTTTTATTAAGGACTAGACGCCTATTTATAATAAGGGCAGCAAGAAATCCTTTCCCTCCAAGGCATTACACCACACGTCCATCAATAAGGAAATAAGGAAAGTGCTTTCCTAAACCAAACCCTAGAATCTAGCTCAACTTAAGGAAACAATAGCTTTAAGGAAAGAGATGCAACACTTTCCTTAAATACCAAAAACCACACGCCTAAAGCCTAAGCTATTACAACTCAGATTTTTCGGCTCTTATTACAACCAGCTAAAATAAAAATAACTTAATTAACTAATTTAACTAACAAACATAATAAAAGACATATTTTTCGTTACATGTAAAACCTCTACTTTAAGAGTAAAGTAAAACCATGCAACAATTTTAATAAAGCTAATAAAGACAGTTGGTGAAGCAATTCATGCACGTATGTTGCATCATTCTCCCCCTATTGAAAAAAAAACTTGTCTCAAGTTTGATCACCAAAGTAATCCAAGATATCATCCATATTAAGCGCACAATAATGTATACCACTAAGATGTGGCGTCGTTCATCACCATCTTTTACTTCACGAAATCTCAATATTTCCTAACTCCATGTTACCATTAGATTCAAATGATCATACCTAAAAGGAATAACATGAAGGACCTTTGAAAGAACAAGATCAATAGCTATTCTAGGAACCAAAGTAAAAGGAACATTAACTAAAGGCACATGTTCCTTTATATCAACGTTCGGTTTCACCTCTTCATCATGAGAAGCTTTAAAATCAAATCTTCATCCTTGGAACAAGATAAAGTTTCAATATTTTCTTCATCCTTAACTGTAGAAAGTTGTTGTTTCACTTCTTGTTGTTTCTCGAGTAGTTGTTGAGCCAAATCTTGAAGCTTTTCAAAACTCTTTTTAATTCGTGCTAATCTTTCTTCAAGAGTTGGAGGACATCTAAGATCTTGTAATTTTCGTTCAAGTCTTTCACAACTCTCGTGCAGCTTATGTCTCCATCCACTTGAACTCATAGATTTCAATCTGACTTGTAGCTCATTTCTCCATCCACTTGAACTCATAGATTTCAAACTGACAGAAAACTGCCAGAATTTTGCATCAAAAGTAATGGTTTTTTGTGAAGTCGTTGAATCTCGAAACCTCACGAAATTTTTACTGGACCTAACCCTATATGTATTAAACACTCGACCAAAACTTAATGTAAAAATTCGAAGCCAATTGTTCTCAGTTTTCATTCTCACAAAATTGGTCCAGAATAGTTCGGTTTTGATCAATTATCTTAAACGTGTTAGACTAAATAGCAAATGTTCTTCAAAAATTATGAAACTTTCCAGTCTTAAGTAGACAAAAAGTATTTCAATTGTAAGCCAATAAACTCTAAAAAATTCATTATATGCTACGAGAACGAGATTCCTAAAGTTCACCTTAGAACTGATTAAATCTGCCAGAAAGTTTATGCAAATGTTTCTAATTGTTGTTACTTCGTTACTGATCGGATCAACACGATATTTTGACACAACAAACTTGAAGATGTATATTGTAAGCAAACAAAATTTTAGCCAAATCCAAGCTTCCAAGCTTCCTCACGAGCCTCCACAACCACACTGCTCTGATACCCAATTGATATGATTTTCGAGGCTGATTTCGGACTCTCTTTGTGTTTGTTTTTTATGGACGAACAATAATGAAAGTAAAGGGATATTACTCTTAAGTCGCGGTTAAGAGCATGGACAAACAAGTCGCGGTTGTTTGTTTAGGTTTACTACTCGGAAACCTAGTGTTAGCTTTCGCTCAACAAATGCAAAACATGCACTTCAATTTCTCAAATTCAATCTCCTACTTTTTATTAAGGACTAGACGCCTATTTATAATAAGGGAAGCAAGAAATCCTTTCCCTCCAAGGCATTACACCACACGTCCATCAATAAGGAAATAAGGAAAGTGCTTTCCAAAACTAAACCCTATAATCTAGCTCAACTTAAGGAAACAATAGCGTTAAGGAAAGAGATGCAACACTTTCCTTAAATACCAAAAACCACACGCCTAAAGCCTAAGCTATTACAACTCAGATTTTTCAGCTCTTATTACAACCAGCTAAAATAAAAATAACTTAATTAACTAATTTAACTAACAAACATAATAAAAGACATATTTTTCGTTACATGTAAAACCTCTACTTTAAGAGTAAAGTAAAACCATGCAACAATTTTAATAAAGCTAATAAAGACAGTTGGTGAAGCAATTCATGCACGTATGTTGCATCATTCTCCCCCTCTTGAAAAAAAAACTTGTCTCAAGTTTGATCACCAAAGTAATCCAAGATATCATCCATATTAAGCGCACAATAATGTATACCACTAAGATGTGGCGTCGTTCATCACCATCTTTTACTTCACGAAATCTCAATATTTCCTAACTCCATGTTACCATTAGATTCAGATGATCATTCCTAAAAGGAATAACATGAAGGACCTTTGAAAGAACAAGATCAATAGCAATCCTAGGAACCAAAGTAAAAGGAACATTAACTAAAGGCACATGTTCCTTTATATCAACGTTCGGTTTCACCTCTTCATCATGAGAAGCTGTAAAATCAAATCATCATCCTTGGACCAAGATAATGTTTCGATCTTTTCTTCATCCTTAACTGTAGAAAGTTGTTGTTTCACTTCTTGTTGTTTCTCGAGTACTTGTTGAGCCAAATCTTGAAGCTTTTCAAAACTCTTTTTAATTCGTGCTAATCTTTCTTCAAGAGTTGGAGGACATGTAAGATCTTGTAATTTTCGTTCAAGTCTTTCAGAACTCTCGTGCAGCTTATGTCTCCATCCACTTGAACTCATAGATTTTAATCTCACATGTAACTCATGTCTCCATCCACTTGAACTCATAGATTTCAAACTGACAGAAAACTGCCAGAATTTTGCATCAAAAGTAATGGTTTTTTGTGAAGTCGTTAAATCTCGAAACCTCACGAAAGTTTTACAGGACCTAGCCCTATATGTATTAAACACTCGACCAAAACTTTATCCAAAAATTCGAAGCCAATTGTTCTCAGTTTTCATTGTCACAAAATTGGTCCAGAATAGTTCGGTTTTGATCGATTATCTTAAACGTGTTAGACTAAACAGCAAATGTTCTTCAAAAATTATGAAACTTTCCAGTCTTAAGTAGACAAAAATTAGTCCAATTGTAAGCCAATAAACTCCAAAAAATTCATTATATGCTACGAGAACGAGATACCTAAAGTTAACCTTAGAACTGATTAAATCTGCCAGAAAGTTTATGCAAATGTTTGTTGTTACTTCGTTACTGATCGGATCAACACGATATTTTGACACAACAAACTTGAAAATGTATATTGTAAGCAAACAAAATTTCAGCCAAATCCAAGCTTCCAAGCTTCCTCCCAAGCCTCCACAACCAAACTGCTCTGATACCCAATTGATATGATTTTCGAGGCTGATTTCGGACTCTTTTTGTGTTTATTTTTTATGGACGAACAACAATGAAAGTAAAGGGATATTACTCTTAAGTCGCGGTTAAGAGCATGGACAAACAAGTCGCGGTTGTTTGTTTAGGTTTACTACTCGGAAACCTAGTGTTAGTTTTTGCTCAACAAATGCAAAACATGCACTTCAATTTCTCAAATTTATTCTCCTACTTTTTATTAAGGACTAGACGCCTATTTATAATAAGGGCAGCAAGTAATCCTTTCCCTCCAAGGCATTACACCGCACGTCCATCAATAAGAAAATAAGGAAAGTGCTTTCCTAAACTAAACCCTAGAATCTAGCTCAACTTAAGGAAACAATAGCTTTAAGGAAAGAGATGCAACACTTTCCTTAAATACCAAAAACCACACGCCTAAAGCCTAAGCTATTACAACTCAGATTTTTCGGCTCTTATTACAACCAGCTAAAATAAAAATAACTTAATTAACTAATTTAACTAACAAACATAATAAAAGACACATTTTTCGTTACATGTAAAACCTCTACTTTAAGAGTAAAGTAAAACCATGCAACAATTTTAATAAAGCTAATAAAGACAGTTGGTGAAGCAATTCATGCACGTATGTTGCATCATTCTCCCCCTCTTGAAAAAAAAACTTGTCTCAACTTTGATCACCAAAGTAATACAAGATATCATCCATATTAAGCGCACAATAATGTATACCACTAAGATGTGGCGTCGTTCATCACCATCTTTTACTTCACGAAATCTCAATATTTCCTAACTCCATGTTACCATTAGATTCAAACGATCATTCCTAAAAGGAATAACATGAAGGACCTTTAAAAGAACAAGATCAATAGCAATCCTAGGAACCAAAGTAAAAGGAACATTAACTAAAGGCACATGTTCCTTTATATCAACGTTCGGTTTCACCTCTTCATCATGAGAAGCTGTAAAATCAAATCTTCATCCTTGGAACAAGATAAAGTTTCGATCTTTTCTTCATCCTTAACTGTAGAAAGTTGTTGTTTGACTTCTTGTTGTTTCTCGAGTAGTTGTTGAGCCAAATCTTGAAGCTTTTCAAAACTCTTTTTAATTCGTGCTAATCTTTCTTCAAGAGTTGGAGGACATCTAAGATCTTGTAATTTTCGTTCAAGTCTTTCACAACTCTCGTGCAGCTTATGTCTCCATCCACTTGAACTCATAGATTTCAATCTCACTTGTAACTCATGTCTCCATCCACTTGAACTCATAGATTTCAAGCGACGGAAAACTGCCGAATTTTGCATCAAAAGTAATGGTTTTACGTGAAGTCGTTAAATCTCGAAACCTCACGAAATTTTTACAGGACCTAGCCCTATATGTATTAAACACTCGACCAAAACTTAATGCAAAAATTCGAAGCCAATTGTTCTCGGTTTTCATTGTCACAAAATTGGTCCAGAATAGTTCGGTTTTGATCAATTATCTTAAACGTGTTAGACTAAACAGCAAATGTTCTTCAAAAATTATGAAACTTTCCAGTCTTAAGTAGACAAAAAGTAGTCCAATTGTAAGCCAATAAACTGTTAAAAATTCATTATATACTACGAGAACGAGATACCAAAAGTTCACCTTAGAACTGATTAAATCTGCCAGAAAGTTTATGCAAATGTTTCTAATTGTTGTTACTTCGTTACTGATCGGATGAACACGATATTTTGACACAACAAACTTGAAAATGTATATTGTAAGCAAACAAAATTTCAGCCAAATCCAAGCTTCCAAGCTTCCTCACGAGCCTCCACAACCACACTTGCTCCGATACCCAATTGATATGATTTTCGAGGCTGATTTCGGACTCTTTTTGTGTTTATTTTTTATGGACGAACAACAATGAAAGTAAAGGGATATTACTCTTAAGTCGCGGTTAAGAGCATGGACAAACAAGTCGCTGTTGTTTGTTTAGGTTTACTACTCGAAAACCTAGTGTTAGTTTTTGCTCAACAAATGCAAAACATGCACTTCAATTTCTCAAATTCATTCTCCTACTTTTTATTAAGGACTAGACGCCTATTTATAATAAGGGCAGCAAGTAATCCTTTCCCTCCAAGGCATTACACCGCACGTCCATCAATAAGGAAATAAGGAAAGTGCTTTCCTAAACTAAACCCTAGAATCTAGCTCAACTTAAGGAAACAATAGCTTTAAGGAAAGAGATGCAACACTTTCCTTAAATACCAAAAACCACACGCCTAAAGCCTAAGCTATTACAACTCAGATTTTTCGGCTCTTATTACAACCAGCTAAAATAAAAATAACTTAATTAACTAATTTAACTAACAAACATAATAAAAGACATATTTTTCGTTACATGTAAAACCTCTACTTTAAGAGTAAAGTAAAACCATGCAACAATTTTAATAAAGCTAATAAAGACAGGTTGGTGAAGCAATTCATGCACGTATGTTGCATCATTCTCCCCCTCTTGAAAAAAAACTTGTCTCAAGTTTGATCACCAAAGTAATACAAGATATCATCCATATTAAGCGCACAATAATGTATACCACTAAGATGTGGCGTCGTTCATCACCATCTTTTACTTCACGAAATCTCAATATTTCCTAACTCCATGTTACCATTAGATTCAGACGATCATTCCTAAAAGGAATAACATGAAGGACCTTTGAAAGAACAAGATCAATAGCAATCCTAGGAACCAAAGTAAAAGGAACATTAACTAAAGGCACATGTTCCTTTATATCAACGTTCGGTTTCACCTCTTCATCATGAGAAGCTGTAAAATCAAATCTTCATCCTTGGAACAAGATAAAGTTTCGATCTTTTCTTCATCCTTAACTGTAGAAAGTTGTTGTTTCACTTCTTGTTGTTTCTCGAGTAGTTGTTGAGCCAAATCTTGAAGCTTTTCAAAACTCTTTTTAATTCGTGCTAATCTTTCTTCAAGAGTTGGAGGACATCTAAGATCTTGTAATTTTCGTTCAAGTCTTTCACAACTCTCGTGCAGCTTATGTCTCCATCCACTTGAACTCATAGATTTCAATCTCACTTGTAACTCATGTCTCCATCCACTTGAACTCATAGATTTCAAACTGACAGAAAACTGCCAGAATTTTGCATCAAAAGTAATGGTTTTCTGTGAAGTCGTTAAATCTCGAAACCTCACGAAATTTTTACAGGACCTAGCCCTATATGTATTAAACACTCGACCAAAACTTAATGCAAAAATTCGAAGCCAATTGTTCTCAGTTTTCATTGTCACAAAATTGGTCCAGAATAGTTCGGTTTTGATCAATTATCTTAAACGTGTTAGACTAAACAGCAAATGTTCTTCAAAAATTATGAAACTTTCCAGTCTTAAGTAGACAAAAAGTAGTCCAATTGTAAGCCAATAAACTGTAAAAAATTCATTATATGCTACGAGAACGAGATACCTAAAGTTCACCTTAGAACTGATTAAATCTGCCAGAAAGTTTATGCAAATGTTTCTAATTGTTGTTACTTCGTTACTGATCGGATCAACACGATATTTTGACACAACAAACTTGAAAATGTATATTGTAAGCAAACAAAATTTCAGCCAAATCCAAGCTTCCAAGCTTCCTCACGAGCCTCCACAACCACACTGCTCTGATACCCAATTGATATGATTTTCGAGGCTGATTTCGGACTCTTTTTGTGTTTATTTTTTATGGACGAACAACAATGAAAGTAAAGGGATATTACTCTTAAGTCGCGGTTAAGAGCATGGACAAACAAGTCGCGGTTGTTTGTTTAGGTTTACTACTCGGAAACCTAGTGTTAGCTTTTGCTCAACAAATGCAAAACATGCACTTCAATTTCTCAAATTCATTCTCCTACTTTTTATTAAGGACTAGACGCCTATTTATAATAAGGGCAGCAAGTAATCCTTTCCCTCCAAGGCATTACACCGCACGTCCATCAATAAGGAAATAAGGAAAGTGCTTTCCTAAACTAAACCCTAGAATCTAGCTCAACTTAAGGAAACAATAGCTTTAAGGAAAGAGATGCAACACTTTCCTTAAATACCAAAAACCACACGCCTAAAGCCTAAGCTATTACAACTCAGATTTTTCGGCTCTTATTACAACCAGCTAAAATAAAAATAACTTAATTAACTAATTTAACTAACAAACATAATAAAAGACACATTTTTCGTTACATGTAAAACCTCTACTTTAAGAGTAAAGTAAAACCATGCAACAATTTTAATAAAGCTAATAAAGACAGTTGGTGAAGCAATTCATGCACGTATGTTGCATCATTCTCCCCCTCTTGAAAAAAAAACTTGTCTCAAGTTTGATCACCAAAGTAATACAAGATATCATCCATATTAAGCGCACAATAATGTATACCACTAAGATGTGGCGTCGTTCATCACCATCTTTTACTTCACGAAATCTCAATATTTCCTAACTCCATGTTACCATTAGATTCAGACGATCATTCCTAAAAGGAATAACATGAAGGACCTTTGAAAGAACAAGATCAATAGCAATCCTAGGAACCAAAGTAAAAGGAACATTAACTAAAGGCACATGTTCCTTTATATCAACGTTCGGTTTCACCTCTTCATCATGAGAAGCTGTAAAATCAAATCTTCATCCTTGGAACAAGATAAAGTTTCGATCTTTTCTTCATCCTTAACTGTAGAAAGTTGTTGTTTCACTTCTTGTTGTTTCTCGAGTAGTTGTTGAGCCAAATCTTGAAGCTTTTCAAAACTCTTTTTAATTCGTGCTAATCTTTCTTCAAGAGTTGGAGGACATCTAAGATCTTGTAATTTTCGTTCAAGTCTTTCACAACTCTCGTGCAGCTTATGTCTCCATCCACTTGAACTCATAGATTTCAATCTCACTTGTAACTCATGTCTCCATCCACTTGAACTCATAGATTTCAAACTGACGTAAAACTGCCGAATTTTGCATCAAAAGTAATGGTTTTCGTGAAGTCGTTAAATCTCGAAACCTCACGAAATTTTTACAGGACCTAGCCCTATATGTATTAAACACTCGACCAAAACATAATGCAAAAATTCGAAGCCAATTGTTCTCAGTTTTCATTGTCACAAAATTGGTCCAGAATAGTTCGGTTTTGATCAATTATCTTAAACGTGTTAGACTAAACAGCAAATGTTCTTCAAAAATTATGAAACTTTCCAGTCTTAAGTAGACAAAAAGTAGTCCAATTGTAAGCCAATAAACTGTAAAAAATTCATTATATGCTACGAGAACGAGATACCTAAAGTTCACCTTAGAACTGATTAAATCTGCCAGAAAGTTTATGCAAATGTTTCTAATTGTTGTTACTTCGTTACTGATCGGATCAACACGATATTTTGACACAACAAACTTGAAAATGTATATTGTAAGCAAACAAAATTTCAGCCAAATCCAAGCTTCCAAGCTTCCTCACGAGCCTCCACAACCACACTGCTCTGATACCCAATTGATATGATTTTCGAGGCTGATTTCGGACTATTTTTGTGTTTATTTTTTATGGACGAACAACAATGAAAGTAAAGGGATATTACTCTTAAGTCGCGGTTAAGAGCATGGACAAACAAGTCGCGGTTGTTTGTTTAGGTTTACTACTCGGAAACCTAGTGTTAGCTTTTGCTCAACAAATGCAAAACATGCACTTCAATTTCTCAAATTCATTCTCCTACTTTTTATTAAGGACTAGACGCCTATTTATAATAAGGGCAGCAAGTAATCCTTTCCCTCCAAGGCATTACACTGCATGTCCATCAATAAGGAAATAAGGAAAGTGCTTTCCTAAACTAAACCCTAGAATCTAGCACAACTTAAGGAAACAACAGCTTTAAGGAAAGAGATGCAACACTTTCCTTAAATACCAAAAACCACACGCCTAAAGCCTAAGCTATTACAACTCAGATTTTTCGGCTCTTATTACAACCAGCTAAAATAAAAATAACTTAATTAACTAATTTAACTAACAAACATAATAAAAGACATATTTTTCGTTACATGTAAAACCTCCACTTTAAGAGTAAAGTAAAACCATGCAACAATTTTAATAAAGCTAATAAAGACAGGTTGGTGAAGCAATTCATGCACGTATGTTGCATCATTCTCCCCCTCTTGAAAAAAAAACTTGTCTCAAGTTTGATCACCAAAGTAATCCAAGATATCATCCATATTAAGCGCACAATAATGTATACCACTAAGATGTGGCGTCGTTCATCACCATCTTTTACTTCACGAAATCTCAATATTTCCTAACTCCTTGTTACCATTAGATTCAAATGATAATTCCTAAAAGGAATAACATGAAGGACCTTTGAAAGAACAAGATCAATAGCAACCCTAGGAACCAAAGTAAAAGGAACATTAACTAAAGGCACATGTTCCTTTATATCAACGTTCGGTTTCACCTCTTCATCATGAGAAGCTTTAAAATCAAATCTTCATCCTTGGAACAAGATAAAGTTTCAATCTTTTCTTCATCCTTAACTGTAGAAAGTTGTTGTTTCACTTCTTGTTGTTTCTCGAGTAGTTGTTGAGCCAAATCTTGAAGCTTTTCAAAACTCTTTTTAATTCGTGCTAATCTTTCTTCAAGAGTTGGAGGACATCTAAGATCTTGAAATTTTCGTTCAAGTCTTTCACAACTCTCGTGCAGCTTATGTCTCCATCCACTTGAACTCATAGATTTCAATCTCACTTGTAACTCATGTCTCCATCCACATGAACTCATAGATTTCAAACTGACAGAAAACTGCCAGAATTTTGCATCAAAAGTAATGGTTTTTTGTGAAGTCGTTGAATCTCGAAACCTCACGAAATTTTTACAGGACCTAACCCTATATGTATTAAACACTCGACCAAAACTTAATGCAAAAATTCGAAGCCAATTGTTCTCAGTTTTCATTGTCACAAAATTGGTCCAGAATAGTTCGGTTTTGATCAATTATCTGAAACGTGTTAGACTAAACAGCAAATGTTCTTCAAAAATTATGAAACTTTCCAGTCTTAAGTAGACAAAAAGTAGTCCAATTGTAAGCCAATAAACTGTAAAAAATTCATTATATGCTACGAGAACGAGATACCTAAAGTTCACCTTAGAACTGATTAAATCTGCCGAAAGTTTATGCAAATGTTTCTAATTGTTGTTACTTCGTTACTGATCGGATCAACACGATATCTTGACACAACAAACTTGAAAATGTATATTGTAAGCAAACAAAATTTCAGCCAAATCCAAGCTTCCAAGCTTCCTCACGAGCCTCCACAACCACACTGCTCTGATACCCAATTGATATGATTTTCGAGGCTGATTTCGGACTATTTTTGTGTTTATTTTTTATGGACGAACAACAATGAAAGTAAAGGGATATTACTCTTAAGTCGCGGTTAAGAGCATGGACAAACAAGTCGCGGTTGTTTGTTTAGGTTTACTACTCGGAAACCTAGTGTTAGCTTTTGCTCAACAAATGCAAAACATGCACTTCAATTTCTCAAATTCATTCTCCTACTTTTTATTAAGCACTAGACGCCTATTTATAATAAGGGCAGCAAGTAATCCTTTCCCTCCAAGGCATTACACTGCATGTCCATCAATAAGGAAATAAGGAAAGTGCTTTCCTAAACTAAACCCTAGAATCTAGCTCAACTTAAGGAAACAATAGCTTTAAGGAAAGAGATGCAACACTTTCCTTAAATACCAAAAACCACACGCCTAAAGCCTAAGCTATTACAACTCAGATTTTTCGGCTCTTATTACAACCAGCTAAAATAAAAATAACTTAATTAACTAATTTAACTAACAAACATAATAAAAGACATATTTTTCGTTACATGTAAAACCTCTACTTTAAGAGTAAAGTAAAACCATGCAACAATTTTAATAAAGCTAATAAAGACAGTTGGTGAAGCAATTCATGCACGTATGTTGCATCATTCTCCCCCTCTTGAAAAAAAAACTTGTCTCAAGTTTGATCACCAAAGTAATCCAAGATATCATCCATATTAAGCGCACAATAATGTATACCACTAAGATGTGGCGTCGTTCATCACCATCTTTTACTTCACGAAATCTCAATATTTCCTAACTCCTTGTTACCATTAGATTCAAATGATCATTCCTAAAAGGAATAACATGAAGGACCTTTGAAAGAACAAGATCAATAGCAACCCTAGGAACCAAAGTAAAAGGAACATTAACTAAAGGCACATGTTCCTTTATATCAACGTTCGGTTTCACCTCTTCATCATGAGAAGCTTTAAAATCAAATCTTCATCCTTGGAACAAGATAAAGTTTCGATCTTTTCTTCATCCTTAACTGTAGAAAGTTGTTGTTTCACTTCTTGTTGTTTCTCGAGTAGTTGTTGAGCCAAATCTTGAAGCTTTTCAAAACTCTTTTTAATTCGTGCTAATCTTTCTTCAAGAGTTGGAGGACATCTAAGATCTTGTAATTTTCGTTCAAGTCTTTCACAACTCTCGTGCAGCTTATGTCTCCATCCACTTGAACTCATAGATTTCAATCTCACTTGTAACTCATGTCTCCATCCACTTGAACTCATAGATTTCAAACCGACAGAAAACCGCCGAATTTTGCATCAAAAGTAATGGTTTTTTGTGAAGTCGTTAAATCTCGAAACCTCACGAAATTTTTACAGGACCTAGCCCTATATGTATTAAACACTCGACCAAAACTTAATGCAAAAATTCGAAGCCAATTGTTCTCAGTTTTCATTGTCACAAAATTGGTCCAGAATAGTTCGGTTTTGATCAATTATCTTAAACGTGTTAGACTAAACGAGCAAATGTTCTTCAAAAATTATGAAACTTTCCAGTCTTAAGTAGACAAAAAGTAGTCCAATTGTAAGCCAATAAACTGTAAAAAATTCATTATATGCTACGAGAACGAGATACCTAAAGTTCACCTTAGAACCGATTAAATCTGCCGTAAAGTTTATGCAAATGTTTCTAATTGTTGTTACTTCGTTACTGATCGGATCAACACGATATTTTGACACAACAAACTTGAAAATGTATATTGTAAGCAAACAAAATTTCAGCCAAATCCAAGCTTCCAAGCTTCCTCACGAGCCTCCACAACCACACCGCTCCGATACCCAATTGATATGATTTTCGAGGCTGATTTCGGACTCTTTTTGTGTTTATTTTTTATGGACGAACAACAATGAAAGTAAAGGGATATTACTCTTAAGTCGCGGTTAAGAGCATGGACAAACAAGTCGCGGTTGTTTGTTTAGGTTTACTACTCGGAAACCTAGTGTTAGCTTTTGCTCAACAAATGCAAAACATGCACTTCAATTTCTCAAATTCATTCTCCTACTTTTTATTAAGGACTAGACGCCTATTTATAATAAGGGCAGCAAGTAATCCTTTCCCTCCAAGGCATTACACCGCACGTCCATCAATAAGGAAATAAGGAAAGTGCTTTCCTAAACTAAACCCTAGAATCTAGCTCAACTTAAGGAAACAATAGCTTTAAGGAAAGAGATGCAACACTTTCCTTAAATACCAAAAACCACACGCCTAAAGCCTAAGCTATTACAACTCGGATTTTTCGGCTCTTATTACAACCAGCTAAAATAAAAATAACTTAATTAACTAATTTAACTAACAAACATAATAAAAGACATATTTTTCGTTACATGTAAAACCTCTACTTTAAGAGTAAAGTAAAACCATGCAACAATTTTAATAAAGCTAATAAAGACAGTTGGTGAAGCAATTCATGCACGTATGTTGCATCATTCTCCCCCTCTTGAAAAAAAAACTTGTCTCAAGTTTGATCACCAAAGTAATCCAAGATATCATCCATATTAAGCGCACAATAATGTATACCACTAAGATGTGGCGTCGTTCATCACCATCTTTTACTTCACGAAATCTCAATATTTCCTAACTCCATGTTACCATTAGATTCAAATGATCATTCCTAAAAGGAATAACATGAAGGACCTTTGAAAGAACAAGATCAATAGCAACCCTAGGAACCAAAGTAAAAGGAACATTAACTAAAGGCACATGTTCCTTTATATCAACGTTCGGTTTCACCTCTTCATCATGAGAAGCTTTAAAATCAAATCTTCATCCTTGGAACAAGATAAAGTTTCAATCTTTTCTTCATCCTTAACTGTAGAAAGTTGTTGTTTCACTTCTTGTTGTTTCTCGAGTAGTTGTTGAGCCAAATCTTGAAGCTTTTCAAAACTCTTTTTAATTCGTGCTAATCTTTCTTCAAGAGTTGGAGGACATCTAAGATCTTGTAATTTTCGTTCAAGTCTTTCACAACTCTCGTGCAGCTTATGTCTCCATCCACTTGAACTCATAGATTTCAATCTCACTTGTAACTCATGTCTCCATCCACTTGAACTCATAGATTTCAAACCGACGTAAAACTGCCGAATTTTGCATCAAAAGTAATGGTTTTTTGTGAAGTCGTTGAATCTCGAAACCTCACGAAATTTTTACAGGACCTAACCCTATATGTATTAAACACTCGACCAAAACTTAATGCAAAAATTCGAAGCCAATTGTTCTCGGTTTTCATTGTCACAAAATTGGTCCAGAATAGTTCGGTTTTGATCAATTATCTTAAACGTGTTAGACTAAATAGCAAATGTTCTTCAAAAATTATGAAACTTTCCAGTCTTAAGTAGACAAAAAGTAGTCCAATTGTAAGCCAATAAACTGTAAAAAATTCATTATATGCTACGAGAACGAGATACCTAAAGTTCACCTTAGAACTGATTAAATCTGCCAGAAAGTTTATGCAAATGTTTCTAATTGTTGTTACTTCGTTACTAATCGGATCAACACGATATCTTGACACAACAAACTTGAAAATGTATATTGTAAGCAAACAAAATTTCAGCCAAATCCAAGCTTCCAAGCTTCCTCACGAGCCTCCACAACCACACTGCTCTGATACCCAATTGATATGATTTTCGAGGCTGATTTCGGACTCTTTTTTGTGTTTATTTTTTATGGACGAACAACAATGAAAGTAAAGGGATATTACTCTTAAGTCGCGGTTAAGAGCATGGACAAACAAGTCGCGGTTGTTTGTTTAGGTTTACTACTCGGAAACCTAGTGTTAGCTTTTGCTCAACAAATGCAAAACATGCACTTCAATTTCTCAAATTCATTCTCCTACTTTTTATTAAGGACTAGACGCCTATTTATAATAAGGGCAGCAAGTAATCCTTTCCCTCCAAGGCATTACACCGCACGTCCATCAATAAGGAAATAAGGAAAGTGCTTTCCTAAACTAAACCCTAGAATCTAGCTCAACTTAAGGAAACAATAGCTTTAAGGAAAGAGATGCAACACTTTCCTTAAATACCAAAAACCACACGCCTAAAGCCTAAGCTATTACAACTCAGATTTTTCGGCTCTTATTACAACCAGCTAAAATAAAAATAACTTAATTAACTAATTTAACTAACAAACATAATAAAAGACATATTTTTCGTTACATGTAAAACCTCTACTTTAAGAGTAAAGTAAAACCATGCAACAATTTTAATAAAGCTAATAAAGACAGTTGGTGAAGCAATTCATGCACGTATGTTGCATCATTCTCCCCCTCTTGAAAAAAAAAACTTGTCTCAAGTTTGATCACCAAAGTAATACAAGATATCATCCATATTAAGCGCACAATAATGTATACCACTAAGATGTGGCGTCGTTCATCACCATCTTTTACTTCACGAAATCTCAATATTTCCTAACTCCATGTTACCATTAGATTCAAATGATCATTCCTAAAAGGAATAACATGAAGGACCTTTGAAAGAACAAGATCAATAGCAACCCTAGGAACCAAAGTAAAAGGAACATTAAGTAAAGGCACATGTTCCTTTATATCAACGTTCGGTTTCACCTCTTCATCATGAGAAGCTTTAAAATCAAATTTTCATCCTTGGAACAAGATAAAGTTTCAATCTTTTCTTCATCCTTAACTGTAGAAAGTTGTTGTTTCACTTCTTGTTGTTTCTCGAGTAGTTGTTGAGCCAAATCTTGAAGCTTTTCAAAACTCCTTTTTAATTCGTGCTAATCTTTCTTCAAGAGTTGGAGGACATCTAAGATCTTGTAATTTTCGTTCAAGTCTTTCACAACTCTCGTGCAGCTTATGTCTCCATCCACTTGAACTCATAGATTTCAATCTCACTTGTAACTCATGTCTCCATCCACTTGAACTCATAGATTTCAAACCGACTAGAAAACCGCCAGAATTTTGCATCAAAAGTAATGGTTTTTTGTGAAGTCGTTGAATCTCGAAACCTCACGAAATTTTTACTGGAACTAACCCTATATGTATTAAAGACTCGACCAAAACTTAATGTAAAAATTCGAAGCCAATTGTTCTCAGTTTTCATTCTCACAAAATTGGTCCAGAATAGTTCGGTTTTGATCAATTATCTTAAACGTGTTAGACTAAATAGCAAATGTTCTTCAAAAATTATGAAACTTTCCAGTCTTAAGTAGACAAAAAGTAGTCCAATTGTAAGCCAATAAACTCTAAAAAATTCATTATATGCTACGAGAACGAGATACCTAAAGTTCACCTTAGAACCGATTAAATCGCCGTGAAAGTTTATGCAAATGTTTCTAATTGTTGTTACTTCGTTACTGATCGGATCAACACGATATTTTGACACAACAAACTTGAAGATGTATATTGTAAGCAAACAAAATTTTAGCCAAATCCAAGCTTCCAAGCTTCCTCACGAGCCTCCACAACCACACCTGCTCCGATACCCAATTGATATGATTTTCGAGGCCGATTTCGGACTCTTTTTGTGTTTGTTTTTTATGGACGAACAACAATGAAAGTAAAGGGATATTACTCTTAAGTCGCGGTTAAGAGCATGGACAAACAAGTCGCGGTTGTTTGTTTAGGTTTACTACTCGGAAACCTAGTGTTAGCTTTCGCTCAACAAATGCAAAACATGCACTTCAATTTCTCAAATTCAATCTCCTACTTTTTATTAAGGACTAGACGCCTATTTATAATAAGGGCAGCAAGTAATCCTTTCCCTCCAAGGCATTACACCACACGTCCATCAATAAGGAAATAAGGAAAGTGCTTTCCTAAACTAAACCCTATAATCTAGCTCAACTTAAGGAAACAATAGCGTTAAGGAAAGAGATGCAACACTTTACTTAAATACCAAAAACCACACGCCTAAAGCCTAAGCTATTACAACTCAGATTTTTCGGCTCTTATTACAACCAACTAAAATAAAAATAACTTAATTAACTAATTTAACTAACAAACATAATAAAAGACATATTTTTCGTTACATGTAAAACCTCTACTTTAAGAGTAAAGTAAAACCATGCAACAATTTTAATAAAGCTAATAAAGACAGTTGGTGAAGCAATTCATGCACGTATGTTGCATCATTCTCCCCCTCTTGAAAAAAAAAACTTGTCTCAAGTTTGATCACCAAAGTAATCCAAGATATCATCCATATTAAGCGCACAATAATCTATACCACTAAGATGTGGCGTTGTTCATCACCATCTTTTACTTCACGAAATCTCAATATTTCCTAACTCCTTGTTACCATTAGATTCAAATGATCATTCCTAAAAGGAATAACATGAAGGACCTTTGAAAGAACAAGATCAATAGCAACCCTAGGAACCAAAGTAAAAGGAACATTAACTAAAGGCACATGTTCCTTTATATCAACGTTCGGTTTCACCTCTTCATCATGAGAAGCTTTAAAATCAAATCTTCATCCTTGGAACAAGATAAAGTTTCAATCTTTTCTTCATCCTTAACTGTAGAAAGTTGTTGTTTCACTTCTTGTTGTTTCTCGAGTAGTTGTTGAGCCAAATCTTTAAGCTTTTCAAAACTCCTTTTAATTCGTGCTAATCTTTTCTCAAGAGTTGGTGGACATCTAAGATCTTGTTAATTTTCGTTCAAGTCTTTCACAACTCTCGTGCAACTTATGTCTCCATCCACTTGAACTCATAGATTTCAATCTCACTTGTAACTCATGTCTCCATCCACTTGAACTAATAGATTTCAAACTGACAGAAAACTGCCAGAATTTTGCATCAAAAGTAATGGTTTTCTGTGAAGTCGTTATATCTCCAAACCTCACGAAATTTTCACAGGACCTAGCCCTATATGTATTAAACACTCGACCAAAACTTAATGCAAAAATTCGAAGCCAATTGTTCTCAGTTTTCATTGTCACAAAATTGGTCCAGAATAGTTCGGTTTTGATCAATTATCTTAAACGTGTTAGACTAAACAGCAAATGTTCTTCAAAAATTATGAAACTTTCCAGTCTTAAGTAGACAAAAAGTAGTCCAATTGTAAGCCAATAAACTGTAAAAAATTCATTATATGCTACGAGAACGAGATACCTAAAGTTCACCTTAGAACTGATTAAATCTGCCAGAAAGTTTATGCAAATGTTTCTAATTGTTGTTACTTCGTTACTGATCGGATCAACACGATATTTTGACACAACAAACTTGAAAATGTATATTGTAAGCAAACAAAATTTCAGCCAAATCCAAGCTTCCAAGCTTCCTCACGAGCCTCCACAACCACACTGCTCTGATACCCAATTGATATGATTTTCGAGGCTGATTTCGGACTATTTTTGTGTTTATTTTTTATGGACGAACAACAATGAAAGTAAAGGGATATTACTCTTAAGTCGTGGTTAAGAGCATGGACAAACAAGTCGCGGTTGTTTGTTGAGGTTTACTACTCGGAAACCTAGTGTTAGCTTTTGCTCAACAAATTCAAAACATGCACTTCAATTTCTCAAATTCATTCTCCTACTTTTTATTAAGGACTAGACGCCTATTTATAATAAGGGCAGCAAGTAATCCTTTCCCTCCAAGGCATTACACCGCACGTCCATCAATAAGGAAATAAGGAAAGTGCTTTCCTAAACTAAACCCTAGAATCTAGCTCAACTTAAGGAAACAATAGCTTTAAGGAAAGAGATGCAACACTTTCCTTAAATACCAAAAACCACACGCCTAAAGCCTAAGCTATTACAACTCAGATTTTTCGGCTCTTATTACAACCAGCTAAAAAAAAATAACTTAATTAACTAATTTAACTAACAAACATAATAAAAGACATATTTTTCGTTACATGTAAAACCTCTACTTTAAGAGTAAAGTAAAACCATGCAACAATTTTAATAAAGCTAATAAACACAGTTGGTGAAGCAATTCATGCACGTATGTTGCATCATTCTCCCCCTCTTGAAAAAAAAAACTTGTCTCAAGTTTGATCACCAAAGTAATCCAAGATATCATCCATATTAAGCGCACAATAATCTATACCACTAAGATGTGGCGTTGTTCATCACCATCTTTTACTTCACGAAATCTCAATATTTCCTAACTCCTTGTTACCATTAGATTCAAATGATCATTCCTAAAAGGAATAACATGAAGGACCTTTGAAAGAACAAGATCAATAGCAACCCTAGGAACCAAAGTAAAAGGAACATTAACTAAAGGCACATGTTCCTTTATATCAACGTTCGGTTTCACCTCTTCATCATGAGAAGCTTTAAAATCAAATCTTCATCCTTGGAACAAGATAAAGTTTCAATCTTTTCTTCATCCTTAACTGTAGAAAGTTGTTGTTTCACTTCTTGTTGTTTCTCGAGTAGTTGTTGAGCCAAATCTTTAAGCTTTTCAAAACTCCTTTTAATTCGTGCTAATCTTTTCTCAAGAGTTGGTGGACATCTAAGATCTTGTTAATTTTCGTTCAAGTCTTTCACAACTCTCGTGCAACTTATGTCTCCATCCACTTGAACTCATAGATTTCAATCTCACTTGTAACTCATGTCTCCATCCACTTGAACTAATAGATTTCAAACTGACAGAAAACTGCCAGAATTTTGCATCAAAAGTAATGGTTTTCTGTGAAGTCGTTATATCTCCAAACCTCACGAAATTTTCACAGGACCTAGCCCTATATGTATTAAACACTCGACCAAAACTTAATGCAAAAATTCGAAGCCAATTGTTCTCAGTTTTCATTGTCACAAAATTGGTCCAGAATAGTTCGGTTTTGATCAATTATCTTAAACGTGTTAGACTAAACAGCAAATGTTCTTCAAAAATTATGAAACTTTCCAGTCTTAAGTAGACAAAAAGTAGTCCAATTGTAAGCCAATAAACTGTAAAAAATTCATTATATGCTACGAGAACGAGATACCTAAAGTTCACCTTAGAACTGATTAAATCTGCCAGAAAGTTTATGCAAATGTTTCTAATTGTTGTTACTTCGTTACTGATCGGATCAACACGATATTTTGACACAACAAACTTGAAAATGTATATTGTAAGCAAACAAAATTTCAGCCAAATCCAAGCTTCCAAGCTTCCTCACGAGCCTCCACAACCACCTTTGCTCCGATACCCAATTGATATGATTTTCGAGGCTGATTTCGGACTATTTTTGTGTTTATTTTTTATGGACGAACAACAATGAAAGTAAAGGGATATTACTCTTAAGTCGTGGTTAAGAGCATGGACAAACAAGTCGCGGTTGTTTGTTGAGGTTTACTACTCGGAAACCTAGTGTTAGCTTTTGCTCAACAAATTCAAAACATGCACTTCAATTTCTCAAATTCATTCTCCTACTTTTTATTAAGGACTAGACGCCTATTTATAATAAGGGCAGCAAGTAATCCTTTCCCTCCAAGGCATTACACCGCACGTCCATCAATAAGGAAATAAGGAAAGTGCTTTCCTAAACTAAACCCTAGAATCTAGCTCAACTTAAGGAAACAATAGCTTTAAGGAAAGAGATGCAACACTTTCCTTAAATACCAAAAACCACACGCCTAAAGCCTAAGCTATTACAACTCAGATTTTTCGGCTCTTATTACAACCAGCTAAAAAAAATAACTTAATTAACTAATTTAACTAACAAACATAATAAAAGACATATTTTTCGTTACATGTAAAACCTCTACTTTAAGAGTAAAGTAAAACCATGCAACAATTTTAATAAAGCTAATAAAGACAGTTGGTGAAGCAATTCATGCACGTATGTTGCATCATTCTCCCCCTCTTGAAAAAAAAAACTTGTCTCAAGTTTGATCACCAAAGTAATCCAAGATATCATCCATATTAAGCGCACAATAATCTATACCACTAAGATGTGGCGTCGTTCATCACCATCTTTTACTTCACGAAATCTCAATATTTCCTAACTCCTTGTTACCATTAGATTCAAATGATCATTCCTAAAAGGAATAACATGAAGGACCTTTGAAAGAACAAGATCAATAGCAACCCTAGGAACCAAAGTAAAAGGAACATTAACTAAAGGCACATGTTCCTTTATATCAACGTTCGGTTTCACCTCTTCATCATGAGAAGCTTTAAAATCAAATCTTCATCCTTGGAACAAGATAAAGTTTCAATCTTTTCTTCATCCTTAACTGTAGAAAGTTGTTGTTTCACTTCTTGTTGTTTCTCGAGTAGTTGTTGAGCCAAATCTTTAAGCTTTTCAAAACTCCTTTAAATTCGTGCTAATCTTTTTTCAAGAGTTGGTGGACATCTAAGATCTTGTTAATTTTCGTTCAAGTCTTTCACAACTCTTGTGCAACTTATGTCTCCATCCACTTGAACTCATAGATTTCAATCTCACTTGTAACTCATGTCTCCATCCACTTGAACTAATAGATTTCAAACTGACGTAAAACTGCCAGAATTTTGCATCAAAAGTAATGGGTTTTTCGTGAAGTCGTTATATCTCCAAACCTCACGAAATTTTCACAGGACCTAGCCCTATATGTATTAAACACTCGACCAAAACTTAATGCAAAAATTCGAAGCCAATTGTTCTCAGTTTTCATTGTCACAAAATTGGTCCAGAATAGTTCGGTTTTGATCAATTATCTTAAACGTGTTAGACTAAACAGCAAATGTTCTTCAAAAATTATGAAACTTTCCAGTCTTAAGTAGACAAAAAGTAGTCCAATTGTAAGCCAATAAACTGTAAAAAATTCATTATATGCTACGAGAACGAGATACCTAAAGTTCACCTTAGAACTGATTAAATCTGCCAGAAAGTTTATGCAAATGTTTCTAATTGTTGTTACTTCGTTACTGATCGGATCAACACGATATTTTGACACAACAAACTTGAAAATGTATATTGTAAGCAAACAAAATTTCAGCCAAATCCAAGCTTCCAAGCTTCCTCACGAGCCTCCACAACCACACTGCTCTGATACCCAATTGATATGATTTTCGAGGCTGATTTCGGACTATTTTTGTGTTTATTTTTTATGGACGAACAACAATGAAAGTAAAGGGATATTACTCTTAAGTCGTGGTTAAGAGCATGGACAAACAAGTCGCGGTTGTTTGTTGAGGTTTACTACTCGGAAACCTAGTGTTAGCTTTTGCTCAACAAATTCAAAACATGCACTTCAATTTCTCAAATTCATTCTCCTACTTTTTATTAAGGACTAGACGCCTATTTATAATAAGGGCAGCAAGTAATCCTTTCCCTCCAAGGCATTACACCACACGTCCATCAATAAGGAAATAAGGAAAGTGCTTTCCTAAACTAAACCCTAGAATCTAGCTCAACTTAAGGAAACAATAGCTTTAAGGAAAGAGATGCAACACTTTCCTTAAATACCAAAAACCACACGCCTAAAGCCTAAGCTATTACAACTCAGATTTTTCGGCTCTTATTACAACCAACTAAAATAAAAATAACTTAATTAACTAATTTAACTAACAAACATAATAAAAGACATATTTTTCGTTACATGTAAAACCTCTACTTTAAGAGTAAAGTAAAACCATGCAACAATTTTAATAAAGCTAATAAAGAAAGTTGGTGAAGCAATTCATGCACGTATGTTGCATCATTCTCCCCCTCTTGAAAAAAAAAACTTGTCTCAAGTTTGATCACCAAAGTAATCCAAGATATCATCCATATTAAGCGCACAATAATGTATACCACTAAGATGTGGCGTCGTTCATCACCATCTTTTACTTCACGAAATCTCAATATTTCCTAACTCCTTGTTACCATTAGATTCAAATGATCATTCCTAAAAGGAATAACATGAAGGACCTTTGAAAGAACAAGATCAATAGCAACCCTAGGAACCAAAGTAAAAGGAACATTAACTAAAGGCACATGTTCCTTTATATCAACGTTCGGTTTCACCTCTTCATCATGAGAAGCTTTAAAATCAAATCTTCATCCTTGGAACAAGATAAAGTTTTAATCTTTTCTTCATCCTTAACTGTAGAAAGTTGTTGTTTCACTTCTTGTTGTTTCTCGAGTAGTTGTTGAGCCAAATCTTTAAGCTTTTCAAAACTCCTTTTAATTCGTGCTAATCTTTCTTCAAGAGTTGGTGGACATCTAAGATCTTGTTAATTTTCGTTCAAGTCTTTCACAACTCTTGTGCAACTTATGTCTCCATCCACTTGAACTCATAGATTTCAATCTCACTTGTAACTCATGTCTCCATCCACTTGAACTCATAGATTTCAAACCGACGTAAAACTGCCAGAATTTTGCATCAAAAGTAATGGTTTTCTCGTGAAGTCGTTATATCTCCAAACCTCACGAAATTTTCACAGGACCTAGCCCTATATGTATTAAACACTCGACCAAAACTTAATGCAAAAATTCGAAGCCAATTGTTCTCGGTTTTCATTGTCACAAAATTGGTCCCGAATAGTTCGGTTTTGATCAATTATCTTAAACGTGTTAGACTAAATAGCAAATGTTCTTCAAAAATTATGAAACTTTCCAGTCTTAAGTAGACAAAAAGTAGTCCAATTGTAAGCCAATAAACTGTAAAAAATTCATTATATGCTACGAGAACGAGATACCTAAAGTTCACCTTAGAACCGATTAAATCTGCCGGAAAGTTTATGCAAATGTTTCTAATTGTTTTTACTTCGTTACTGATCGGATCAACACGATATTTTGACACAACAAACTTGAAAATGTATATTGTAAGCAAACAAAATTTCAGCCAAATCCAAGCTTCCAAGCTTCCTCACGAGCCTCCACAACCACACTTTTCGATACCCAATTGATATGATTTTCGAGGCTGATTTCGGACTCTTTTTTGTGTTTATTTTTTATGGACGAACAACAATGAAAGTAAAGGGATATTACTCTTAAGTCGTGGTTAAGAGCATGGACAAACAAGTCGCGGTTGTTTGTTTAGGTTTACTACTCGGAAACCTAGTGTTAGCTTTTGCTCAACAAATGCAAAACATGCACTTCAATTTCTCAAATTCATTCTCCTACTTTTTATTAAGGACTAGACGCCTATTTATAATAAGGGCAGCAAGTAATCCTTTCCCTCCAAGGCATTACACCACACGTCCATCAATAAGGAAATAAGGAAAGTGCTTTCCTAAACTAAACCCTAGAATCTAGCTCAACTTAAGGAAACAATAGCTTTAAGGAAAGAGATGCAACACTTTCCTTAAATACCAAAAACCACACGCCTAAAGCCAAAGCTATTACAACTCAGATTTTTCGGCTCTTATTACAACCAACTAAAATAAAAATAACTTAATTAACTAATTTAACTAACAAACATAATAAAAGACATATTTTTCGTTACATGTAAAACCTCTACTTTAAGAGTAAAGTAAAACCATGCAACAATTTTAATAAAGCTAATAAAGAAAGTTGGTGAAGCAATTCATGCACGTATGTTGCATCATTCTCCCCCTCTTGAAAAAAAAACTTGTCTCAAGTTTGATCACCAAAGTAATCCAAGATATCATCCATATTAAGCGAACAATAATGTATACCACTAAGATGTGGCGTCGTTCATCACCATCTTTTACTTCACGAAATCTCAATATTTCCTAACTCCTTGTTACCATTAGATTCAAATGATCATTCCTAAAAGGAATAACATGAAGGACCTTTGAAAGAACAAGATCAATAGCAACCCTAGGAACCAAAGTAAAAGGAACATTAACTAAAGGCACATGTTCCTTTATATCAACGTTCGGTTTCACCTCTTCGTCATGAGAAGCTTTAAAATCAAATCTTCATCCTTGGAACAAGATAAATTTTCAATCTTTTCTTCATCCTTAACTGTAGAAAGTTGTTGTTTCACTTCTTGTTGTTTCTCGAGTAGTTGTTGAGCCAAATCTTGAAGCTTTTCAAAACTCCTTTTCATTCGTGCTAATCTTTCTTCAAGAGTTGGTGGACATCTAAGATCTTGTAATTTTTGTTCAAGTCTTTCACAACTCTCGTGCAACTTATGTCTCCATCCACTTGAACTCATAGATTTCAATCTCACTTGTAACTCATGTCTCCAGCCACTTGAACTCATAGATTTCAAATTGATAAAAAACTGCCAGAATTTTGCATCAAAAGTAATGGTTTTCTGTGAAGTCGTTATATCTCCAAACCTCACGAAATATTCACAGGACCTAGCCCTATATGTATTAAAGACTCGACCAAAACTTAATGCAAAAATTCGAAGCCCATTGTTCTAAGTTTTCATTCTCACAAAATTGGTCCAGAATAGTTCGGTTTTGATCAATTATCTTAAACGTGTTAGACTAAATAGCAAATGTTCTTCAAAAATTATGAAACTTTCCAGTCTTAAGTAGACAAAAAGTAGTCCAATTGTAAGCCAATAAACTCTCAAAAATTCATTATATGCTACGAGAACGAGATTCCTAAAGTTCACCTTAGAACTGATTAAATCTGCCGTAAAGTTTATGCAAATGTTTCTAATTGTTGTGACTTCGTTACTGATCGGATCAACACAATATTTTGACACAACAAACTTGAAGATGTATATTTTAAGCAAACAAAATTTTAGCCAAATCCAAGCTTCCAAGCTTCCTCACGAGCCTCCACAACCACACTGCTCCGATGCCCAATTGATATGATTTTCGAGGCCGATTTCGGACTCTTTTTGTGTTTGTTTTTTATGGACGAACAACAATGAAAGTAAAGGGATATTACTCTTACGTCGCGTTTAAGAGCATGGACAAACAAGTCGCGGTTGTTTGTTTAGGTTTACTACTCGGAAACCTAGTGTTAGCTTTCGCTCAACAAATGCAAAACATGCACTTCAATTTCTCAAATTCAATCTCCTACTTTTTAATAAGGACTAGACGCCTATTTATAATAAGGGCAGCAAGTAATCCTTTCCCTCCAAGGCATTACACCACACGTCCATCAATAAGGGAATAAGGAAAGTGCTTTCCTAAACTAAACCCTAGAATCTAGCTCAACTTAAGGAAACAATAGCTTTAAGGAAAGAGATGCAACACTTTCCTTAAATACCAAAAACCACAAGCCTAAAGCCTAAGCTATTACAACTCAGATTTTTCGGCTCTTATTAAACCAACTAAAATAAAAATAACTTAATTAACTAATTTAACTAACAAACGTAATAAAAGACATATTCTTCGTTACATGTAAAACCTCTACTTTAAGAGTAAAGTAAAACCATGCAACAATTTTATTAAAGCAAATAAAGATAGTTGGTGAAGCAATTCATGCACGTATGTTGCATCATTCTCCCCCTCTTGAAAAAAAAAGACTTGTCTCAAGTTTGATCACCAAAGTAATCCAAGATATCATCCATATTAAGCGCACAATAATGTATACCACTAAGATGTGGCGTCGTTCATCACCATCTTTTACTTCACGAAATCTCAATATTTCCTAACTCCATGTTACCATTAGATTCAGATGATCATTCCTAAAAGGAATAACATGAAGGACCTTTGAAAGAACAAGATCAATAGCAACCCTAGGAACCAAAGTAAAAGGAACATTAACTAAAGGCACATGTTCCTTTATATCAACATTCGGTTTCACCACTTCATCATGAGAAGCTGTAAAATCAAATCTTCATCCTTGGAACAAGATAAAGTTTCGATCTTTTCTTCATCCTTAACTGTAGAAAGTTGTTGTTTCACTTCTTGTTGTTTCTCGAGTAGTTGTTCAGCCAAATCTTGACGCTTTTCAAAACTCCTTTTAATTCGTGCTAATCTTTCTTCAAGAGTTAGTGGACATCTAAGATCTTGTAATTTTCATTCAAGTCTTTCACAACTCTCGTGCAATTTATGTCTCCATCCACTTGACCTTATAGATTTCAATCTCACTTGTAACTCATGTCCACGACTCATTTTGCATCAAAAGTGATGGTTTTCTGTGAAGTCTATATATCTCCAAACCTCACGAAATTTTTACAGGACCTATCCCTATATGTATTAAACACTCGACCAAAACTTAATGCAAAAATTCGTAGCCAATTGTTCTCAGTTTTAATTCTCACAAAACTGGTCCAGAATAGTTCGGTTTTAATCAATTATCTTAAACGTGTTAGACTAAATAGCAAATGTTCTTCAAAAATTATGAAACTTTTCAGTCTTAAGTAGACAAAAAGTAGTCCAATTGTAAGCCAATAAACTCTCAAAAATTCGTTATATGCTACGAGAACGAGATTCCTAAAGTTTTCCTTAGAACTGATTAAATCTGCCAGAAAGTTTATACAAATGTTTCAGATTGATTTGACTTCGTTACTGATCGGATCAACACAATATTTTGACACAACAAACTTGAAGATGTATATTTTAAGCAAATAAAATTTTAGCCAAATCCAAGCTTCCAAGCTTCCTCACGAGCCTCCACAACCACACTGCTCTGGTACCCAATTGATATGATTTTCGAGGCTGATTTCAGACTCTTTTTGTGTTTGTTTTTTATGGACGAACAACAATGAAAGTAAAGGGATATTACTCTTAAGTCGCGGTTAAGAGCATGGACAAACAAGTCGCGGTTGTTTGTTTAGGTTTACTACTCGGAAACCTAGTGTTAGCTTTCGCTCAACAAATGCAAAACTTGCACTTCAATTTCTCAAATTCAATCTCCTACGTTTTATTAAGGACTAGATGCCTATTTATAATAAGGGCAGCAAGTAATCCTTTCCCTCCAAGGCATTACACCACACGTCCATCAATAAGGAAATAAGGAAAGTGCTTTCCTAAACTAAACCCCATAATCTAGCTCAACTTAAGGAAACAATAGCTTTAAGTAAAGAGATGCAACACTTTCCTTAAATACCAAAAACCACAAGCCTAAAGCCTAAGCTATTACAACTCAGATTTTTCGGCTCTTATTACAACCAACTAAAATAAAAATAACTTAATTAACTAATTTAACTAACAAACATAATAAAAGACATATTTTTCGTTACATGTAAAACCTCTACTTTAAGTGTAAAGTAAAACCATGCAACACTTTTAATATAGCAAATAAAGAAAGTTGATGAAGCAATTCATGCACGTATGTTGCATCATTCTCCCCCTCTTGAAAAAAAAAAACTTGTCTCAAGTTTGATCACCAAAGTAATCCAAGATATCATCCATATTAAGCGCACAATAATGTATACCACTAAGATGTGGCGTCGTTCATCACCATCTTTTACGTCACGAAATCTCAATATTTCCTAACTCCATGTTACCATTAGATTCAGATGATCATTCCTAAAAGGAATAACATGAAGGACCTTTGAAAGAACAAGATCAATAGCAACCCTAGGAACCAAAGTAAAAGGAACATTAACTAAAGGCACATGTTCCTTTATATCAACGTTCGGTTTCACCTCTTCATCATGAGAAGTTGTAAAATCAAATCTTCATCCTTGGAACGAGATAAAGTTTCAATCTTTTCTTCATCCTTAACTGTAGAAAGTTGTTGTTTCACTTCTTGTTGTTTCTTGAGTAGTTGTTGAGCCAAATCTTGAAGCTTTTCAAAACTCCTTTTAATTCGTGCTAATCTTTCTTCAAGAGTTGGTGGACATCTAAGATCTTGTAATTTTTGTTCAAGTCTTTCACAACTCTGGTGCAACTTATGTCTCCATCCACTTGAACTCATAGATTTCAATCTCACTTGTAACTCATGTCTCCATCCACTTGAACTCATAGATTTCAAACTGACAGAAAATTGCCAGAATTTTGCATCAAAAGTAATGGTGATCTCGTGAAGTCGTTATATCTCAAAACCTCACGAAATTTTTACAGGACCTAGCCCTATATGTATTAAACAGTCGACCAAAACTTAATGCAAAAATTCGAAGCCAATTGTTCTCAGTTTTAATTCTCACAAAACTGGTCCCGAATAGTTCGGTTTTGATCAATTATCTTAAACGTGTTAGACTAAATAGCAAATGTTCTTCAAAAATTATGAAACTTTCCAGTCTTAAGTAGACAAAAAGTAGTCCAATTGTAAGCCAATAAACTCTCAAAAATTCGTTACATGCTACGAGAACGAGATTCCTAAAGTTTACCTTAGAACTGATTAAATCTGCCAGAAAGTTTATACAAATGTTTCTGATTGATTTGACTTCGTTACTGATCGGATCAACACAATATTTTGACACAACAAACTTGAAGATGTATATTTTAAGCAAATAAAATTTTAGCCAAATCCAAGCTTCCAAGCTTCCTCACGAGCCTCCACAACCACACTGCTCTGGTACCCAATTGATATGATTTTCGAGGCTGATTTCAGACTCTTTTTGTGTTTGTTTTTTATGGACGAACAACAATGAAAGTAAAGGGATATTACTCTTAAGTCGCGGTTAAGAGCATGGACAAACAAGTCGCGGTTGTTTGTTTAGGTTTACTACTCGGAAACCTAGTGTTAGCTTTCGCTCAACAAATGCAAAACATGCACTTCAATTTCTCAAATTCAATCTCCTACGTTTTATTAAGGACTAGATGCCTATTTATAATAAGGGCAGCAAGTAATCCTTTCCCTCCAAGGCATTACACCACACGTCCATCAATAAGGAAATAAGGAAAGTGCTTTCCTAAACTAAACCCCATAATCTAGCTCAACTTAAGGAAACAATAGCTTTAAGTAAAGAGATGCAACACTTTCCTTAAATACCAAAAACCACAAGCCTAAAGCCTAAGCTATTACAACTCAGATTTTTCGGCTCTTATTACAACCAACTAAAATAAAAATAACTTAATTAACTAATTTAACTAACAAACATAATAAAAGACATATTTTTCGTTACATGTAAAACCTCTACTTTAAGTGTAAAGTAAAACCATGCAACAATTTTAATATAGCAAATAAAGAAAGTTGATGAAGCAATTCATGCACGTATGTTGCATCATTCTCCCCCTCTTGAAAAAAAAAACTTGTCCCAAGTTTGATCACCAAAGTAATCCAAGATATCATCCATATTAAGCGCACAATAATGTATACCACTAAGATGTGGCGTCGTTCATCACCATCTTTTACTTCACGAAATCTCAATATTTCCTAACTCCATGTTACCATTAGATTCAGATGATCATTCCTAAAAGGAATAACATGAAGGACCTTTGAAAGAACAAGATCAATAGCAACCCTAGGAACCAAAGTAAAAGGAACATTAACTAAAGGCACATGTTCCTTTATATCAACGTTCGGTTTCACCTCTTCATCATGAGAAGTTGTAAAATCAAATCTTCATCCTTGGAACGAGATAAAGTTTCAATCTTTTCTTCATCCTTAACTGTAGAAAGTTGTTGTTTCACTTCTTGTTGTTTCTTGAGTAGTTGTTGAGCCAAATCTTGAAGCTTTTCAAAACTCCTTTTAATTCGTGCTAATCTTTCTTCAAGAGTTGGTGGACATCTAAGATCTTGAAATTTTTGTTCAAGTCTTTCACAACTCTGGTGCAACTTATGTCTCCATCCACTTGAACTCATAGATTTCAATCTCACTTGTAACTCATGTCTCCATCCACTTGAACTCATAGATTTCAAACTGACAGAAAATTGCCAGAATTTTGCATCAAAAGTAATGGTGATCTGTGAAGTCGTTATATCTCGAAACCTCACGAAATTTTTACAGGACCTAGCCCTATATGTATTAAACAGTCGACCAAAACTTAATGCAAAAATTCGAAGCCAATTGTTCTCAGTTTTCATTCTCACAAAACTGGTCCCGAATAGTTCGGTTTTGATCAATTATCTTAAACGTGTTAGACTAAATAGCAAATGTTCTTCAAAAATTATGAAACTTTCCAGTCTTAAGTAGAAAAAAAGTAGTCCAATTGTAAGCCAATAAACTCTCAAAAATTCGTTACATGCTACGAGAACGAGATTCCTAAAGTTTACCTTAGAACTGATTAAATCTGCCAGAAAGTTTATACAAATGTTTCTGATTGATTTGACTTTGTTACTAATCGGATCAACACAATATTTTGACACAACAAACTTGAAGATGTATATTTTAAGTAAACAAAATTTTAGCCAAATCCAAGCTTCCAAGCTTCCTCACGAGCCTGCACAACCACCTTTGCTCCGATACCCAATTGATATGATTTTCGAGGCTGATTTCGGACTCTTTTTGTGTTTGCTTTTTATGGACGAACAATAATGAAAGTAAAGGGATATTACTCTTAAGTCGCGGTTAAGAGCATGGACAAACAAGTCGCGGTTGTTTGTTTAGGTTTACTACTCGGAAACCTAGTGTTAGCTTTCGCTCAACAAATGCAAAACATGCACTTCAATTTCTCAAATTCAATCTCCTACGTTTTATTAAGGACTAGATGCCTATTTATAATAAGGGCAGCAAGTAATCCTTTCCCTCCAAGGCATTACACCACACGTCCATCAATAAGGAAATAAGGAAAGTGCTTTCCTAAACTAAACCCCATAATCTAGCTCAACTTAAGGAAACAATAGCTTTAAGTAAAGAGATGCAACACTTTCCTTAAATACCAAAAACCACAAGCCTAAAGCCTAAGCTATTACAACTCAGATTTTTCGGCTCTTATTACAACCAACTAAAATAAAAATAACTTAATTAACTAATTTAACTAACAAACATAATAAAAGACATATTTTTCGTTACATGTAAAACCTCTACTTTAAGTGTAAAGTAAAACCATGCAACAATTTTAATATAGCAAATAAAGAAAGTTGATGAAGCAATTCATGCACGTATGTTGCATCATTCTCCCCCTCTTGAAAAAAAAAACTTGTCTCAAGTTTGATCACCAAAGTAATCCAAGATATCATCCATATTAAGCGCACAATAATGTATACCACTAAGATGTGGCGTCGTTCATCACCATCTTTTACTTCACGAAATCTCAATATTTCCTAACTCCATGTTACCATTAGATTCAGATGATCATTCCTAAAAGGAATAACATGAAGGACCTTTGAAAGAACAAGATCAATAGCAACCCTAGGAACCAAAGTAAAAGGAACATTAACTAAAGGCACATGTTCCTTTATATCAACGTTCGGTTTCACCTCTTCATCATGAGAAGTTGTAAAATCAAATCTTCATCCTTGGAACGAGATAAAGTTTCAATCTTTTCTTCATCCTTAACTGTAGAAAGTTGTTGTTTCACTTCTTGTTGTTTCTTGAGTAGTTGTTGAGCCAAATCTTGAAGCTTTTCAAAACTCCTTTTAATTCGTGCTAATCTTTCTTCAAGAGTTGGTGGACATCTAAGATCTTGTAATTTTTGTTCAAGTCTTTCACAACTCTGGTGCAACTTATGTCTCCATCCACTTGAACTCATAGATTTCAATCTCACTTGTAACTCATGTCTCCATCCACTTGAACTCATAGATTTCAAACTGACAGAAAATTGCCAGAATTTTGCATCAAAAGTAATGGTGATCTGTGAAGTCGTTATTTCTCGAAACCTCATGAAATTTTTACAGGACCTAGCCCTATATGTATTAAACAGTCGACCAAAACTTAATGCAAAAATTCGAAGCCAATTGTTCTCAGTTTTAATTCTCACAAAACTGGTCCCGAATAGTTCGGTTTTGATCAATTATCTTAAACGTGTTAGACTAAATAGCAAATGTTCTTCAAAAATTATGAAACTTTCCAGTCTTAAGTAGACAAAAAGTAGTCCAATTGTAAGCCAATAAACTCTCAAAAATTCGTTACATGCTACGAGAACGAGATTCCTAAAGTTTACCTTAGAACTGATTAAATCTGCCAGAAAGTTTATACAAATGTTTCTGATTGATTTGACTTTGTTACTAATCGGATCAACACAATATTTTGACACAACAAAATTGAAGATGTATATTATAAGCAAACAAAATTTTAGCCAAATCCAAGCTTCCAAGCTTCCTCACGAGCCTGCACAACCACACTGCTCTGATACCCAATTGATATGATTTTCGAGGCTGATTTCGGACTCTTTTTGTGTTTGCTTTTTATGGACGAACAATAATGAAAGTAAAGGGATATTACTCTTAAGTCGCCGTTAAGAGCATGGACAAACAAGTCGCGGTTGTTTGTTTAGGTTTACTACTCGGAAACCTAGTGTTAGCTTTCGCTCAACAAATGCAAAACATGCACTTCAATTTCTCAAATTCAATCTCCTACTTTTTATTAAGGACTAGATGCCTATTTATAATAAGGGCAGCAAGTAATCCTTTCCCTCCAAGGCATTACACCACACGTCCATCAATAAGGAAATAAGGAAAGTGCTTTCCTAAACTAAACCCTATAATCTAGCTCAACTTAAGGAAACAATAGCTTTAAGTAAAGAGATGCAACACTTTCCTTAAATACCAAAAACCACACGCCTAAAGCCTAAGCTATTACAACTCAGATTTTTCGGCTCTTATTACAACCAACTAAAATATAAATAACTTAATTAACTAATTTAACTAACAAACATAATAAAAGACATATTTTTCGTTACATGTAAAACCTCTACTTTAAGTGTAAAGTAAAACCATGCAACAATTTTAATAAAGCAAATAAAGATAGTTGGTGAAGCAATTCTTGCACGTATCTTGCATCACTCTCCCCCTCTTGAAAAAAAAAACGTGTCTCAAGTTTGATCACCAAAGTAATCCAAGATATCATCCATATTAAGCGCACAATAATGTATACCACTAAGATGTGGCGTCGTTCATCACCATCTTTTACTTCACGATATGACCAAAGTAATCCAAGATCTTGTAATTTTCATTCAAGTCTTTCACAACTCTCGTGCAACTTATGTCTCCATCCACTTGAACTCATAGATTTCAATCTCAATTGTAACTCATGTCTCCATCCACTTGAACTCATAGATTTCAAACTCGACGTAAAAACTGTCAGAATTTTGCATCAAAAGTGATGGTTTTGTGTGAAGTATATATATCTCCAAACCTCACGAAATTTTTACAGGACCTATCCCTATATGTATTAAACACTCGACCAAATCTTTATGCAAAATTTCGAAGCCAATTGTTCTCAGTTTTAATTCTCACAAAACTGGTCCAGAATAGTTCGGTTTTAATCAATTATCTTAAACGTGTTAGACTAAATAGCAAATGTTCTTCAAAAATTATGAAACTTTTCAGTCTTAAGTAGACAAAAGTAGTCCAATTGTAAGCCAATAAACTCTCAAAAATTCATTATATGCTACGAGAATGAGATTCCTAAAGTTTACCTTAGAACTGATTAAATCTGCCAGAAAGTTTATGCAAATGTTTCTAATTGTTGTTACTTCGTTACTGATCGGATCAACACGATATTTTGCCACAACAAACTTGAAGATGTATATTGTAAGCAAACAAAATTTCAGCCATATCCAAGCTTCCAAGCTTCCTCACGAGCCTCCATAACCACACTGCTCTAATACCCAATTGATATGATTTTCGAGGCTGATTTCGGACTCTTTTTGTGTTTGTTTTTTATGGACGAACAACAATGAAAGTAAAGGGATATTACTCTTAAGTCGCGGTTAAGAGCATGGACAAACAAGTCGCGGTTGTTTGTTTAGGTTTACTACTCGGAAACCTAGTGTTAGCTTTTGCTCAACAAATGCAAAACATGCACTTCAATTTCTCAAATTCATTCTCCTACTTTTTATTAAGGACTAGACGCCTATTTATAATAAGGGCAGCGAGTAATCCTTTCCCTCCAAGGCATTACACCGCACGTCCATCAATAAAGAAATAAGGAAAGTGCTTTCCTAAACTAAACCCTAGAATCTAGCTCAACTTAAGGAAACAATAGCTTGAAGGAAAGAGATGCAACACTTTCCTTAAATACCACAAACCACACGCCTAAAGCCTAAGCCATTACAACTCAGATTTTTCGGCTCTTATTACAACCAACTAAAATAAGTAAAGATTAATTAACTAATTTAACTAACAAACATAATAAAAGACATATTTTTCGTTACATGTAAAACCTCTACTTTAAGAGTAAAGTAAAACCATGCAACAATTTTAATAAAGCAAATAAAGATAGTTGGTGAAGCAATTCTTGCACGTATCTTGCATCATTCTCCCCCTATTGAAAAAAAAACTTGTCTCAAGTTTGATCACCAAAGTAATCCAAGATATCATCCATATTAAGCGCACAATAATGTATACCGCTAAGATGTGGCGTCGTTCATCCCCATCTTTTGCTTCACGAAATCTCAATATTGCGAAACTCCATGTTACCATTAGATTCAGTTGATCATTCGTAAAAGGAATAACATGAAGGACCTTTGAAAGAACAAGATCAATAGCAACCCTAGGAACCAAAGTAAAAGGAAGATTAACTAAAGGCACATGTTCCTTTATATCAACGTTCGGTTTCACCTCTTCATCGTGAGAAGCTGTAAAATAAAATCTTCATCCTTGGAACAAGATAAAGTTTCGATCTTTTCTTCATCCTTAACTGTAGAAAGTTGTTGTTTCACTTCTTGTTGTTTCTCGAGTAGTTGTTCAGCCAAATCTTGACGCTTTTCAAAACTCCTTTTAATTCGTGCTAATCTTTCTTCAAGAGTTGGTGGACATCCAAGATCTTGTAATTTTCATTCAAGTCTGTCACAACTCTCGTGCAACTTATGTCTCCATCCACTTGAACTCATAGATTTCAATCTCAATTGTAACTCATGTCTCCATCCACTTGAACTCATAGATTTCAAACTGACGGAAAACTGCCAGAATTTTGCATCAAAAGTGATTGTTTTGTGTGAAGTCTATATATCTCCAAACCTCACGAAATTTTTACAGGACCTATCCCTATATGTATTAAACACTCGACCAAAACTTAATGCAAAAATTCGAAGCCAATTGTTCTCAGTTTTAATTCTCACAAAACTGGTCCATAATAGTTCGGTTTTGATCAATTCTCTTAAACGTGTTAGACTAAATAGCAAATGTTCTTCAAAAATTATGAAACTTTCGAGTCTTAAGTAGAAAAAAAGTAGTCCAGTTTTAAGCCAATAAACTCTCAAAAATTCGTTATATGCTACGAGAACGAGATTCCTAAAGTTTACCTTAGAACTGATTAAATCTGCCGAAAGTTTATGCAAATGTTTCTGGTTGTTGTGACTTCGTTACTGATCGGATCAACACGATATTTTGACACAACAAAATTGAAGATGTATAATATCACCAAACAAAATTTCAGCCAAATCCAAGCTTCCTCACGATCCTCCACAACCACACTTGCTCCGATACCCAACTGATATGATTTTCGAGGCTGATTTCGGACTCTTTTTGTGTTTGTTTTTTATGGACGAACAACAATGAAAGTAAAGGGATATTACTCTTAAGTCGCGGTTAAGAGCATGGACAAACAAGTCGTGGTTGTTTGTTTAGGTTTACAACTCGGAAACCTAGTGTTAGCTTTCGCTCAACAAATGCAAAACATGCACTTCAATTTCTCAAATTCAGTCTCCTACTTTTTATTAAGGACTAGACGCCTATTTATAATAAGGGCAGCAAGTAATCCTTACCCTTCAAGGCATTACACCACACATCCAGCAATAAGGAAATAAGGAGAGTGCTTTCCTAAACTAAACTCTAGAATCTAGCTCAACTTAAGGAAACAATAGCTTTAAGGAAAGAGATGCAACACTTTCCTTAAATACCAAAAACCACACGCCTAAAGCCTAAGCCATTACAACTCAGATTTTTCGGCTCTTATTACAACCAACTAAAATAAAAATAACTTAATTAACTAATTTAACTAACAAACATAATAAAAGACATATTTTTCGTTACATTAAAACCTTTACTTTAAGAGTAAAGTAAAACCATGCAACAATTCTAATAAAGCAAATAAATATAGTTGGTGAAAGAATCCATGCACGTATCTTGCATCATCTATATTCATCAAGTGGAGTATAAGCATATTCGTTCACATTATTAGCAAGTTCAATGCCCTTTTCTTTTCCATACATGTCACAAAGTGTCAATTTAACAACTAACAATTTGGATTGAGGATCAAGAATCGCAGCAATATAGATAATCATATATTTATCATATATTGCTTTCATTGCAAGACCCATGGCTTGGAAATTCAAATCATAATGTTTTACTACGTTATACCCTTGTGTTTTTTCAATTTCTACATTGTACCCCAACCTTTTAAAAATCCCACACGGTACCCTCAAACTTACCTTTTTTAATGCACAATGGCCTTACCACTGATTATACATCATTAATTTCGTCTACTTTTTATAATCAAGTGGAACTAATCTAATTTGTGAATATTCCCTTCAAGCGTTAAACTATGTATACGTTAAATTAGTTCCAATAAATTAAAAAAATTAAATGAAATTAATGACATATAATCAGCGGTAGGGGCATCGTGCATTAGATATGGTAACCTTGAGGGTATCATGTGGAATTTCTAAAAGATTGGACATAAATTTATTAACTTTTTAATCAATTTCCAATCATTACCAATGAAGTGAACAAGTGAGAAACATATTGTTAATTCTTTGAATTGATGTCCAAGTATCGGTTGTCACACAAATTCTTTGACAACTCCTTAAAGTTTCTTTCAACTTTGCCTTTTCACTTAAGTAATGTTGCAAACAATCACGAGAAATAGTAGTACAAGATGGAATGTGAAATCTAGGACAAGCAACTTGCACAAAATGCTTTAAATCATCCTTTTCCACATGCTTAACAATGATCATATGAACTAATACTTCCTAACATATTTCAAATTATATGTCCCATACTTCAGTTTTCCATTATATATATCTTTATCTCATTCTCTTTATTTATACTCAATTATCTTTGAACTTTTTTATTTAATACCAAATTAGCGAAGATCCTTATTGAAATAACTTTTAGTGGCACAAACTTTGGCTCAACTACATTTTCATGAACCTAAACTTGGCAACACTAGACAAATATCAGTATAAGACACTCATTTTTCCTATTTTTCTTCTTACTATTTTCAAATGCATTCCTTTAATATACTTTTGGACACATTTAGGCATTTAATAAATGATATGTAGATTGTAAAAAAATCCCTAAAGTTACACCCTTTAATGTGTTAATTATCCAATAGCAAACAAAAAAAAATTATGCCATATTGTTGAGAAGAAATCTATTTTGCATTAGAATCAAACTTGATTACAAAAAATCGTCAACCTAGCCTCGGGTAAAGCTCGTTTATTTATATTATGACCCAGGACAAAATACTACTTATTTTAGGCTATGTTCCCATCAACTTATTCTATCTGAAATTATATTATTTGAACTCCTATAAACTTAACTTATTATGTTTGAACCTATTTTAAATGGGAAAAGAACTAATTTTGTCAGAAATTATCTCAAAAAATATTTTAATTTGTGCTAACTTATATGAAATTATTTTGTTTGAAATTAGTTAATACAAGTTAAAACAAACAAACTCTTAGTTTTTTTATGTAGGTTTGGATCAGTGCTTCAAGTACTAATTTAATTCTTAAAGAAAAAGTCACATACCTACTTCTTGTCCATATTACATTAGAAACCAATAAATAAAAAATTCTTCTAACAATGCTAGTGCAAAAATACAAACAAACTAATGACACCCTAGTTCAAAGGGTCTAAAATGCTTTAGGGGTGTGGCTCTAAAGTTACAAGCCTCTTTGTGTAAGACCTAGCTAATGTACAAACGATATATATGATCGTTAGATAACTAATGCAAGAACAAATTATGTGCAAAAGGATTAAAAAAATATTAAATTTTTAAAAAAAAAAAAAAACAAAAAAACAAATAATAAAAATAAAAAAAAAAAAAAAAAAAAAAAAAAAAAAAAAAAAAAAAAAAAAAAAAAAAAAAATAAAAAAAAAAAAAAAAAAAAAAAACCTAACTTATATACACACACTATATAAATAAAAAAAACTAATATAATAAAAAAAAAAAAAAAAAAAAAAAAAAAACATATGAAAATAAAAAAATACAGAAACCACAAAGAATGTAGCATCAAATAACTAAATAAAACACTTGAGTAATCAAATAACTAAATAAAACACTCGAATAAGTTATTATGTAATTGAATTAAACGAAAAAGTTAATCAAATAACTAAATAAAACACTCGAGCAAGTTATAATGTAATTTAATTGAACGAAAGGAGTAACCAAATAACTAAATAAAACACTCGAGTAAGTTATAATGTAATTCAATTGGACGAAAGAAGTTAAACAAATAACTAAATAAAACACTTGAGTAAGTTATAATGTAATTGAATTGAATGAATGAGTTAATCAAATAACTAAATAAAACACTCGAGTAAGTTATAATGTAATTAAATTGAACGATGAATTTAATCAAATAACTAAATAAAACACTCGAGTAAGTTATTATGTAATTGAATTGAACGAATAAGTTAATCAAATAAATAAATAATACACTCGAGTAAGTTATAATGTAATTGAATTGAACGAAAGAGTTAATCTAATAACTACATAAAACAATTGAGTATGTTATAATGTAATTGAATTGTACGAATTAGTTAATCAAATAACTAAATAAAACACTTGAGTAAGTTATAATGTAATTAAATTGAATAAAGAATTTAATCAAATAACTAGATAAAACACTCGAGTAAGTTATTATGTAATTGAATTGAACGAATGAGTTAATCAAATAACTAAATAAAACAGTTGAGTAAGTTTTTATGTAATTGAATGAACGAATGAGTTAATCAAATAACTAAATAAAACACTTGAGTATGTTATAATGTAATAGATTTGAAAGAATAAGTTAATCAAATAACTAAATAACACACTCGAGTAAGTTATAATGTAATTGAATTGAATGAAGGAGTTAATCTAATAAATACATAAAACACATGAGGAAGTTATTATGTAATTGAATTGAACGAGAGTTAATCAAATAACTAAATAAAACACTCGAGTAATGAAACAACTAAATAAAACACTCGAATAAGTTATTATGTAATTGAATTGAACGAATAAGTTAATCAAATAACTAAATAAAACCTAAATAAAACCTCGAGTTATGTTATAATGTAATTGAATTGAACGAAAGGAGTAATCAAATAACTAAATAAAACACTCGAGTAAGTTATAATGTAATTGAATTGAACTAAGGAGTTAGTCTAATAACTAAATAAAACACTAGAGTAAGTTATAATATAATTGAATAGAACGAAGGAGTTAATCAAATAGCTAAATAAAACACTTGAGTAAGTTTTTATGTAATTGAATTGAACGAATGAGTTAATAAAATAACTAAATAAAACACTTGAGTAAGTTATAATGTAATTGAATTGGACGTATGAGTTAATCAAATAACTAAATAAAACATTTGAGTTATGTAATTGAATTGAACGAATGAGTTAATCAAATAACTAAATAAAACATCTTGAGTAAGTTTTTATGTAATTGAATTGAACGAATGAGTTAATCAAATAACTAAATAAAACACTTGAGTAAGTTATAATGTAATAGATTTGAAAGAATAAGTTAATCAAATAACTAAATAAAACACTTAAGTAAGTTTTTATGTAATTGAATTGAACGAAGGAGTTAATCAAATAACTAAATAAAACACTCGAGTAAGTTATAATGTAATTTAATTGAACGAAAGGAGTAACCAAATAACTAAATAAAACACTCGAGTAAGTTATAATGTAATTGAATTGGACGAAAGGAGTTAATCAAATAACTAAATAAAACACTTGAGTAAGTTATAATGTAATTGAATTGAACGAATGAGTTAATCAAATAACTAAATAAAACACTCGAGTAAGTTATAATGTAATTAAATTGAACGAAAAATTTAATCAAATAACTAAATAAAACACTCTAGTAAGTTATTATGTAATTGAATTGAACGAATGAGTTAATCAAATAACTAAATAAAACATCTGAGTAAGTTTTTATGTAATTAAATGAACGAATGAGTTAATCAAATAACTAAATAAAACACTTGAGTATGTTATAATGTAATAGATTTGAAAAAATAAGTTAATCAAATAACTAAATAACACACTCGAGTAAGTTATAATGTAATTGAATTGAATTAATGAAGGAGTTAATCTAATAACTACATAAAACACATGAGGAAGTTATTATGTAATTGAATTGAACGAATGAGTTAATCAAATAACTAAATAAAACACTCGAGTATGTTATAATGTAATTGAATTGAACGAAAGGAGTTAATCAAATAACTAAATAAAACACTCGAGTAAGTTATAATGTAATTGAATTGAACGAATAAGTTAATCAAATAACTAAATAAAACACTCGAGTAAGTTATAATGTAATTGAATTGAACGAAAGGAGTTAATCTAATAACTAAATAAAACACTTGAGTAAGTTTTTATGTAATTGAATTGAACGAAAGAGTTAATCAAATAACTAAATAAAACACTTGAGTAAGTTATAATGTAATTGAATTGAACGAATGAGTTAATCAAATAACTAAATAAAACACTTGAGTAAGTTATTATGTAATTGAATTGAACGAATGAGTTAATCAAATAACTAAATAAAACATTTGAGTAAGCTATAATATAATTGAATTAGACGAAAGGAGTTAATCAAATAACTAAATAAAACACTTGAGCAAGTTATAATGTAATTGAATTGAACGAATGAGTTAATCAAATAACTATATAAAACACTCGAGTAAGTTATAATGTAATTAAATTGAACGAAAAATTTAATCAAATAACTAAATAAAACACTTGAGTAAGTTATTATGTAATTGAATTGAACGAATAAGTTAATCAAATAAATAAATAATACACTCGAGTAAGTTATAATGTAATTGAATTGAACGAAGGAGTTAATCTAATAACTACATAAAACACTTGAATATGTTATAATGTAATTGAATTGAACGAATTAGTTAATCAAATAACTAAATAAAACACTTGAGTAAGTTATAATGTAATTAAATTGAACGAAGAATTTAATCAAATAACTAAATAAAACACTCGAGTAAGTTATTATGTAATTGAATTGAACGAATGAGTTAATCAAATAACTAAATAAAACAGTTGAGTAAGTTTTTATGTAATTGAATTGAACGAATGAGTTAATCAAATAACTAAATAAAACACTTGAGTATGTTATAATGTAATAGATTTGAAAGAATAAGTTAATCAAATAACTAAATAACACACTCGAGTAAGTTATAATGTAATTGAATTGAATGAAGGAGTTAATCTAATAACTACATAAAACACATGAGGAAGTTATTATGTAATTGAATTGAACGAGAGTTAATCAAATAACTAAATAAAACACTTGAGTAATCAAATAACTAAATAAAACACTCGAATAAGTTATTATGTAATTGAATTGAACGAATAAGTTAATCAAATAACTAAATAAAACACTCGAGTATGTTATAATGTAATTGAATTGAACGAAAGGAGTAATCAAATAACTAAATAAAACACTCGAGTAAGTTATAATTTAATTGAATTGAACGATAGTTAATCAAATAACTAAATAAAACACTCCAGTAATCAAATAACTAAATAAAACATTCGAATAAGTTATTATGTAATTGAATTGAACGAATTAGTTAATCTAATAACTAAATAAAACACTTGAGTAAGTTATAATGTAATTGAATTGAACTAAGGAGTTAGTCTAATAACTAAATAAAACACTTGAGTAAGTTATAATATAATTGAATTGAACGAAGGAGTTAATCAAATAACTAAATAAAACACTTGAGTAAGTTTTTATGTAATTGAATTGAACGAATGAGTTAATCAAATAACTAAATAAAACACTTGAGTAAGTTATAATGTAATTGAATTGAACGAATGAGTTAATCAAATAACTAAATAAAACATTTGAGTAAGTTATAATGTAATTGAATTGAACGAATGAGTTAATCAAATAACTAAATAAAACATTTGAGTAAGTTTTTATGTAATTGAATTGAACGAATGAGTTAATCAAATAACTAAATAAAACACTTGAGTAAGTTATAATGTAATAGATTTGAAAGAATAAGTTAATCAAATAACTAAATAACACACTCGAGTAAGTTATAATGTAATTGAATTGAACGAAGGAGTTAATCTAATAACTACATAAAACACTTGAGTAAGTTATAATGTAATTGAATTGAACGAATGAGTTAATCAAATAACTAAATAAAACACTTAAGTAAGTTTTTATGTAATTGAATTGAACGAAAGAGTTAATCAAATAACTAAATAAAACACTCGAGTAAGTTATTATGTAATTGAATTGAACGAATGAGTTAATCAAATAACTAAATAAAACACTCGAGTAAGTTATAATGTAATTGAATTGAACGAAAGGAGTTAATCAAATAACTAAATAAAACACTTGAGTAAGTTATAATGTAATTGAATTGAACGAATGAGTTAATCAAATAACTAAATAAAACACTTGAGTAAGTTATAATGTAATTGAATTGAACGAAGAAGTTAATCAAATAACTAAATAAAACACTTGAGTAAGTTATTATGTAATTGAATTGAACGAATGAGTTAATCAAATAACTAAATAAAACACTTGAGTATTTTTTTATGTAATTGAATTGAACGAATGAGTTAATCAAATAACTAAATAAAACACTTGAGTATGTTATAATGTAATAGATTTGAAAGAATAAGTTAATCAAATAACTAAATAACACACTTCGAGTAAGTTATAATGTAATTGAATTGAATAACGAAGGAGTTAATCTAATAACTACATAAAACACATGAGGAAGTTATTATGTAATTGAATTGAACGAGAGTTAATCAAATAACTAAATAAAACACTCGAGTAATCAAATAACTAAATAAAACACTCGAATAAGTTATTATGTAATTGAATTGAACGAATAAGTTAATCAAATAACTAAATAAAACACTCGAGTATGTTATAATGTAATTGAATTGAACGAAAGGAGTAATCAAATAACTAAATAAAACACTTCGAGTAAGTTTATTAATGTAATTGAATTGAACGAATAGTTAATCAAATAACTAAATAAAACACTTGAGTAAGTTATAATGTAATTGAATTGAACTAAGGAGTTAGTCAAATAACTAAATAAAACACTTGAGTAAGTTTTTATGTAATTGAATTGAACGAATGAGTTAATCAAATAACTAAATAAAACACTTGAGTAAGTTATAATGTAATTGAATTGAACGAATGAGTTAATCAAATAACTAAATAAAACACTTGAGTAAGTTATTATGTAATTGAATTGAACGAATGAGTTAATCAAATAACTAAATAAAACACTTGAGTAAGTTATAATGTAATTGAATTGGACGAAAGGAGTTAATCAAATAACTAAATAAAACACTTGAGTAAGTTATAATGTAATTGAATTGAACGAATGAGTTAATCAAATAACTAAATAAAACACTTGAGTAAGTTATAATGTAATTAAATTGAACGAAAAATTTAATCAAATAACTAAATAAAACACTCGAGTAAGTTATTATGTAATTGAATTGAACGAATAAGTTAATCAAATAACTAAATGAAACACTCGTAGTAAGTTATAATGTAATCGAATTGAACGAAGGAGTTAATCAAATAACTAAATAAAACACTTGAGTATGTTATAATGTAATTGAATTGAACGAATTAGTTAATCAAATAACTAAATAAAACACTTGAGTAAGTTATAATGTAATTAAATTGAACGAAGAATTTAATCAAATAACTAAATAAAACACTTGAGTAAGTTATTATGTAATTGAATTGAACGAATGAGTTAATCAAATAACTAAATAAAACAGTTGAGTAAGTTTTTATGTAATTGAATTGAACGAATGAGTTAATCAAATAACTAAATAAAACACTTGAGTATGTTATAATGTAATAGATTTGAAAGAATAAGTTAATCAAATAACTAAATAACACACTCGAGTAAGTTATAATGTAATTGAATTGAACGAAGGAGTTAATCTAATAACTACATAAAACACATGAGGAAGTTATTATGTAATTGAATTGAACGAGAGTTAATCAAATAACTAAATAAAACACTCGAGTAATCAAATAACTAAATAAAACACTCGAATAAGTTATTATGTAATTGAATTGAACGAATAAGTTAATCAAATAACTAAATAAAACACTCGAGTAAGTTATAATGTAATTGAATTGAACGAAAGGAGTTAATCAAATAACTAAATAAAACACTTGAGTAAGTTATAATGTAATTGAATTGACGAATGAGTTAATCAAATAACTAAATAAAACACTTGAGTAAGTTATAATGTAATTAAATTGAACGAAGAATTTAATCAAATAACTAAATAAAACACTCGAGTAAGTTATTATGTAATTGAATTGAACGAATGAGTTAATCAAATAACTAAATAAAACAGTTGAGTAAGTTTTTATGTAATTGAATTGAACGAATGAGTTAATCAAATAACTAAATAAAACACTTGAGTATGTTATAATGTAATAGATTTGAAAGAATAAGTTAATCAAATAACTAAATAACACACTCGAGTAAGTTATAATGTAATTGAATTGAACGAAGGAGTTAATCTAATAACTACATAAAACACATGAGGAAGTTATTATGTAATTGAATTGAACGAGAGTTAATCAAATAACTAAATAAAACACTCGAGTAATCAAATAACTAAATAAAACACTCGAATAAGTTATTATGTAATTGAATTGAACGAATAAGTTAATCAAATAACTAAATAAAACACTTGAGTATGTTATAATGTAATTGAATTGAACGAAAGGAATAATCAAATAACTAAATAAAACACTCGAGTAAGTTATAATGTAATTGAATTCAACGATAGTTAATCAAAAAACTAAATAAAACACTCGAGTAATCAAATAACTAAATAAAACACTCGAATAAGTTATTATGTAATTGAATTGAACGAATTAGTTAATCTAATAACTAAATAAAACACTCGAGTAAGTTATAATGTAATTGAATTGAACTAAGGAGTTAGTGTAATAACTAAATAAAACACTAGAGTAAGTTATAATATAATTGAATAGAACGAAGGAGTTAATCAAATAGCTAAATAAAACACTTGAGTAAGTTTTTATGTAATTGAATTGAACGAATGAGTTAATAAAATAACTAAATAAAACACTTGAGTTAGTTACAATGTAATTGAATTGGACGTATGAGTTAATCAAATAACTAAATAAAACATTTGAGTTATGTAATTGAATTGAACGAATGAGTTAATCAAATAACTAAATAAAACATTTAAGTAAGTTTTTATGTAATTGAATTGGACGAATGAGTTAATCAAATAACTAAATAAAACACTTGATTAAGTTATAATGTAATAGATTTGAAAGAATAAGTTAATCAAATAACTAAATAACACACTCGAGTAAGTTATAATGTAATTGAATTGAACGAAGGAGTTAATCTAATAACTACATAAAACACTTGAGTAAGTTATAATGTAATTGAATTGAACGAATGAGTTAATCAAATAACTAAATAAAACACTTAAGTAAGTTTTTATGTAATTGAATTGAACGAAGGAGTTAATCAAATAACAAAAAATAAAACACTCGAGTAAGTTATAATGTAATTTAATTGAACGAAATGAGTAACCAAATAACTAAATAAAACACTCGAGTAAGTTATAATATAATTGAATTAGACGAAAGGAGTTAATCAAATAACTAAATAAAACACTTGAGTAAGTTATAATGTAATTGAATTGAACGAATGAGTTAATCAAATAACTAAATAAAACACTCGAGTAAGTTATAATGTAATTAAATTGAACGAAAAATTTAATCAAATAACTAAATAAAACACTCGAGTAAGTTATTATGTTATTGAATTGAACGAATAAGTTAATCAAATAAATAAAAGATACACTCGAGTAAGTTATAATGTAATTGAATTGAACGAAGAAGTTAATCTAATAACTACATAAAACACTTGAGTATGTTATAATGTAATTGAATTGAACAAATTAGTTAATCAAATAACTAAATAAAACACTTGAATAAGTTATAATGTAATTAAATTAAACGAAGAATTTAATCAAAGAACTAAATAAAACACTCGAGTAAGTTATTATGTAATTGAATTGAACGAATGAGTTAATCAAATAACTAAATAAAACAGTTGAGTAAGTTTTTATGTAATTGAATGAACGAATGAGTTAATCAAATAACTAAATAAAACACTTGAGTATGTTATAATGTAATAGATTTGAAAGAATAAGTTAATCAAATAACTAAATAACACACTCGAGTAAGTTATAATGTAATTGAATTGAATTAATGAAGGAGTTAATCTAATAACTACATAAAACACATGAGGAAGTTATTATGTAATTGAATTGAACAAGAGTTAATCAAATAACTAAATAAAACACTCGAGTAATCAAATAACTAAATAAAACACTCGAATAAGTTATTATCTAATTGAATTGAACAAATAAGTTAATCAAATAACTAAATAAAACACTCGAGTATGTTATAATGTAATCGAATTGAATGAAAGGAGTAATCAAATATCTAAATAAAACACTCGAGTAAGTTATAATGTAATATAATTGAACAATAGTTAATCAAATAACTAAATAAAACACTCGAGTAAGTTATAATGTAATTGAATTGAACTAAGGAGTTAGTCTAATAACTAAATAAAACACTTGAGTAAGTTTTTATGTAATTGAATTGAACGAATGAGTTAATCAAATAACTAAATAAAACACTTGAGTAAGTTATAATGTAATTGAATTGAACGAATGAGTTAATCAAATAACTAAATAAACACTTGAGTAAGTTATTATTTAATTGAATTGATCGAAGGATTTAATCAAATAACTAAATAAAACACTTGAGTAAGTTTTTATGTAATTGAATTGAACGAATGAGTTAATCAAATAACTAAATAAAACATTTGAGTAAGTTATAATATAATTGAATTGGACGAATGGAGTTAATCAAATAACTAAATAAAACACTCGAGCAAGTTATAATGTAATTGAATTGAACGAATGCGTTAATCAAATAACTATATAAAACACTCTGAGTAAGTTATTATGTAATTGAATTGAACGAATAAGTTAATCAAATAACTAAATAAAACACTCGAGTAAGTTATAATGTAATTGAACGAACGGAAACAAACAATTGAACGAAGAAGTAAATCAAATAACTAAAAAAAAATAATTTTTAATGTAATTGAATTGAACAAATTAGTTAATCAAATAACTAAATAAAACACTCGAGTAAGTTATTATGCAATTGAATTGAATTGAACGAATGAGTTAATCAAATAACTAAATAAAACACTTGAGTAAGTTTTTATGTAATTGAATGAACGAATGAGTTAATCAAATAACTAAATAAAACACTTGAGTATGTTATAATGTAATAGATTTGAAAGAATAAGTTAATCAAATAACTAAATAA